>JAWPHD010001320.1:0-334127 GCA_037043455.1 Cyrtodaria siliqua
CTTTTCTTCCTTTGCTTCTTTTTTTCAAGATAGAAGGCCAAATCAGAAGATGTAACAAAACTGTATGCTTCTTTTTTGTAGACTTTTTCGACTGAAGTGGCATCCTCAGCAAATCATTACTTGAACTATCATGACAAGCTGGTCCTGCACGTTTATATGATATGTCTATATATGATAGAGTGAATCTTCAAGATTCATTCCTGAAAGTAAACCATAATGAATCACTGTTATTAGAAACACTAAGTCACTCTAGCTATCGTAAAGGGACTGGAGGGAACCTGGAAAGTAACATGTACACTTTTATTAATAGCATTCAACCTACAGTAACGTATTTAATTTCCCCATCTGCTCGGCTGATGTCGTCATTGAGACGTTGCGATTTCGTTATTTCCAAACGCAACGAACGGGACAATTTTAGCTTAATAATAGGGTGGGATAAACTCCGAATGCTCATTCAGTTGACTGGGCTTGGTTATCCCGCCCGCTTCTGATTTCTTCGTTACGCTATTTTATGTATGTTATCTTCTATTTTTTTGCTTTTACCCCACACAGTACAGCAATAATCAAATGCAGACATGATGAAGGCATTATAAAACATAATTTTCATATCATATGTTAAATAGTAAGATATACGTTTCAATAATAAGACAAATTTAGAATTGAGTTTGGAACACAATTTGACTATTTGTAAATTCCAAGACAAAGTTCTGTCAACATAAACTCCCAGGACCTTTTGAACTGCGACATTTTCTATATATAAACTATCAACAGTTAATGTCAATATATCCTCATGTTTGAACTTTTGATTTGTTCCTATGACCATGCATTTAGTTTTCGCTGGATGTAATGACATATTATTCAAAATACACCACTAATTTATAATATTCAAACGATCTTGAAGTCTATTTTGTGCATCCAAAATAATCAGATTCGTATACTGTAGTTTCATCTGCATAAATGCCTGTATTTCCAGAGGTAGATGCGAATGCAATGTCATTAATGTACAATACAAATAGCAATGGATCAAGTATCCCTGTGGAACACCTAAAGTAACTTTAAGCATCTCAAGATTTTAAAGAATTTACCTTAATCAACTGTTTTCTATTCGAAAGATATGAATCAAATAATTAATGGTATTGTCTGAAAAATGGTAAAGTTTCAATTTGTGTATCAATATTCTATAGTCTACAAGATCGAATGCCTTTCTTAAAAATCAAGAAATACAGCTCCTATTAATTTATCGGAGTCTATATCCTTTAACCATGCTTCTATTAACCGTGTCAGAGCAGTATGACATGAATGATATTGTCTGAAACATGACTGGATCTCGTGAATAACATTATACGTCTTGACATAGAATAGACATGGCTATATGCCGCTCATATATTTTTGAAATTGTTGGTAAGATTGAAATAGGACGATAATTACATGGGTCCTCTTTATTTCCATTGTTATGTATAGGAATCACACATGCCTCCTTGAAAGTATCAGGGAACACTCCAGTTTGTATGCTGTTATTTATGATTGAAGCTATGGAGGATGTTATGTAATCACCACAATATTTTAAAATTCTAGGAATAACACAGTCTATACCTGTTGATTTGTTACTATCAAGTTTATCAATCGACTTTCTAACTTCAAAAGGTTATATGAGTTTTATACTAAATGAAGCATATTTCAATTTAATATCAAGTTGTTGCCGTAATTCAGAGAACTCTGCTTTTACAAAACTCGTCTTTTTAACAATGTTTGAAATATTTATAAAATGCTCATTTAATGCATTAATAATATTTAATTGTCCTTCAATGAAATGATCATTTTTGATTAGCCTATCGGGTATTGAAATACATCCATTGTTTTCTTTTCCCGTTTTGGAAATGTTTTTTAAGTTTATCCACATATACTTTGGGCTTTTATTTTCTTTTCTTTTTCTTTAATATGGATGAAATTTTATTGCGTTATAATTTATATTGGTCCCACTGTTTTTCTTTGTGTAGCTTATCTCTCTGATAAATAGCGTTCTTAATCTCATCAGTACACCACCCAGGCTGGGTTTCATGTTTTATTCTCTTTTCTCGAATAGGTGCATGCTTTTCTAGAATGGTGTTTAATAGTGTATAGAATACATTTGATTTGGATCAACGAAATATTCAACTATTTCGAATGGTGATTTTTCTAAATCATTACAGAATATATATTCATCGAATTTCTTAAAAGATCTGTATTTGATTGTCTCATGGATAACTCGCCCTGACTTAACATTATGTGTCGATCGTGAAAAGCATACAGGATAGTGATCACTTATACTGTAAAAAGGTACTTTAATTTCACATATTAGATCGGATCTTGAAGTATAAATACGGTCGATAGTTGTAGACTGTTTTTATTTATTCTGGTTGGCGTATTTACCATTTGATTAAGACCAAATTTTAAGATAGTATTGGCCCATCATTGATTACAATACTTTTCAGAATCAGTTTATGTTAAATTTCTAAATTCAAATGATCCAACTTGTCAAGCTGAGTTTCATATAATTCAATCCATGATACATTTGAATCAGGTGCTTGATAAACAAAATATAGTAGGAAAGCTGTACAATTAGAATACTTTATCTCTATCCATAAAGACTCAATAGCATCATGCTCAAGGTCGTAACGACGTGTGTACGGAAATTGATTAACTATATGTACTAGGATACCACCTCCCTGTTAACCTTGTTTCAATGGTATTAACGTTATCTATGGTTACTATGTTTGTTATATTATCATTCGAAATAGCATCTTTAGTTGAGGACAACGAAACTTCACTCACAACAGTCTCGGTATTTAGACAACTTTCTTTAGAGATTGAATTATCATCAGGTCCCGACGTAGAATTTATATTATAAGTACATGCATTTGGTGTATTCCTGTTAAATTACTATCATTATTGATAACTATTGTTGTTTTATAAGATTCCTTTTCCAGCAATAAATTAAAAGCACAATCAGATTAAAGTTCGTCACCATTGCTGCATATAGTTTATAAATGTTCGTACATATTCGTATTCTCAAACTGATGAGTATTTGCCGTCGTTGTCCTATGTCCTGTTTCTGTTTGGTGCGAATGTCCATTTCCTGTCATGGGCCATCTATTTCCGCTACCGTTTCTATTGAGACCACAGTTCTGGGTATTGTTATTATTCATGTCGCAATAGTCACAGTATCGTGAATAGCCGCGATTTGAAACAATGCGTCTGCTTCCGTTACCACCCGCACGTGCACGCCATCCGAATATTGGTCGGTGAAAAGGTTGTCTTCGACGTTGCTGCTGACTAACCATGCCCACGGAAGGACTGCCACCGTTATGATGTTCATTAGATTGATTTGCGCGATTTGTAGTACAGTTGGCTTCAGTTGATGAACGTTTCTTGACCACATTAATCCATTCATTGAAGCACATGATTAATGTACTCGAACCACGGCCGTTGAGATGGATTCCATAGGGTGAAAAGTAGTGTTTTGCCGGTTTCTTGTTCATGTAGGTGAAGAATAAATGACTTTGAACAAGGCTAGCACCGGTATCTAGGCTAATCTGTTTTAAAGTATCATGGTAGGCGGCTACTTCTGCATCTTTCCTGTGACACAGAGTACTAAGGTACACCTTACACTCCCGCTGAACTATTGTTTGGGGCGCTTGTTTCAGCCAAAGGTTTTTCTGCAGTAACTTGAGCAATTTAAATAATACGTACATCAGTTATATATCATTACAACTTTTCTCAACAATAGTGCATTGATGACGTCTTTTATTTCCGCCCATGTTAAGCATTCATTTTTATAATGTCAAATGAGTACCAGTTTTGAATCAAACGCTTCAGTTACGACAATACGACAATAGATTGGTAATTTATTTTTAGACACTCCCATTTATTTTAGACCATATTATGTTGAGCTTTCTTTGAGTTTAATACATATTTTCTTGTTTTTGTTGCTAGATGTATATAATATGCCCTTTACTTTAAACAATGGTAATAAGTAAATGGCTGTTTTCGCTTTAAGGTTGATGGAATGTCGGATGGTAATGAAGATCCTTGTTTGATATGTTTCATGATCTTTTGCAATTTAAGGTCCATGTCTATGGAATAATCTTCACTCTCGACAAGTTCCGTCTCAATATCCGCGGTGTCTTGATGGCTGATAATCTTTTCACTCAACGCCTTGATTGTGTTGACCTTTTCCGTGAGAATTTCCAACAGCTTTTCGCTCTCTTCAAGTGATAAATCATCTTCAAATCTCGACAAATGTTTGGCCACGACCTGACGCTGGCCCTCTTTGAGTGAAATAAGCTTCGGTAACTGCATAGTTCATATTATATTTGTCTTGCTGGAATTATTTGCTCCTCTTTTAGGGAAAATGGTCTTAAATAAAGTTCCATTAAGTACTACTAAGTTTGACTTTAATTATCAGGAGAATTTATTACTTTCTTTTAAATGTAAAGCAAATTTGCCGTGTTTCTCCAGTAGTCTGCTAAACTTGAGAGAGTTTCTCAAAAATAAAGATAAAACCTAACCAGCTTGGACCAAACTCACAAATCGTATTGGTGTAATGACAGCAATTTAAAAGGAGTTGCACGTTTTATACAGTTCCCGTTATAACTAAAACCTTCGCGGCCCTGTGGCGACCATCCTGAATATTTGAAAAAGATAAAACAAACGCTCCCAAGCAGTCAAACGTTCAACTATACTTAAGGTATAAATTTGCATCTAATCATGTAGGGTCAAACCCGGTACGTTCGGACACTCTCGTAAATAATCGTCTGTGTTGGCATATCCATATCAGTTGAGCGCTTCATTAGACTTGTCATTAGTTCAACAACATTTTTGTTCAACACATGTTTAATAGATTTTAGCTATATGACGCAACATTGCAATGAAACAAAGAGCTAAAATTATCTACAACCAGAAATATGGTACATTCGGACGTTTTCCGGTACGATCTGTGGTACCTTCCAGCTGATAAAGACACCCTTCTGCGTGCCTCAATGATTGACGTCATAAATCATGCTAAACCCACTGTCAACAATAGTTACTACTTTAACCCGTCTCATTCTGCAGGAGGAACCCCCCCCCCCCGCCTTCAAAATAGAAAAATAGTATGACTCGATCTTAAAAAATATCCAAAAGACCAAATGCTGCCAAGTAATATATTACGACATGTATATTGTGTACTCGTCAAAACACTTGCAATAAACCTAAAATTAAGACGTCTTAAACAATTACTTAATTGTTATCACAGTTTGTTTGCGCGTCCCGTCAGTACCCTCATTAATTATGTATGAGTTTATATTTATACGTGCTATAATTGGACAATTCCATCGAACAAGGTTTTAACGATCGGAGAACCCATTGCTATCGGAAAATTACTGATTGAAGATCGTAGTAAACGAATTAACGATGAATTAATATTGGGTATTTTCACGGGATTCAGTCAATCAAACTGCCACTGAACACAATGCACAAGACAGATAAGTTTTAAAAGCAATAGCGCTCGACTTCAAATTAGTGATGCCTTTAATAATAGTTCTCGGTATCTTGATGACATACTCAGTATTGATAATCCGTTCTTTGCTCATATGGTTACTAACATTTATCCACCAGAGGTCTCGTTGAATAAAGCCAACAGTTCGGAGACCGTAGCAGCATTTCTCGATCTTCATCTCTTGATTTCAAATGATGTATTCATACTAAAATCTATGATAAGAGAGATGATTTCAATTTTAACATCGTAAACTATCCACACCTGGATGGAGATGTACCTCGTGCTACCTCATACGGGGTGTATATCTCCCAGCTCATTCGATTTGCTAGGGCGTGTAATGATGTTATAGACTTCAATGGTCGAAATCAAGTTATTACAAGTAAACTTCTTCAGCAAGATTTTCGTTATCACAAACTACGTAGATCTTTCTCTAAATTCTACCGCCTGCTGGAAAAGTACAACACCAACCTTAAAACACTTCTGCGACTAGGCATATCACAATCCTCATTTTGTGGAGATGTGGTCTATAAACTTCGAAAGTTAAAGGGGTCTGACGGGTTTCCTGACCGCTTTACAAATTTGATCAGGAAGTTCGTCAGAAAAGGATATAACCCTTTGGTTTGTATTGTTCGCAGCTTGTAACATTTATAATTGATTAACTGGTTAATAAAATATTTTATACTCTGAAAAAAGGGTAAAACAAAAAACATTCTAAAGAAAGCAATCGCCAATACTAGTAACGATCATGTGACCGGTTATTGGCCCGGTCAGGTGACCGGGCCAATAACGGTCAGGTGACCTGGCCAATAACGTTCAGGTGACCGGGCCAATATGGATATGCATTTTCGGTCCGGTCACGACCTAAATTTGGCGTATCGGACCGCATTTCGAATATGGCTCATTTCTCGAGAGCTTTATTGTAGGGTAATTTTGTGCATATTGCGGGCCAAAAATGCGTATATAAATGATAAAAGCCAGTATTGGTCACTTCAACATAACCTACAGGTACAGATACATCATACAGATATGTAATAGGACGGAGTAGGGGTATGAGTAAATAGATAGGTTAATAAGATACTTCGCGTTTCGTTGATAAAATACAGAGGGGTGTCGACTATACTGGGGTTTTGGGCTCATCCCACACTGCTGTTTGTTTGATCCAACAAAACAAAATGCAATTCCTCTAGTAACTTACGATGTCGTACATCTCATCTTCGTGTCGAGGGTATGGAGGAGAATGATGGAGCAAGCGTACCATTGCAAAAGCGTACCGGGAGCAAGCGTACCACTTTCAGAGAGCAAGCGTACCACATATATAGATAGATATTTATTTGTTGTGTATATATATTAATTAAACAAAACTACTAAAAATGAAACAAGCGTGTGAAAATTATTTAATAATAATAAATATCTTGAATGCAAAGCGTCTTGTATGTAAAACTTTATATTTGTCTTCTATTTCCGTATTTGTTGTGTATACTCAGTATATTAATTAAATAAAAGTTAAAACTACTAAAAAATATGTTCCCATATACAAATCTTATAAAAATGATCTCACCATGCAATTATCAGCATTATAATTATCAAGTCGCACTGCAAACCACAAACAAATCAAGTCGCACTGCAAACCACAAACAAATCAAGTCGCACTGCAAACCACAAACAAATTACCGGACTCTATCCCAGCCTTTGTCCTTTTAAAGGCAGCTGCAGCAGAGCTAGCCCCAATACTATCAGCAATATACCAGTACTCCCTTGACAAGTGCAAAGTGCCACAGGACTGGAGAGATGCATGGATCGTCCCAGTATTCAAGAAAGGGGAGAAACACAAAGCAGAAAACTACCGTCCTGTATCCCTGACATCCATCACATGTAAGCTTCTAGAGCACATAATCCACAGCAGCATAATGACCCACTTCGACAAGCATAGCATACTTAAGGACAACCAGCATGGCTTTAGAAAACACCGCTCCTGCGAGACACAGCTAATAACAACGATTCAAGGGATTGCATCTCGGTTAGCAAAAGGCCAGCAAGTGGACGTGATCCTTCTCGATTTCGCGAAAGCATTTGACAAAGTTCCCCACTCCAGACTGCTCTACGAACTAGGCTACTACGGAGTGAGAGGAAACACCAGCAAATGGATCCAGGCGTTTCTTGGAAATCGTAAACAGACAGTTGTATTAGAAGGAATACACTCAACCGAGACCGACGTACACTCCGGAGTCCCCCAAGGCACAGTACTAGGTCCCCTCCTATTCTTAGCCTTCATCAATGACTTACCAGACTTGTGCAAATCTTCAGATGCCCGTTTATTTGCGGATGACAGCTTACTCTACCGTGCCATAAATATCCTCCATGACAGTTACATACTGCAGCAAGACCTCACTGCCCTGGAGGACTGGGAAAAGACATGGCAGATGAGTTTTAACACAACAAAGTGCAATGTAATCCACATATCATAAAGCAACAGGAAGCGACTGATACAGTCTACATACCTGCTAAACGGACACGTGCTCGAAGCAGTCGATGTCAGCAAGTACCTAGGAGTCACACTGTCTAACAGCATGAGTTGGAATAAACTCATCAACAATGTCGTTGGTAAGGGCAACAGAACTATAGGATATTTAAGAAGGAACTTTAAGGAAAGAAGCCACATACACCACTATGGTACGCCCCGCCATGGAGTACACCGCCTCAGTCTGGGACCCATACCGCCAATGTGACATCAAGGCTATCGAACAGGTCCAACGTAGAGCTGCTCGCTACGTATGCAACAGCTATACAGACAGAACCCCTGGATGCGTAACAAATATGCTACATGAGCTTAAATGGGAGAGCCTTGAAGAACGGCGACACATATGTAGACTGCTTATGCTCTCCAAGATTCAGCATGGACTTGTCGACGTTAATAAAGAAAACTTCCTCAGACAAAGTGACAGTTCCACCCGAGGTCAACAGAAATTCTTCCAAGAAAGAACCACACATGCCAGACCTGCTCTACAGAGACTAGTCAGCAGTCTCCTTGTACATAGTCTTAAAAACATTCTCTTTTACTTGTTTTAAATATAAATAACCAATTGGGACACTTGCTGAGCTCGTCCGCCATGCATGACCCCGCAAAACCGATAACGTTATTTGAAGAACCTGGTTCTTACCATGCCCATGGCATGGAAGAAGAAATTAGCACCTGTTACCACTATATATTCTATACATGAGACGCTTGCTCCTAAAATGGTACACTTATACGCTGGTACGCTTATGTAATGGTACGCTTGCTCCTGCATCGATGGAGGCTAAGGTAGTAATATTATTATACAATTCCTCCAGCGTGACCTATATATTTTTCCTATATTTTTCTCGACAACATTTTCACCGGAACAGGAAATATGGGGGTAGTGTCCCGTAATAAATACAATACCGGCAAATTTACAAATTAAATTAATAGGTGGTTGGTGGAGGGATAGAGTACTGTATACTTACTTGCAAGTTCATGAAAGCCTTGTTTGATTTTGTCAAGTTGCCGTCGATTCCTTGGGAAATGTATTACAGCATTCAGAAATCGCGGCGCTGTTAAAAGTTCAATTACCCTCCAGATTGTCCGACAGACAGTTGATTTCGACACATCAAGGCTGTCGGCCACAATAAACTGTATGCCTGACCCAGCATGATACCGCAGGCAGATACATATTTGAAGAAATGGGGGTAACGGCGAATTTCTCAAATTTTGGTAACTCAAAGCAGCCCCAAGAATGCCTGTTAAAAAGTATACAGTTTCCATTTTAAACCTGTATCGCTGGAAGAAATCTACGTTGTTGTATTCCAAATTTAATACCGGTCTTTCTAATACTAGACGCCGACGGCGATTACGTCTTCGGCGACGGATGTTTCGCCTAACAATTTCCACCATTTTGGATTGTAGGTCTGTGAGGAATGTTTCGATTAACGATTATCGAAACGCCACCAGTCGCCTTGTCCCCGGTATCACAAATATGATTGTATAGTGAGTATTGTTTAAAAGATACCTTATCACTTGTCTTCAAGAATGTTTCTTGAAGACAAAAGGCAATAGGGGTGTGTTCATTTAAAATTAAGCTGATTTCATCATAATTTGGTTTCAAACCTCGACAATTCCATTGAATGATCTTATTAGTTTTACCCATTATTTAGCGCTAAGGCGATTTTTAATTTTGTTTTTATTTTTGGCCTTAGATTTAGGAGAGGTCTTAGGAGACTCAAGCAGCGACATCTCCACTGATGGATCCTCCTCCCCGGAAGAAGTCAGCTGAAGTAGCACCTCAACTAACCTTTCATGAGAGGATGGAAGTGCCAGTGCAGCTGCCGGCTCTGAAATGTCCATAAGCTGTTCGAATTTGTTATGCAGCTCAATAGGGCCATTAGACACCTTTGGCTGCTCCTTGTGCTCCCCAGTGCTTCTCCAACTTAGCGCTAAATAATGGGTAAAACTAATAAGATCATTCAATGGAATTGTCGAGGTTTGAAACCAAATTATGATGAAATCAGCTTAATTTTAAATCAACACAACCCTATTGCCTTTTGTCTTCAAGAAACATTCTTGAAGACAAGTGATAAGGTATCTTTTAAACAATACTCACTATACAATCATATTTGTGATACCGGGGACAAGGCGACTGGTGGCGTTTCGATAATCGTTAATCGAAACATTCCTCACAGACCTGTTGCCTTGAAAACAAATTTGCAAGCTATTGCGGTCAGTGTTACTATGCACAGAGTCATAACAATATGTTCCTTATATTTACCACCTAGTTCTTCACTAGACCCTAAAGATCTAAATCACCTAGTTGCACAATTGCCATCACCTTTTATACTCTTGGGCGATTTTAATGCACACAACTACATCTGGGGTTGTAAAGATATAAACGATAAAGGCAAGAAAATTGAGGATTTCTTAGCCAAATATTTTTTGTGTCTTTTTAATAATAAGTCACATACTTACTTACATCCTGCTACAGGCTCTCATTCTTCCATTGATTTAACAATATGCGATCCAACGCTTTTGATGGATTTTTCATGGAGTGTTGGAGACGACCTCTGTGGAAGTGACCACTTCCCCATATTTCTTGAAAATATCGGCCCTCCACTTCTCGAAAAAACGCAACGAGGGAAACTTCGCAAGGCTGATTGGACTACGTTTCAATCTCTTTGCGAGGAACAATTAAAGCCTTCCGTTTTCGAGGATGTCGAAGACGCAACTGCTCTTTTTACCAAAATTCTTCACGATATAGCTGATCAAACCATTCCAAAAACCTCGGCAAATCCTAAACGCCCACATAAACCATGGTACGACGATGACTGCAAAAAGGCAGTCAGCGATCGTAAAGCTGCATTAAATAATTTTAACTTGCGGCCAACTCAAACAAATTTAGATAACTTTAGAGTTTTTCGTGCGAAAGCCCGTCGTACTAGTAAGGATAGCAAGAGGAAATCCTGGAGATCTTACGTCTCTAGGCTGAATTCTCGCTCATCACTTAAGAAGACATGGGACATGGTCCGGAAAATAAGTGGTAAAGGTAATTCCAGTTCTGTAAATCATCTTAAAACAGACAATGGAGATATAACATCTGTCAAAGATATTACAAACACTTTGGCAGAAACTTTTTCAAAAAATTCTTCTTCTGAAAATTGTCAACCAAATTTTCTGAAAAATAAGAAACAAAAAGAACAGAAGAAGCTGAACTTCAAGTCGAAAAACTTGGAAAAATACAATAAACTATTCACTCTCAAACAACTTCGAGAGTCCCTTAAAAAGGCTCATGATACATCAGCTGGTCCTGATGATATCCATTATCAATTACTAAAACATTTACCTGAATCCTGTCTCTCTACCCTTCTTGATATATTTAATAAGGTTTGGGTGACGGAAATCTTCCCCGATTCTTGGCGGGAAGCAATCGTTATTCCAGTCCCCAAACCTGGAAAGGATCATACGGACCCAATAAATTATCGCCCAATCGCTTTAACGAGTTGTATATGTAAAACCATGGAACGAATGATTAATGAGAGACTCGTTTGGTACCTGGAGTCCAACAAACTGATAACAAAGTATCAAAGTGGATTCCGGCGCCAACGAGGCACAACAGACAATCTCATACGATTTGAATCTTTTATTAGGGAAGCTTTCATAAAAAAAAGAACATTTAGTCGCTGTATTTTTTGACTTGGAGAAAGCTTATGATACTGCATGGAAGTACGGTATTATGAATGATCTACATGACATTGGTCTTAGAGGCAGATTACCTATTTTTATAGAGAAATTCTTAGATGATAGACAGTTTCGTGTCCGAATGGGTTCAACCCTCTCTGATATTCATGAACAGGAGATGGGTGTTCCACAGGGCAGCATACTATCTGTCACACTTTTTAATATAAAGATTAACAGTATAGTAAAATGCATCAATCCAGGTGTGGATTGTTCGCTATATGTTGACGACTTTGTTATATGTTATCGTGCAAAAAACATGAATACTATCGAGAGACAATTACAACAATGTCTCAATAAACTTCAGACCTGGTCTGATGAAAATGGTTTTAAATTTTCTAAATCTAAAACTAATTGTATGCACTTTTGTCAACTTCGTAAACATCATGAAGACCCTCATCTAACACTGGACGGGTCACCAATACCAGTAGTGGATGAGACAAAATTCCTTGGTCTTATTTTCGACCGTAAATTAACGTTTATACCACACCTTAAATACTTGAAGGCCAAATGCCTTAAAGCTCTTAACTTACTTAAAGTTGTTGCAAACACTAATTGGGAAGCAGATCGAAAAGTCCTATTGCGACTTTACAGATCTCTTATCAGATCCAAGCTGGACTACGGCTCAGTAGTATATGGATCGACTCGCAAGTCGTACTTGCAGATGCTCGACCCTATACATAATCAAGGATTACGACTCGCCTTAGGTGCCTTTCGTACATCACCAGCCGAAAGTCTATATGTTGAAGCCAATGAACCATCACTGTCTCATAGACGAGACAAATTAGCCCTTCAATACGCCATTAAATTAAAGTCTAACCCTTCAAACCCAACTTTCGATAATGTTTTTAATCCTAGTTGTGAACCTCTTTTTGATCGAAAACCGAAGGCCATTCAACCATTTGGTCTTCGTATTAAACCAAAATTAAGAGACACTGAAATCGACCTAAATTTGATTGCCAAGTACAAAGTACCACAAATTCCACCGTGGACTTTGGAAACTCCAACAATTATTTTTGATCTTTGCAATAATAACAAATCCAGTACAGACCCTACTGTCTTTCAAAGCAAAGTTAATGAAATTATATCGAAATACATTGACTTTCAACATATCTACACAGATGGCTCTAAAGATGGAGATAAGGTAGCTGCAGCAGCTGTTCACAAACACAGCATAAAGAGCCGCCTGCCTGACAAGGCCTCTATCTTTTCAGCTGAACTTAAGGCAATTGAACTTGCCTTAAATTATATTCAGGAATCTGATGATGACCATTTCGTAATCTTTTCTGATTCCCTTTCATCTCTTCAAGCACTGGGTAATGTGAAACATGATAACCCAGTTGTGCTTCAACTTTTAGAAAAGTACAATTCTCTTATAATTGATAATGTTATTATTTTCTGCTGGCTTCCAAGCCATGTAGGAATACGTGGTAATGATAGAGCTGATAGTGCTGCTAAGGCAGCATTAGATTTACATATATCTAATACCAAATTACCTTACACTGATTTTAAAAGTTGTATTAACACATATATTCGTAACTCTTGGCAAACCGCTTGGGATGTGTCCGTTAACAATAAACTCCATTCAATTAAACCGTTACTCGGAGAATGGCGTTCTTCTACTAGACCCATTCGTCGAGAGGAAGTTATCCTAGCCCGGTGCAGGATAGGGCATACACGTTATACTCATTCATATTTATTACAAGGTGAGCAATTACCAGAATGTATACCCTGCTTTGCACCGTTAACGGTCAAACACATCTTATTGGAATGTGTAGACTTTGATCCTATGCGTCATAGGTACTACAATGTTAATACTATGAAAGAGTTATTTGATACTGTAGATTTTAGTCTGATTTTAGATTTCCTAAAAGAGATCAGACTATATAAATCATTATAATGTGTTCTTATATATATTTACTTGTTTATATGCCCGTTGACGGGCATTTGTTGATTTACATACATAGTTTATATTACACCTTATCATCCCTTAGTTTTTTTATAGTTTTATCTTTATATATTTACACTAATTTTTAAATAATACTTCATTTTTCATCAATTTTTGCGCACAATATGACCTATTTATGTGTCGACGTGCCGTAAAACACTATTCATTCATTCATTCATTCATTGTTTGTTTACGTTTTTAAGTTTTTAAGTATCTCGGTAAGTCACCTCCAACGCCGACTTAAGAATCGTTAAGTATTTAAGGTAGTATACTTAAATTTATTTATTTAAGTATCGAATATACGTTGGTGAAACACGTTTCACGTACTTTACTTAAATACTTAAGGATTTTAAGTTTTTAAGACGCTAAGTAGAGCTAAGTAAATGTTGGTGGAACCGGAGCCAGATGCTATTCATAGTCCCATGAATGTTAAAAAAATAAAATGTATTCCTTATATTTATATTATTATTGTACTCAATCAATACCCATATGTCCCGTTTCTCAACCATTTTCATCTCTAAATTGATAACACCTATATTTATCACGACAAATGGGACAGCGTTTAGCCTCGCCTTCCTAACCCTTTATGGTATAGTCACGTCAAACGTCAGTTGTTTTTTCTTGAAACGTCATAGTTTTAAGTGCGCGTGAAGCAATTAAAATGTGATTCATGGTCAAATGGATGTTTCTAGTTTTGTATGTGTTATACAAGTACTTACATTAGAAATGTAAATATAAATGAATGAAATGAGGTCGTCATGAACAAAATAATAATTAGAGTAAACACACGGAAATATTTACTAGTCATTAATATTTTGTGAGTGTATTTTTAATGTGGTTTGTTGTTCAACCCTAGTTAGCAAGTTAATATAAATTAATTGGTAAATAAAAATAAATTGTGAATGCCTGGTCTTTATGAATATTTTAACCCTTGGGTAAATTTTAATATTAAAAGCCTTAATATGTCTTGAAATCACTGAATTTAAATCTGTCCTTCAAAGCCTGCAAATGGCAAAACATTATATGTTACCAGTGTACACAAGAACAGCTTTTGATTAGTAATATAGGATTGTCAGGTTTATTAAGTTTATTTACTATTGATTGCTTTATTTTGTTAATGAAATAACAGTTAATGCATGGAACATTCAAAACACACCTTGTTCCAAGGTCCATCCAAGGTTCTGTTTAGCCATCCAAAGTTTGAGGAAGAAAACAAATTAATAAAAAAAAATCCCTACCCTACCTAATTTTTATGAAGATGTTACCCGAAACAAACACTCTTTTTAGGCCTGATCTGTTGTCATTCGTAGCATCATTGGCCGAAGTGTTCCGAATGATCCGTCTTGAATCTGCACAAATCCATCCCGAGAGCAGGATTCCCGGTTTCTCAAATCTTGTTCGGGATTCATCAAAACTGTTGTAAAGAAAAAGTAGGTATTTTGAATCCAGTTCCGGTTTCATTTCAGTGTAATCAAACACGACATTATTCTAAGACGCAATCACCATGCTCTCAGTACCTTCGGTACTTTGATTTCTCTACCAATTTGTGCTCTAAATTGGTATAACTGGGGTTTTACCATGCCTGGCTTCAGCAGCGATTCGACCCGTTATTCTGTCACCGAGAGTAGAGCGCGGGACTCCATACTTGGCCGCAGCCTTCCTGATCGACAACTCATCCCTCACGGCTTCTACAGCATCTATCATATTCTGTATGGGGTAGGTCGAGTTTACGCCTTTCGATACCTATGCTGTGTCATACGTTAAGGTTAGTATTCAAGCATCCGGTATTTTTTAGTATAACAATTAAGACTTGTATAGACTTACATAATATAAAACATTTGCATTATTTTTTAAACTATTTATAATATTAAATAAGAATGTTGTATATGTCTTTCGATGTCCTCACAATAACAAGTTTTCTAATGCTTCATCCAATATAGAATAAATAAAAAAAAGATTACGATAAACCTATCCCATATACATAGAGCGGTTCAATGACAGGGTGCCGAACCCACGTGACTTTTGGTTTAATTACAGGCTAAAATTGTAACAAAAGGCGCTTGAGTCCGTTAGTTTTTTTCTTAATAACTATCTTAATATTTGACTTTTTTTTAATTAAACGCACGTACCCTCCTTACAAGGTGAGTTATTTTCTCCGCCGCAAAAGGTATCTATCTTATCTATCTTCCTTTAATGCCAAACCCCTGCTGGGGACCTAGGCATGCGTCGTCATACCGACAAAGACTGTTAGTATTTTAAAAATATATATAAAAGAAATTTAAGAAAAACATTGAAGTTTTTGGATGTTAGGTTTAAAAATAAAAACAAACATTGAATTTATGGTGAGATATGTTCAATTCTGCTGACTGCAGAATTGAACTGTTCTATATTGGGTAATATAGGGATGTCAGGAGCTAATGAATTCCAGTGGAAGACTGTTCTGGGGGAAAAGGAGAATTTGTAGTAGTCAGCGGTTGCGTCAATTAATTTGAAAGCAAGCGAGTGTGAATGTCGGGATTGTCTGTTCATCAGTGTCATGTAGTCTTCTAGAGGGATAGCTACCAGGTCATTTGTGATCTTGTAACATAGTGAGAGTCGACTGTCGATACGTCTTTGGTCTAGTCTTCTCCACTGTAGGGACTGGAGCATCTCAGGTATGTCGATTCCCTCATTACTTTCTGAGATTAGCCCTCCTAAAATAAGTTAGGAGTTTGAGACCTTTAGATTTGTTTGCCGTGAACCCGATCAAACGCCAATGCATTGATTAAGGGGCGGCATAATAATAAATATTTTAAGAGTGTATGTGTAGATAATAGTTTTAATAGTTATGTATGTACTGCATTTACATAATTATTTCTATATATTGGTTTGTCAATGTTCCAGTTATTAAAGGGAGCTCATTTGTACATCGTCAGCGAGTTTGACCAGATCCTCGTACACAGCTTCATACTCGTCATTATGATTCGCACTGAACAGTTCTTTTACAACGAATACTAAACATCTTGAAGAGAGTTTTGCGTCAACAACTTTATTAATCTGTATCTCACATATGGACACTTCATGGCTAGGTCAAATGTTTTATAATAAAGAGTCGCTAAATAATCGGAATCAAAATACCATTCATCATCACCCGTTGCCGCATTATCTGCCACAGAGCAATAGCGTGAATCTTGTTTTGCAGGCCAGTTTCCCTTCTTATTAGGTTTTTGGTCAAAGACATGTACAATCTCTGCATAAACAGTTAAGGACACATTTTTTTGTAATTATAATATGAAGAGTGAAATTAAACGGATAATCGAGTCCCCTTGCTTTTTTCAGTTGGGTGGTCTATGTGGAAAGGGTTCAAGTTTTAACGGCGGTATGTGTTTGTTTGTGTGTGTGGTGGTGGTGGTGTTTGTGTGCGTGTGTGTGTGTGGGGGGGGGGGGGGGGGGGGTAGTATTGTGCCCTGTCCCACTTCTTAATCCGACAGTGGAGGAGCACTCCGCCCGTCAACATGAATCCGCGCCTGATTTTGTTTTTGTTATCCAGTTGTTGTTTTTATATTATGAGGGGTATTAGATCTATTGAGGATGTCCACCCTCCTTTCATTGGTACGCTCTTGTAAATAGTTAATTGACTTTGTTATATTAGTGATGGTTCCTACATAAATCGTTACAGGCAACAAACTCCCTGTGTGTGCCTCAAGACGTGCACATTAACATGTACGTCATCGTTCTTAGCACTGTAGAGTACTGTATGTTTACTGATCTTTTTGGTATACAGTATCTACGATAATCTTGTGAGAGATATAATTATAACTTTTTGAACTTTGATTGTATTGCTCAACACGTCTTCTATCAAACAGACTAACGTCTTTTATAAAAAAAATACATAAATACTCATGACCCATTATGAGGGATATTTACATGTGGAGACGACACGCGGTTCTTATGTGTCCGAATGTACCTATCCGTTAGTTTTTATCAGGATGGTACATTCGGACACTTCCATTTCTTGGAATAAAAAAAGAACACAAGCAAACAATTCATTAATTTTACTGCAATCATGATTGTTTAAACTTGTTTTTGAAGAAGGATACAACTTTTATCACGGTAGCTCACACAATATGGGAGAAAATCACCGTCGTCGTAGCAGCCGGTGCGCAGTTTGTTTTGCTTCCAATGTTTATATTTGGCGCCAATGGAGCCTTTGATGACGTAAGCATTTATGACCAATGTAATCGTGGGTTACAAGTCACATGACAATAACAGATTCAAGAACAGAAACAGCGAAATGTATTGGGTAAAACATTTCACCCGCATGATTGCAATAGACCGTAGCTGCATAAGCTTAATAATTAAACAAACAAAACGTCCGAACGTACCGTGTTGTCCGAACGTACTGGGTTTGACCCCTAATACGGGCGAAGCCCTCTTGCAGTAACGCGAGTATGAAAACTTAATTGTTTTCCCACATACTATGCGAATCATAACTTTCACATCTGGTCAACTTCCGGTAGGTGGAGATATTCAGTAGGTGAAAATAAAGGGGTTTACTCGGACTTTATCCTCAAATTCTATATGAAAAATGAAAACATTAGACAATGATTTAAATTAAATGTATCCATATTGCTGTTTTAAGATCGACACCACCAAAAGAAGATACATAGATGTACACAAGAAATAAAGCTTTTAATATAATTATCACTATAAACTAGTTTTATAAAGGGCTAAAGTCAGTTGAGCACCGACGATAAACACCGAGTTTACCCCCTACCAGAATGTGGAGGTGTTTTATTTTAATGATAACTGATTGGTCAATTTATTTTGATGATGTCATGTGAAAGATAGTTTTCGTCATGTTTCGCGCCGCCATTTTCAATCCGTAGGCTGAACAGCAATCGTGCAAACTCGCTCATTTCCGTAGATCGTCGGAAATAATGCTCGTGGGTATTTCCAAGGATACACGTCGATTTGATAGGTTTGGGTGATTTTCCCCTGCAAAGTACCGTGTAAACCGTAACAAAATATAGACCCGGAAATGAATTGTTAAAACATATTTGTATTATTTATTAAATGTTATACTCTTTTGAAATAAGTCTTATCATTTTGTAGTCAGTTTAAGTTAAACTAGTTAAATATAAAAGTATTTTGTAATTAATTGCGTATTGTTTTGTTTACATAACAAACGGAGTAGCCAATCGTAAACGCTCGGCCAATCCCGTCATTCTTCGGGATGAAGGAGCACCATGATGGTTCAATGGGCGCCGCCAATGTTTATTCGACGTGACTGACCCCACGAGATCGAAAAGTAGTATCCAAGATGGTGTCTATTTTTTTACGAGATTATTTTTGAAAAAAAAGTTTGAGGCAGTTCCGATTGGCTGAACAGCAGACGTCAAACGAAGGGCAAAGTTTTAGGCAGACAAAGTGGAAGACCAGTCAATTTCGTACGTTTATTTTTTTCTATTTTTATTTTCGGTCTTTGTTTTGAGTTTTAAGCCTAAGTGAAACGTTTAATTACAGAAATATAACATTATATAAATACTTACTGTAAGAAAAGAGAGTTTATCGAAATAAAATACAATTTGATCGCATGGGGGGTCACTAGTCTAGGGGGGTCACTTGATCAAAGTTTCCTCATGTGGTCACAAACGCATAAAGTGATGACGTCAAACTTCGGGTGATACTATTCCCCGGTAGATTCCCGGTTATTTTGCGGTTGAAAAGGGATAGCATTCTCAGGCAGATGGTTTAATGATTTATTTATGTATTCATTTTTGGAAAAAAAGGAATAGTGCAATTAAGTCCTGAATATTGGTTTCAAGTTGAAGCACTTGATGTCTACTAATATATACTATAAGGTAAAGGTAAATAGTGTTAATCGTGAATGTTTTACAAAATAATGTATGGACAACACTATTTATTTTTCTCTCAGGATTTAGCTTCAAACGCGGGCCACACTTATTTGAAGGCCACAAAGTTGTCCGACACGCTAGGGGTGTCCGGAGGCATTCCAGTAACATCTAACAGTGTTGGCTTGTAATCGTGGTAATAACATGAACTAGGACCACATACCCTATATTATTTTCTACTTATACTAATTGTGGTCAGTTTTTAAGACATGTATTTTTTTCTCCATTTCCTTTTCCTCCTGACAAGCTTTCAGGGCATTGCTCGTAATGTTGTAGTAATTTCTGACTAGGCTTCCTCTCTAGGTAAGGGTTTTTGAACATGTTCCGCTTACTTGCTGTCCTTAATTCTTCTCTGAACACTGTTGTGCTTCCTTTTCATTACAGATGCATTGTCAGATGAATAGGTAATGCATATCCTTAACCTTGTCCTGCATAACTCTGTCAAGCGTTTCAAATGCAGATGCTGATTCTTCTTTGCGTTTGTGTGTAAGCTGTGTTTACAAGTCTATATCTCTTACATTTCTTAACCTAGCACAACCAAATGTAGCCATGGGCTTCCTAATAGTATTATCTTAAGGGCTGCATAAGCAAATTTGGTTCCTGTAACCCATGGGCTCCCATGGAACCCAAATTATGATAGCCCATAAAATGTGTCCCATTTCACATCAAATTTTGCGTGTAAGCTGCGTTTACAAGTCTATATCTCTTACAATTCTTACCCTAGCACAACCAAATTTGGCTATTAGCTTCCTTATAGCATTATCTTAAGGGCTGCTTAAGTAATTTTGGTTCCTGTACCTGGGCTCCCATGAAAGCCCTTAAAACATGTCCGTTTCACATCAAACTTTGCGTGTAAGCTGTGTTTACAGGTCTATATCTCTTACATTTCTTGTCCTAGCTGAACTAAATTTTGGAATTGGTTTCCTTATAGTAGGTTGTAAAGGGTTGGGTAAGTAATTTTGTCTTCTGCTAATTCTGGGCTCCCATGGAACCCAAATTGTGATGGCCCATAAAATGTGCAATAAAGGCAGTAATAGATTTGCATGTAAGTATGTATATATCTATAATGTTGGTTTGGGATTTATTATAGCATTATGCATCTTATTTATACTTCACCCATATTGGGGCATGGGCTCCCTCCTCCCACCCCCGACCCCACTCCCACTCCCACCCACAAGTTTTTTTTTATTATTTTTTTTTAATTTTTTTACATATTTCTGTGTTGTTTTAGTCAATTCTTACACATATATGTTTCCACCTAAAGCACCCCCCACCCCACTCTCACCCCACTCTCACCCTCCCCCCCCCCCCACCCACCCACTTTAAACTCTCTCTTTTTTCTTCTTCTTCTTTTTTTTTTTTTTTACATATTTCTGTGTTGTTTTAGTCAATTCGTACACATATATGTCCACCCACCCCACGCCTCTCACCCCCTACCCCCTCCACTTTTTTTTTTTTTTTTACATATTTCTGTGTTGCTTTTGTCAATTCTTACACATGTTGCCCCCTCCCCCACTGCCTCCCCTCCCCGCCCCCCTCCCCACCCCAACACACACTCGAAACTAGAATATTATTTTTTTTACATATTTCTGTGTTGTTTTGGTCAATTCTTACACATAGCTTCTTACAAATATATGTTGCTCCCTCCCCCACCACCACAGCCGCTTCCCCGCCCCCCCCCCCCACCCACACCCACCCACCCACTCGAAACTCCTTTTTTTTTTTTTTTTTTACATATTTCTGTGTTGTTTTGGTTAATTCTTACACATAGCTATGTTGCCCACCCTCCGCTCCCCACCCACCACCCCCACGCTGGAAACTGGAATATTTTTATTTAATGTTGATTGTTTCATATATCCCCACATATATAAACTCTTACATAGCTTCTTACACATATATGTTGCCCTCCCCACCCCACGCCTCTCACCCATCCCCACTCAAAACTCGATTATTATTTTTTTTACATATTTTTGTGTTGTTTTTGTGAATTCTTACATAGCTTCTTACACAGTTATGTTGCCCTCACCACCCCGACCCCCACCACCCACCCCCGCCTCTCAAACATCCCCTCCCCCCCCCCCCAACCACCTCCACTCAAAACTCGATTTTTTTATATATTTTTTACATATTTCTGTGTAGTTTTGGTCATTTCTTACACATAGCTATGTTGCGCCCCAACCCCAACCCCACATTGTTGTAGCCTTGTTTTCTGATGGTATATACTAGCTATATAATTTATTATTCTCTGAAAAATCGAATAGTCGAGCTGCGCTGTTCTCCGACAGCTCTTGTTTATTACATAACTTCCTGTGTGAGAAATATATTTGCTATGTTGCACTAGTGTACTAAATATGCAAATGCAGGCCGAATAATTGTTCTTTCTTTTCCGTTCAGCTCAATGTGCATTAAAAATACAGTAATATTATGCTAACCCTGCATCTCATCGTTCAGATCTATTTTAAAATAGTTAGCTTCGCCCGTCTTAAGGCTTTGCCTTGTTCATATTGTTTACCAAGAAGTAGACTGTTTTACGGTCCTTTGCATTAAAGAGAATAGAATAGAATAGACTAATGAATACACAATTTATTATTCGTCTGGAAAAACTTACAACCAATTCTTAAATTTAATCAACCATTAAACCGCGGGAAGGGATCTCTCATTATAAGAGTTTAATTAAATGTAAATAGGGTGCAATTTTCAAAGTTATTTATAAAGGCAGTTCATAAAATATCAAGAAAAGTGTAATTAAAATGTATTTGATGAGCTTTTGCGCAGATACACAGGGTTGCATCGTGTAAAATGTATATGGGCTCCATAAATGGTTACCCCCTTTTGTTTACAACAAATTGATTGACTTTTTTCGAGATGTGAATACATTTTGAACAGGACGTTTTCTATTGGGATGTTGATTCTTGGAGGATAGGTAACAGTTACAATTGCTGATTAAAGTGTTTTATTTATTTGTATTTGTATTGTAGAAACTTAGTAGTCGGTAATTTCAGGTCAAAATCGTGTTGTCTATCCGTTTCCATGATAAACAAGATTTTGTCATGTGTATTCGCGGTCTGTCTATTCCGGCTCCAGGTTTCTGACATCATTGATCACCCAAACTTATGCCTGCACAAACAACCGCCATTTGTTTTTAATTGACTGAACCTTAATACCACAAATACATGCATAAAACACACAAAAGAGAAAGATCACATAGCTCTAGTGATTTATTTTGTTAACAACTATATTTTGGAAAAATTCTGCTGTATTCATAACTTTCAAATGACATCATCAAACTAATTTGACCAATCAGTGATCAATAAAATAAAAGACCTCTACATTCTGGTAGGGGGTAAACTAAAAGTCCAGACTCTATTGTGCCCATCGCGTCAGGTATACCTTGACGTGTTCGTTGGCGGACGGACTATAAACCTTAGAACTACACACACACACACGTAGGGAGTAAACTCGGTGTTTATCGTTGGCGCTCAACTGACTTTAGCCCTTTATAAAACTAGTTTGTAGTGATAATTATATTAAAAGCTTTATTTTTTATGTACATCTATGTATTTTCTTTTGGTGTTGTCAGATTTTAAAACACCAATATGGATACATTTAATTTAAATCATGGTCTTATATTTTCTTTTTTCATATAGAGATTGAGGATAAAGTCCGAGTAAACCCCTTTATTTTCACCTACTGAATATCTCAACCTACCGGAAGTTGACCAGATGTGAAAGTTATGAATTTGAAGACACAGCCCCACCGTGACATAATTGTGGGTTATTGCATTTGATTTTTGTGTGTGTCTGTGTCAGTTGTATTGTGTCTCTGACTTACATTTTTGCCATACTGGACTCGTATTTTTAAATTTATAATTGCGTCCTTGGGACGCGCTGCCGTAAAATATCTATTTCGGTACTTATCTACGTTTTCGCTATTTCAGTTAAAATGTTTTAATGTAGGCGCTTGTTCTAAACAAACTAAATAAAAGCGTCTGTAATGATGAATATCATTCAGCTGCCGATTGCTTATAAATTGTTCAAGCGTTCATTGGAAATGTTCAGAAACTACCGAGAAAAAATTATGTTTTGCGTTGTTAATTTGTTCACTTATCCACTGCAAATATAACATAGGTACTTAAAGGGATTCTTGCACTATTTTGGAACTAGCTTCATTTAGAAGGGCTTTAAAAAACATGGAAAAAAGTGAAAGAATTATCAAAATATCATAACAGCGATTTTTTTCACTCATTTGGGAATGGTACCAGTACCTATTAAATTGGGAAAATTTGCGTGGTTTTGCCTTAAATTGGGAATTTTTCACTATCAGACAAAAGCAATATTGTATGTTTAAATACTTTGCAAACACAATACCCTGTATACATTCTCTTGTGGTATTTCATTATCCTCCCCTAAAAATATATTCTCCCCCCGTTTCTGTTTAAAGTTCCCCTCTACTAAATTTACTCCAATTGGGAAAGAAACATACTTTTTGCCATTGGGAATGATACCATTTTTCGGTACCACTTATATAAGGGAAAAAACCACTGTATTCACATACACACCTCCTACTGAGTTCTACTATGTCATAAATATATTAAATGGGGTTTATATGAAATACAGGAGATATGATCATTTGTGTATGATCTTTTAAAAATTCGCAAAAATTCTCAGATGGAGGCAGCCATCTTGGATTGATTAGGTCATTGCGCCTTTTTACCATTTATTGCATATTGATAAATATCAGGCTGCCTCCATTGGAGTCTTTCTGCACATTTTCAAAAGGGCATATCGACTATATTTTGTAAGATATTTTAATATTTTTTCAGCTTTTCCATGTTTTTTAAAGCGATTTTAAATGAAGCTAGTTCCAGAATAGTGCAACAACCCCTTTAAACACACAACTAAACACAATCTTGTTTCACTCGGAGGAGATATGATCTTTTAAAAATTTGCAATAATTCTCAAACAGAGGCAGCCATCTTGGATTGATTATGTCATTGCGCCTTTTTACCATTTATTGGTTATTGATAAATATCAATTAAAACAAAGAATATCAATTAAAACAAAGAATATCACTTCAAATACATGTAAATAGTAAAAAGAGCATATACAGTATAAATATATATTACTTTGTATTTATAATTTAATACATTTATTTGCTTTAAACACCATTTATTATCTATTTTCCATATATGGAAAAAGACGCGATGATGTCATCTGCACATTTTCAAAAGGTCATACAGTACGGCTCACGCGAAACCCACACTTTACTCTTTCACGCCGAGTAAGGAATGTACAAATCGAGTACCGTACTTACGCGGAGTTTGGATCATAAAACTACTCGGCGTGGGAATCAGCTACGCGAAAGCTCTCGGCGTAATTACGCCACGATACTTCGCGTAGACAAACTCGGAGTTCGCCGAGACGAAACTGCACAGGCAAAAGGTGCAACTTTTTCTAATTGCAGTCATTTTAATGCATAATTATTCAATAACTTTAGAAAAAATCGAAGCAGAAGACAATTTTACTTTTGTTTTGGAAAAGCAGATGTGGTAAAATTTGAATGGCCGGATTATGTATACTTGGTCACGAGTTATATGGCGGTTCCTATTACCGGCTTCGCGGCGAATGAACATAAAATTCAATCAGTAATTATTAAACCGGAAATTATAATTATATTTTTAGATAATCGTTATTTGTGACAAATTTTTACTATTCTCTTGTTTATTATTAATAAATTGATGGGTTCTTTAGTCAGAAAAAAATTGTAAAGAATTTTTTGTACTTTTTCTGGCAATTGGCTTTTTCAAGCACGCTGTCGGAAAACTTCCACCGAAAAGTTGTCGGAAAATTCAGATTTTTTCCCAATAATAAATCACCACAGGTGTGCACTCATGGTTAATTGGATTCGGGAGTATGATCACAACGAGTGACTCGACAATGGCATACTTTCACCGCGTGGATTTGCCGAGTCCAAACACTGACTCGGCATAGATTCACATGGTACTCGATACGACCAAACTCGTCGAATCGAGTAAAGTGTGGGTTTCGCGTGAGCCGTACTGTATATACTATATTTTGTAAGCTATTTTGATAATTTTTTTCATTTTAAAAGAAGCTAGTTCCAGAATAATGCAACAACCCCTTTAAACACACAACTAAACACAATCTTGTTTTACTCGGATAAAACCGGTATATTGGAGCGTCAAGCATTCGAGGAATTGACATGGTGTTACGGGTTTTCCCATTTTTCAAAATGTGGAAATTATTTGAAAACGTCTCTCTGCCAACAAAACACAAAGCTGAAAAACTTCGAACCAAATCTTATTTGAAACTACAAAGCTGTGAGTGTATCTTGCATTATAATGATTATAAATGAAGTTTCGGTAAGAGTTATACTCCAAAATTTGTTATTTAAAAACGGAACCCCCAAAATCAGGTTTAGGCCTCTTAAATATTTTTTCCAGGAATAAAAACTCCTGGAGAAATCCTTGCCCTGAGTTGTATTCCTGAGTTTGGCAGTTTACATTTCGGATGTAAGAAGTTATATTGGTGAAAAGGCTGAAGATAATTTAAATGATAAACAATTAATTCATTGTTATTCTAATCATAAATGTGTATAAATTAACAATATTTACTTCTCACAATGACATAATTACTTTCAGATGGTCACAGGTCTGAACAAATTATAACAGACTTTCATGTCAGCTTGACTTGTTTTGTACGCTTGTTTACACAGAGAAGGTTGATAGTTCTGTAACAATGTCACACTCAAACCGGGTCACGCCCTCTCCATCACATGATCAGGCATTTGAAACTCATCCCCTGCAAGCAATGGACCAGCGGACCGAAGGTCCACAAAGAGCTTCATCAGGGCAGAAGAGGGAGGATGATGGTGAAATCATTGGAGGTAATTCTTTTGTTGCATTGTTTTTAAGTGGATGACAGAGGGTCAGTTAGAACAAGGTCAATAAATTATGTCTTGTGAGCTATATTCCATTTACCTGTAAATCATTTTTTTTTTAAAGATCATCAACTGTTGAGATACATGGAAATCTGGTAACCTTTCCCTACTCTTATTATTGATAAGGCTCAACGTATTGACTGCCATCAAAACCACACAGTTCATCTGATGCATGCGGCTAAGGTCTTGCCTAAAGACACACTGAAGAAACCCATTGGTGTCGGTGAAGCTTGAACCTTGGATCTCAGGAACAATAATTAAGCTGTTTTGTCGTATTAAAAGTAAATTTACTTCAGTGGCTAGCCTATAGTATGCTAAAGTTGGTGTAAAATAGGAATAAAAACATGTACAATTTGAGTTATTTAGACTTTGGCTAGAGTTAGTTTCCTTGCAAACCATGGTTTTGAAATTTAATAAAGTGCTAATAGAACCTCAGTTGAGCTTAACTTTCACTATAACGTCTTGGATCAATTCTTGTTTTCAAAATTCAAAATAATATTGTCTGAAAATAAAGCAAGATTGTCGTGTAAGCCTGTTTAAGCAAGGCTGCACTGTAAATGTTTGCACATCACTTAGAGGTGTACAGAGTAGCACATCACTTAGAGGTGTACAGGGTACATAATCATACTGTATTTAAGTTATAAAGGGATGATATGCCATATATTGTCCCATGTATATATGTCAGATTTCATTGTTAGGCCCATATGAAATATTATGTGTGGTTCCTATTTTCAATGACATGCTTAAAAAACACATAGGGCAAACCATACAAAATTGTTGGTTTGCAGTTTTAGAATCAGTACCCATGAATATCAGTACCCATGAATATCAGCACC
The DNA here is from genome assembly GCA_037043455.1 of Cyrtodaria siliqua. Taxonomy (NCBI): domain Eukaryota; kingdom Metazoa; phylum Mollusca; class Bivalvia; order Adapedonta; family Hiatellidae; genus Cyrtodaria; species Cyrtodaria siliqua. Next base: position 27,395 of record JAWPHD010001320.1, read on the forward strand.
CATGAATATCAGTACCCATGAATATTCAAAAGCATCCTACTCAACTCTTTTTTTATAATTCTTCTATTTTTTTGCTATTTTCAGAATTTTTTGCTTTAATTTCATAAAGTTTTTATGGTCTTATTTAGAAGAAAAAGAAATTTCACCTATCTACGCGTATATGACTACCTTCCTATCTTACCATGTTTCAGGAAACAGCAAATATTTTTTTACGGATGCCTTAGGGTATGTGGGTTGGATTTATTTTTGTAAATCATTGTTTTTAGCTCACCTGAGCCGAAGGCTCAAAGGTGAGCTATTGGGATCACTCTTCGTCCGTCGTCCGTCGTCGTCAACTTTTGCTTCAAACGACTTCTCCTCAGAAACCGCATGGCCAATTTTGACCAAACTTCATGTGTATGATCCTGAGATGAATGCTTTTTAGATTTGTTAAAATTAGGTCAGCGCGAAATCCAAGATGGCCACCATTACCATATATGGTCGAAACCTTAAAAAATCTTCTTCTCAAGAACAGCTGGACAGATTTCAACAGTTTTTCTTTTAAAATGATTGCCAACACCTCGACTATCAAGTTTGTTCAAATGAAGTCCCCGGGGTCAAAAATGACCATGCCCCGGGGGTCCAAAGTTTGTATATTGAGATTTTGCATGTTTTTCATATAGACATATAGGAAAAAACTTTAAAAAATCTTCTTCTCTGAGACCACAAGGCACAGAGGTCTCATGTATTAATTGTAGCATCAGCTTATGGTCCTCTACTAAGTTTGTTCAAATAGTGACCCTGGGGTCAAATTTATTCCCCGCCCCGAGGGGTCGCAGTTTTTACATAGACTTACATATATATATTTTTTTTAAAAATCTTCTTCTCGGAAACTACAAGAGCCAGAGGTTTGATATTTTGCATTTACTATAAGCTTATGGTCCTTTACCAATTTTGTTCAAATGGTGACCCTCGGGTCACATTTGGCCCCGCCCCAAGGGTCACATGTTTTACATAGACATGTATAGGGAAAAACTTAAAAAATCTTCTTCTCTGAAACTGCAAGAGCCGGAGGTTTAATATTTTGCATTTGCTATAAGCTTATGGTCCTCTACCAAGTTTGTTCAAATGGTGACCCAGGGGTCACATTTGGCCCGCCCCGGGGGTCACAGTTTTTACATAGGCTTTTATAGGGAAAAACTGAAAAAAATCTTCTTCTCTGGAACCACATGGCACGGAGCTCTCATGTATTACATGTAGCATCAGCTTATGGTCCTCTACTTAGTTTGTTCAAATGGTGACCCTATTGTCAAATTTGTCCCCGCCCCAGGGGTCACAGTTTTACATAGGCTTATATAGGAAACAAAATTAAAAAATCTTCTCGGAAACTACAAAAGCCAGAGGTTTGATATTTTGCATTTACTATAAGTTTATGGTCCTTTACCAAGTTTGTTCTAATGGTGACCCTTGGGTCACATTTGGCCCCGCCCCCAAGGGTCACATGTTTTTACATAGACATGTATAGGGAAAAAACTTAAAAAATCTTTTTCTCTGGAACTGCAAGAGCCAGAGGTTTAATATTTTGCATTTGCTATAAGCTTATGGTCCTCTACCAAGTTTGTTCAAATGGTGACCCTGGTTTCAAACTTGGCCACACCCCAGGGGTCACAGTTTTATATAGACATATATATAGGAAAAAAAACAATCTTCTCTTAAACTGCAAGAGCCAGAGGTTTAATATTTTGCATTTACTATAAGATAATTGTCCTCGACCAAGTTAGTTCAAATGGTGACCCCGGGGTAAAATTTGACACCACTCCGAGGGTCACAGTTTTACATAGACGTATATAGGAAACACATTAAAGTCTTCTTCTCTGGAACTACAAGAGCCAGAGGTTTAATATTTTGCTTTTACTATACTCTCATGGTCCTTTACCAAGTTTGTTCAAATGGTGACCCTGGATTCACATTGGACCCTGCCCCAGGGGTCACGTTTTACATAGACTTGTATAGGGAAAAACTGAAAAAATCTTCTTCTCTAAAACCACAAGTCACACAGCTCTCATATATTACATGTAGCCCTGGGGTCACATTTGGGTCTGCCCAAGGTGTTACTCTCGAGCACCTTGATTTTGTATTTGATCTTTACCAAACTTTGTCAGAGTCTTAAACTGTCTATATCAATGTTGTTATATACTACAGAGTCCACATTTCTTGAACAATCTTAACCAAACTTGCACAGACTGTATATGACCATAAGATTTCGAATTAGTTTGATAATGTGCCAGTACTCAGGTGATCGCTTTAAGGCCATCTTGGCCCTCTTCTCTTGTAATGGTTCAAATTTACTCAGGTGAGCGATATAGGGCCATCATGGCCCTCTTGTTTAGACTTTTCCCACATCACACAAGAAAGGCTATGAAATAGCTTTTACTGTAACCCTGTCCCAATTTATGTTCAATTTATGGTAAGTAATTACCAATTATAACTAGACATTATAACTAGACATCCATCCATGCTTGTCGAAACTATTGTCGGGACTCTACTTTGTGCCATAAAATTAGGGTTGGCTTGCAATTGAAACATAGTGACGGTTGGGTAAGTGAAACCAACTACTATCCTCCCGTTTGTTTATACTATTTGAGACAACTCAGATTAACCCTTAACCCGCTAATGTACGCCTGCGAGTTACTCTCAAGGCTGATGTGGGTTTACAGTGGACGCAAAGGCTATTATAGTCATGCTAAGCGGGTTAAGGGTTAAGCTCCCCTCTGAAGTTGGTTTCAAACATAAGTGGTTGGGGGAAAAGGATGATAACAGTATTTTATTTTTATTCTAATTACATAAAAAATAAAATAAAACTACAACCACTGAGTCTAGAGAAACTGGAACCACACATATGATATGCTGTTCTATTTGGCCTAAGCATGTATTCCCTTTCCTTCAACCCATATTATTGTTTGCATGCACTGCATCTTGCATGAACTATTTTGTTCTCTTGCTATTATATTACTTTGGCATGTGAAGAAAAGACATATATATATATATATTTAAGTTTAAAGTTGTTTTTATTACGTTCTGCAAATTGCAGTGAACTGTTTTTGTTTTAAAGGGACACACGGCAATCTTGAAGTTTTTATCACTCATTAAAATAAGCATCTTGATTTATTAATCCTGTATAATTTGGAATTTAAAACTGCTTACAATAAAATTAAATACAATTTTGTGAGTTTTCAATTTTCTTAATTATGCTACCTAAATATTAAAATATTTTATTTGTGCAATATATTCAGCAGTTAGTAATATGTAAAAGCAATTTGCTTTAAACTATTCTAATAATTAATATTAATGATTGCAAATATGCAACTTCCGTAGAAAAACTAACGGGACACCACAAGTTTTAAACAAATCAAGATTGCCATGTGTCCCTTTAGTGTGGTCCTTTTGCTGCCATATCCTTATTACTGAATTGGCGATAGCTCATGCTATACCTGTAAAAAATAGGAAAATACAACGTTAAATTTTTGTGTTTTATAATAAAGAAAAATGGTGTCTGTAAAATAAGTTTGAATGTGTTGACCTACTGACCTATTAAATAGAGTAAATTTGATTTTTTTGACATTTTTGAGAGTTACCAAGCGCATAAATGATATTTGTAAAATATCAAAATGACATCAGGGGTTTTGGCAACAAAGGGGCTACATGTAAGTTTTGCTGTCCTTGTAGTTCATGTTTGCTTTTGTCACATTTATTAGAATACAAGGCTCATGATACTGGCTCGAGCGATCAGTTGCTCCCTTCTACCGACACGTATGATTATACAGCCAATCAGGACAACGGATCTATCGGCCGGGAGTCCCCAGATGTACCTCTACAGGACAGCGGAACTATCGACCGGGAGTCCCCAGATGTACCTCTCCAGGACAGCGGATCTATCGGCCGGGAGTCCCCAGATGTACCTCTCCAGGACAACGGATCTATCAACCGGGAGTCCCCTGATTTACCTCTCCCAGTGTATAATGATGATACAGAAGATACCATTGTGCACGAAGAAGGACATAAAATAGAACATGACAAATTAAATATAGGGCAGACGGAACCACACAATTATGAGAGGATTTACACGCCAGCCCTGCCTAAAGCTGAATCGCTAGAAGAAACAATGTACCAGTCCCCAACCCCACCCCCACAAACTCCACAGGAGGCACAGGAACAGACCACCCCGTTGGTGATACCCCCACCTCGTCTCCCCCCACCGGAGAAAAGGACTTCAAATCTAAGTGCTGCAGATTCTTTCGGGCAATCAAGTCCACGTGTTTTACCTCCAATTGGAGCAAATAAAATCTCCCCAGCAGATGATTACACAGTTCACAGGGCAGAGGTCAGACAAAGGTCAGCTGGAAATCAAAGGTCAAATGCTGGTATGTCAGACAATGTCATGCGGGAAAGAAAGAAGTCATTGGTCATTGGTTGTAAGTATTGCTTTAGTTTAAAGATTTTATGTGATTATGATTGGCTTTACATTATGATTGGCTTTCTGTGTTTACCTGTACTAAAATTTAAGAAGTCTAAATAACAACAGAGTTAATATCGGAATCCAGGAACCTCACACCCTCAAATGTAAGATTGGTAAATCAGGGGATTGCAAGAAAAGCCATCCCCTGGTTAAATTTTACTGGTCTGAACAGGCTCAAGAAATGAACAAGAGATATGCCTATATATGCATTGAATAATTATATCAAAATATCTTCGCGCATTTATATAAAGCATGTAATATACAATTAGTATCCTTCATTATAATTATATACGCATGGCATGCACTATATTAATATATATGATATTAACCCCACATAAATATTTACAGTTTTTGGTCATTTCATCCTTATTTGCCACTGTTAAATGTTAAAGTTCAATTTATTATCTGCTGATCCAAAACCACAAAAGCGCATCCTCGAGGGGTTAACGACATTGCATTGTACACCTACCCACCCCTCATTAGTGTTGGGAATCGGCTGAAACTTCATGATCGATCATCAGTGTATTTAACCGACCGATGATCGATGATTAATCGCAGGCCTTTTTCTGCCCATTTTGGGAAAAAGACCCAGGACAAATTGGGAAAATTTACGCCGTAAATTTTGCCCAATTGGGAAGAAATTTAATCGCTTTATAGGAATTTTCATAAGTTAGTTGTACATAAATATCAGGTTGTTTTAATTGCCTGATTTCAATACATGATACATGATTTAAATATTGTCATTTTTATAGTATTTCCTTGTAAACATTTGTATATTTGACCTGACTTTGTAAAAAAAAAAAAAAAAAAAAAAAAAAAAAAAAAAAAAAATTTTTGCAAAAGGAAGGGGAATTTCATTTCAGAATTGGGAAAAAACAACCATATTTGGCATTGGGAACGGGTCCGATAGTCGGATCCGTGAGAATAGTAGAAAAAGGCCTGAATCGATTAAACATGGCTGCTATATAAGACAAGTGTAAGTCTTTTTTAGACTATAATGAAGAAAAGAATCACATTTCAAGTATGTTATGGTAATAAAGGAGATGAATGAAACTGACCAACATATATTTTAAAAAATAAATTGTGATACCCACTATAAATATGTGATTACTTGTCGCAAAATTATAACTTTTATTTTCTTGTATATTTTAGTACAAGAGAATGAAATAAACCATAATTTTCAACAACCGAGTACAGTCGATCATGAAAAAGTGTAATTGATTAATCAAATCAAAGGCATAACTGATTAATGATCGATTAAATCGATTAATCGGAATAACACTACCTCTCACTGTTGCGTGGCTCAACTTGTGAGAAAGTGTTGATTCTTATGGATGGCTGGAGGTATACGGTACTGGTTGGCATAAAATGAGATAAAACGCCATTTAAACAAACCAAAACCACAAGAGCAAATTGGATGGTGTGTTGTCTGGGCAAATGTTCATTAAACTTTACAGGGACGCAAACAGACTACTGTTTTTCCTTCTTTGGCTGAGAACATTCCCCTAAAAAAAAAAATGACACCTCTAACTTTCTCAACATTTATAGAAGACAGTTTATCTAAAATGTACCTCCTTTGCATATTTGCACACACAAATCTTCAATTTCTGCCTATTACACTGTTCCCCCTAAGGCTATATTTTGAAATTGCATTATTTTTCCCCTTTAATTCGAAAATCATGCTTTTTTTTGCCTATTGAAAGGCCTGGGCCTCTTCCCATTTTTTCGATAAAAAACCCTGGACAGAATTCAGTTCCCTGCAAAGTCCAAGATGGCTGACAAGTCGAAAAAGTATTCAGTTTTAAGCTGAACATGCCGGTGTATCATTTCATTATATCTCAAGGAAAACTACCGGTGATTTAGAAGTCCCATATACATGTACGTTTTCATCAGAGGCGTAAAATTACGCTCACCTGAACACAGTCATGGATTTATTTTACGGTCAAGTTTAAAATAGCTATCACCATAGGAAATACCTTCTTCAGGCCGTTTATTTTATCTGTTCAGCATAATTTCGTTTGGTGTTGTATGGCTCATTTAGTTTATTGTTATTAATTAAATACATAAATAACGTATTTGAACAATTCTAAAAACAATTTCAATCCTGGTATACTTCTTTTAAACGTGAAAATTGGCAATAAATAATTAAGAGATATATAAAAATTGCAAGTACAGTTTACGTCTGCTGCCGTCAAAATACAAATGGAGGAAAGTTTGTCAGGGGAAGTAACTTTGGCAAAAAAAAGTTTTCGGCTTTTAAGTATATTTAATAACGATAATAATGAAAAATACTTTCTTTTGATAATGTATTGCATTTCTTAATTGATAAGCATAACAAATATTGTGTATATTTGTAGTTTAAATGGCTGATTCCTAAATTTTTAAGTCGTCGAATAATAGCGCGGGTTAGTAGACAGTAGCTGTAATTGTATAGTAGAAACATTCAGTTGCATGATAAATAACCTTTAGATGACGCACAAAGCACAGATTTAGTCAATAGTCAAGGTATTAGTTGATACTGCCGTTTACGTAAATATTTAACCATAAATACAGTCAGACCAGTACTTAGAGACCACTAACGAAAAGATGAAAATTGGTCACTTAATATGTGTGCCATCGCAAATACCCATGTTTTCTTCACACAGGTCAATGCCCTTTAACATCCATTTTACATGTAATTGTTTTGATCGTTCTTTGATATAGTATTATTTATGATTTTCTGTTTACATGTAATTATGGCACTGTAAATGAATAAAAATCTTTAGGGTATTGGTGTAATTGAATCTTTCACCCCTATCCCAGAGTCCCAAGGTGACCCTGGAGCAAATTATACTGATATTCCCAAAATCATTTAATTTTATTTAGAAAGAAAAATAGATATTGACCAAATTTACCTCTCTCAACCCCCCACCTCTCCCCCACCCCACCCCACCCCACCCCACCCCCACGCGTTGGCACACCTTTAAGGTGGAAACACTGAAATTGTTTGATATGCTTTGTATTTTCAGAGGAGTATACTTTGTATATTCGCCAAGTTAAAAAAAAACAAATAGAAAAATGACACTGTAATTGAATTTTGTGGATAATGGACCTTATGATGTCTCTTAACCCCCCACCCCACCCCCGCACCACCCCCACCACCATATTCTTTATTTAAACACTAATGATTAACGGAAATTGTTTAATATTCTTTAGTTTATTTACAGTTATTGTTTATATACAAACTGTGTTTTCACAGCAATTTAAATGATGATGAATCACTAACAGTTCAATAAATTAATTATTACATAATTTGTCTGGTTCTGGGTTTATATTATTACGGACTTTAGTCCAGGTTGATACTTGATTCTGTGGACCTCTGCATATTGACCGAAGACAAAATTTTATTATATTCATTTGGTACATTGAACCAATTGTATAGACAAAATTAAAAGTTCATAATTATTATATATAGTATTATTTAACTGGAATTATCTAGAATAAACTTAAAGAGAACAATAAATCCAAAATAGTCCATATATATTAATCCTTTAAATTATTTAAATTTGCAAAGCTTTCACATAATGCTATGCTAAAAATAGTAACAAATGTACATATCCTTTTAAAGGACATCTCAAAGTCCGAATTCCTTTCTATCAATTGTCATGAACCAGTTATAAAAAACAAATTTTGTCTCTTACAAATATTACCTTCCCTTTAAGTGAAATGGTTCGTTCCAATATAATATATTGTAGGCCGTCCCATTTTGTGCATTTAAATGGAAAGTCGCAAACTAGTTCATCATTCATTTCTATTGCATGGCATAGATATCGACCTCATGAGCAGGAAATGATCTCGATTTTAACATAGTTTGAACTAGATTTAATGGCACATTTATATCAGATAATATATACAATGGGCAGTCAGTAGACCCAATTTGTGACAGTCAGTCAGTCATGAACTAGTTCATGTAGTTTTCCTTTCCATTGCCAAAATCCTGACCTCAATACTTGCCATGAGCTTGATGTTAACATCTTTGTCATAAAACAACTGTTTTTTGAGCGAGATTAAAACCTTTACTTTAACATATTGTAGTTTGAGACACTTATTGACTGGAGTTTATCAATGGGTTAAATATTGACCTTTAACAACTGTACAGTTATTATTATTTGTATACAGGTAACATTAATTGCCATATGGGACATCGGTAGTCATGATTATATAGCATATGGGAGCAGTCTGTCTGCTTTTATATTTTATAATTTATATGTATATATTTTTTTATGTAATTGCAAATAATTATTTTAAAAGTGGAAATTGTCTATTAGCCCTTAACCCGCTACATATATATAATGGACTGTTCTTTCTTTCACTTAAGACCATTCCATTTATGTGACAGAGGGGTGTTTTGGGGAAATGTTTGATGAGCCCTGATGTAAACCCTGATCATCTTACTCGCAGGCTGATCTGGGTTCAAAATGGACGAAAGGCTATAATAGTTATGCTTAGTGGGTTAAGGGTTAGTATTGGTATTATGTGTGAAGATTTACACCAACAGTCAATATTCACAAAATATTTGATATATTCGAATACCTTGATAGTTTTATTCATTGTCAGTTAACCCTTAACCCGCTACATATATATAATGAACTGTTCTTTCTTTGAATTATGACCATTCCATTTATGTGACAAAGGGGTGTTTTGGGGGGAAATTACTGATCAGCAGCCGGATATTGGACAGTGGTAGCAAAGGCTATTATAGTTGTGCATAGCGGGTCAAGGTTTAAATTACTTTAAAGCTGCAGGTAAATTAATATTCAAATATTGGTGATACAAAAATTCTAATATATATATTTTTGTTCTCTGTTGGACAAGGACACACCATTATGTTATTCTTGACACTTATATGTGGTTGTTCAAGGAGGGCCCTTTTTTTTGGTTAATTTTGACCGCTTGATTCTTGTTCTGTTAAAGAGGGCCCAGGAGTATCTGTTCTTCTTGACTTCTGCTCCTTAATTATGCCCCCACCAATATTGGTGGGGGCTATTATGTTTTTGGCCTTGTCCGTTCGTTTTCAACAATTACTTTTCATATTTTAATACTTTTGTTGATTACTAAGGTCTTAGAAAACAATCCGTCATATTTTTGATCAGCTGCGACTACAATGTCAAGGTCACACTCTTTGAAATTTTGCCTTGCTGATTAATCATGATATGAAGATGTCAGTGAAGAAAAAGATTTTTGATTTGATCAGTTTTACATGAGTTATGGCCCTTTGATTTTTTAATCTATATATATATATATATGGGCCAAAATCCTGTGTGTTTAACTCTCATTCATTTTTTGGTGGATTGTTTTAAAATTGTACATGCTGTTTAAGTATGATGTGAAGATGTTAGCGAAGAAAACAATTTTTGATTTGATAATTTTTACATGAGTTATGGCCCTTTGATTTTCTTACAAATATAGGGAAATCTGGATTGTCTAACTCCTCATTCATTATAAGGTGGATTGTTCTAATACTTGGTACGCTCATTTACTCTGATGTGAATATTGTTAGTGAAGAAAAAGATTTTTGATTGGATTATTTTTCATGAGTTATGTCCCTTGGTAGTTTTAGCCAGTGGGAATCCTTTACTAACGATTCATTGGCCTATGGATTGTTTTTATATATTTGTGATGATACAGTTTCAACTGAATGTGATCATAAAGGAACATTTTATTGGTGCAATAAAGTGCAGGGGGTCAAAGGGGCAGAGGCGGGGTGTATATTTGTCTGTCTTTAGGGACATTTCTAGTTTAACTAAGGTTGTACAAAAACATTCGTGCATATTTCTGATCACTTGTGACCACTAAAGTTTTGAGTTTAGCTGGTGATTAGTCAGAGTATCCAACATTTCTAGTTACAACTTGTAATGCATAAACTTCATCCTGAAATGAGACTTCTTTGTAATTTTGGAATCATTTTAAGTCATGTTTACAACAAGTTTGTCTGCCAGTTAACCATGTAGTCAAACAAAATATTAATAATTTATTGATCAGGTTATACCAGAGAATATCAAATCAATAGTGTCTCCTGTAGTGTTGTATATGGTAATAATATTAAATAGTTAAAAATAGAAATCACAAATATTACTACAGATAAATAAATCAATGTACGTTATAAAGAATGATTATGTGTGAGATCCTTACTAAGTATGTATTGAGCATGAATATAAGTGAACATCGTAGCAATTTTGTTCACCCTTTTGGGAATGGTACCAGTACCCATTCAGTTGGGAAAAATTTTGCCCTAAATTGGGAATTTTTCACTATCAAACAAACGCAGTATTGTATGCTTAAATACACTGCAAACACATTTCCATGTATATATTCTGTAATACTTCATTACCACCACCTAAAATATTATGTTTTCCCCCTTCTACTGTTTAACGTTTCACTCTAAATATTTATTGGGGAAAAAAAAAATCTTGTTTTTTACCTTGGATTTGGATTTTTTTTTTGCAATTGGGAATGGTTCCATTTTTCGGTACCATTTATATAAGAGAAAAAAACACTGCATCGCAACAATTCTGCCAAATAAATATTATTTAATTTAAGTCATTTGTTTTCACTTTATGGTTTCTGTCCAGAAAACATTTGTATGCTTTTCTCTCTCCAAAAAGATTTGGAATTCGCTTAAGTATTTTAGAAGTTTTACAAACGAAGCAATCTGTTTTGCAAGATTAAAGAACTGAAAATGGTTGATGATGATGACAAACAAGTAACTCGCAGGCTGATCAGGGTTTACAGTGTCAGGCTGCTGATCAGTAATTTCCCCCAAAACACCCCCTTGTCACATAAATGGAATGGTCTTAATTCAAAGAAAGAACAGTCCATTATATATATATAGGGGTTAAGGGTTAATTTCTGTTGATACTGTTGCGATATTCGATCTTTTGTACTAACTGTAAATGAACTGTAGGGAGGGGCATACTGCCTGAAGAAAATATTGCATCTATAGAATACAGAGGACCTGAAGGATTTGCCAATCAATTTGAAAAAAATGTCAATTAATTAATTGTCTTTCTTTTGTGACAATGACTTTACTTGCTGTTAGATTCATGCATAAAGAAAGGATAAAGTAATATTATTATTATAGCCAACATTTATTTTAGAGAAATTTTATATAAAACTTCATGAACTTTTGTTTTGAAATTATTCCAGATTTCTTTCCATTAATTGAAACATGCAATTAAATTATATAAATAAACTCAACTCTGCAGTCTGTTCAGCTCACCTGCATCCGCAGCATGCATTATGTGATTCAGTGCCAAATGACAGACGGCCTGCATGGGTGTTAAATGTGCCTCTGCCTCTAATCTGTTACCATCAAAGTATTTTGACAGTGATACAAACATAATGAATATGCTTGTCATTGTAGGCTGTTGGCCAGTTGTTATTTATTACAGTTTATCATTAGTTACTTGTGCATTCATAAGTGTGCCTGATAATGCCAGATTATATAGAAATTAGAACTGCAGACATTATACTGCTCAGTGTAGTAGTTCAAAGGGGAGCAACTTAATAATACAGAATTATTTTACATTACAGAGTTGTGTTTCCTAATAATACAAATATTATCTCAGTGTTTTTATAAGCCCGTTTGAAAAACGGGACATATTATCGTATGGGGTTGTCCATCTGTCCGTCGTCTGTCCGTTTTTCCGTCTGTAAACAATTGCGGACGATAATAGAAACCATTACACCTACACTCATAAAACTTCATAGGTACAGTGCCCAAGGTGAAAGGAGGATCCCTATTGTTTTTGGGGTCAGTAGGTCCAAGGTCAAGAACATCATGACCTTATATAGACAAACGTATTCCGAATGATAACTTTGAAACCATAACACCTACACTTATGAAACTTCACAGTTACATTGCCCTAGGGGAGAGGAGGATCTTAATTGTCAGTAGGTCAAAGGTCAAGGTTGGAGTGGCCTTGTATAGAAAAACACATTCTTGATGATAATTTCGAAACCATCTACACTCACGAAACTTCATAGATACTTTTTCCTAGGTGAGAGGAGAAACCCTATTGTTTTTTGGGTCAGTAGGTCAAAGGTCAAGGTCATGGTGACCTTATATGGAAATATGCATTCTGCACAATAACTTCAAAACCGTGACACCTACACTCATGAAACTTCATAGATACATTGCTCTAGGTGAGAGGAGAAACCCTATTATTTTTTGGGTGAGTAAGTCAAAGGTCAAGGTCAAAGTAACCTTATATGGACATATGTCATGTTATTGTGTATTGCTGTGAAACAGCCTCCCCATAGTACTCTATGTTACTCCATTCAAGCTACTATGCCACTCACTAGGCTACTGGCCATTGCATACTTTAGATGCGCCATACGAATAACCAACAAATTTCTGTCTACAGCTTCCCTAACCCTATTCGGTGAACGTCGGCCTAACATCGTCACAAGACAGCAGTGAGCTACTAACTACTCATGAAGCAAATTTGAGGGCTGAGAAGGTGGATTTTTGCCGAAATGGTGATGAATGATAAGCAATGAAATAATGAAACATGAAATGGAGAGACCAGCATCTGGCGGGGTTTGAACCCATGACCTTCTGCTTGTGGGCCCAGCGCTCTACCACTGGGCTATAGAGGTCTCATATGATCATGAAAACGTAACATATTTTGTTTTTACAGTATTAAAATTGTACCATTTTCAGAGATTCTCAACACAATGTTTAGGACTCTGAAATGCGTGATTCAATGCCATCTCAGAGCATCTAGATTTTAAAATATTTCATGGGGAATATGCCTCCAAACCTCCTTAGCTATTCGTGACTTCACCGCTTAACATGTCACTTCGGCTGCCTATACATCAGTTGTTCTCCTACAGCTACGCCCACGCAGCCTATCAACGATTTTCAGTAATTTTAAATGTCCTGAAATAGTTTGCTTCCATTCAACTACCAAGAAATATGGACTCAGCTAGAGCGTGAGATTTTACACCAACATTAAAAGCATCCCAGTCTCCCAAGATATTGTCTTATTTCATGTTAAAGACCATAATTTTATGTAGAATGTCCGTCACAAGAGATGCTGTCTCCCAAGATGACTGTTACTTGTCTATCTGTCGAAAATTTGATTTAGAAACTAAAAATTATGTCCATTCTTCATCTTAAAATTGCCTGCTGTCAGACTGGATTATGTTTTTCTGTCATTTAATATGTCCTGATCTACAAAAAGCCTGTCTGCAGAACACTAATTTTAAGTTATCCTAAGATTTTGTTGAATAAGGTTTTTTCAGACTTTAACATTTAAGTCTGCTACTTTATTCTTTTGGTTGTGTTTGTTGCTTCCAAAGGATCTCCCTTATCAATGTTTATTAACATTCACACTAGTGTTCGTTTAGTGCAGTGTGGCAGCTGTAAAAAGCCTTCCCATGCTACAAATCAGTAGTGTTATTTGGGACCAACGAGCCCAATATAGGTGGCATTGTAGTAGAATAACACTTAAGCCGTTGCTAGGGGACTTGAGAGGTGCTGCTTCTGACATTACCTCTCAGGAACAGACTCATAAAACTGACTCTGCTTCTTAATTCTCTTGGTTGTGTTTGTTGCTTCCAAAGGATCTCCCTTTTTAGTATTATATTTGGTTATAAATGTGTGCACAAACTCGGTTTAAGTACATATTATATTTAGAATGTCTTGACATCCTTTTCAAGCATCTAGATAATGCTCCTATAAATTGCACAGAGCTCTATACGCTCTTGATACAAATTTAGGCCATCCTTAAAAAAGATTTGTTTGCTGTTCCCGATCCAGGATTTCATAAATGGGTGGGTAGGTGGGTAATTTTTTTGCCAAGTATTAAAACAGCTTAAGAAATTAAAGAAAAATATACTGAAGATAGCAACAAACAAAAATGAAGTTTAATAAAGAATTGCTATAACAAGTTTTAGGTAAGACCCTTTTTTGTGTATAGGTATGTAAACAGCAAACCAGCATTATTTATGGTCTGCCAAATCTTAACAGGGACTTTTACCATAACAGATGCTGAACTTTACCTGTTCGAACCTACAACTATATAACAATATATATGCAATAAAAGTAAAAATAAAGGGTTTGAACACAAACTTGCGAACCCTAACACTTAAAATAACTAAGTGTTTCAGCATCATACGTCGAGCTGAACACTGCAATGAGCTATGCTGTATTATAGCTCCATTCGTATGTTAATATTGATGTCTCAGCCTCATATGTTGGGCTGGACACTAGCCTTAGCTATCACTTAGATGACTATCAGGTTTCGAACCTATGTTCAACCACTTTGAACATTTTTGTATCAACCCACAACGGTTCAACTATCAGCATCAATCAGAACTGTATCTATTCTGACCTGTTCTTTGGTCAGCCTGTAGTTAGAACATATGTTCTACAACTCCTCTGTCGAACTCCAGTACTCACGCGCTCCGCAGTTCTCTGTCTTGTAGCTCAACCCTTCTTCTTTCAAGCACGGAATACTACTATGTTAAGCTGGTATATCAAACCTGCTGTGAAGACCAAAAGAAACATTTATGCTTGAACAAATTATCCTCCGCACGATGCAGATAAGCTCCTTAAGGTTTCCAGGTAAAGAGACAGAGAAAAATACCAACAATCTTTTTATTGGAATTCTCAGGTTTATATATAAACCGAGTTTCTCGCGCTGTGCAATTCAAAGTGACATGGAGACGTGCTAACCACAACCACTTGCCGTACTTAATAACTGCCTCTTAAATTAGCCAATAAACAATAACAGGTTAATCATAAATATTTATTCGAGCGTGCTTTATTTTAACATCGGAATTAGTCCATCTTGTTCAAATACTTCTTTACTACATATAAATGCATAACTATACAAAATATATATCCAGGAAGTATATAAATTTATATATATATAAATTTATACAAATGCAGTACCTACTGCAAAACCTAAGACAAAGGTTTTGTCAACCTCACTTATTCTGACAGATACACTTTTATTGGGGTATTGCCAGTAACAGAAAAGGAAAAGAATGACATGACCCAGCGAATAGCATGACAGACTTGATATCCAGAGGACCTGGGTTCCAGCCTCACAGGCACCACTTAGTCGGTGTGGTCTTGGGTAAGAAGCTTTTCCTTCAAGCCTCGTTTGTCGGATAGGGACATGAACCAGGCGGTTTGAGTATTGGAGTCTATCCTCCGAGCATTTTAAAAACCATAGAGATTTGTTAGTTTAAAGTAAGAGTAGAGTGGGGAATCCTGGATTGCCATGTACCCTTCTGCTCTCTCTCTGGGGCTGGCTCCAAATAACCTTTAATGCGTTGAGCCATTAATACAGCATTCAGTTCAGACAACTATGAAATCCTCTATTGAAATGTCAGCTGAGTTTTTATTCATGGATACAAATAGACATCACATTCTGAAATTACTGGTGTTTAAATCATAAACATAATTTGCCTTTAAAATTGATGAGCCACATCTAAGGCTTGTGATGTAACTAAGGTGATTGTTGTGCTTAATGGGTTAATGGTAAGCTTTTACACCCGGGACCTAGGATAATATTGATACAATCTAAAGTAAACAAAGGCTAATGTGCTCATTAAAAGAATCGATAAGGTGAAACGTACTCTTAAAAAAATCAATTAACTTAAAAGCTGCCTTCACATTATATAAGTGTTTATCACATAACTTACGGTGTGGGAGTGGAATAACACCATTTTATATTTTCGATATACCACTAGTTATAAAGGTATTCAAATAAGCCTAGTATGCACTGTCAAAAAAAAAAATGATAATGACTATGATCCAATTCCAACGGTTTATGTCGGTTTCGCGTGTTAAATGCAATAAAAGTCGACATGACTTTGTGAGTTATGTGATAAATAGAATCTAACATTGGTTCTGATTCATTATTGGACAAATATTCTATTTTAATCCTTCAAAGTATTTGCCCTTAACAAGAATACACCTTTTTAAACGAGATATGCATGACCGGAAAGCCACATAGTAGTCTACCCTTGGTATACCCTTCAGACTCTGATGTACCGCACTGCCGACGGCGCTTCTCGAGTTATAACAAGTCCAGCGAGCATCCTTTTCAACTTGGGAAACAGAAAAAAGTCACACGGACTAAGATCTGGCGAGTAGAGTGGGTGTTGAAGCTGTATAACGGGTTCATCTCGAAGAAATTACAGTACTATAGCACTTTAATGGGAAGATGCATTGTCATGCATGAGATGTATGCCCTTTAAACCAGACCTTAGACTAAGTTTAACATAGTGATTTTTCACTGATTTTAAGACCTTGTCCCCATAAAATTTTCCTGTAACAGATTTTCCTGCTGCACTATAGCTATCTGCGTTTCTGTCTTTTGGAAATTACGGGTCTTCCTTGCCCTTTTCTTAGCCATTGTTTGTTATTAATCCGTCGTTGAGGTTCAAAATAATATATCACCTGTTATGAGCTCATTTAACCTCCTTTCATCGGCAGTTCCATATTTTTTCAAGAGTTTACAGCATTTCACTGGTTGTGCCCTTTGCTCTTTGGTCAGTAGATGGGGTATCCACTGTGCACATACTTTGTTTAATTTTAAACGCTTTGTTAAAATCTCATGAAAACTTTCCGTTGATATGCCCACTGATGCAGCTATCTCAGAAACAGTATATCTAATTGTATCTTCCTTCACAATAGCCTCAACAGCTGCAATTTTCTTGATGTCTTTGGTCTTTCGACACGGTCAAGATCTTTGAGTTGGGTTTCCGGGGACACAGTAATTTGTGACGGCGTGCCATCGACTGCGTCATCTAATTCTGTTATGACATAATAAGCTTGCATTCCCCTTTGCAAAGGTCAGGTGAGCAATTTAGGTCCAAATCCCTCTTGTTTATTTCTTGTCAAAATATTCATATGCAGTTTAACATTGTAGAAAAACTAACAGGAGCCCAAATCAAGATTTGCTGGGTTTTCCCTTTACTTTATTTTTCATTTAATTTTTATCTTAAAACAAAATAAGAAACTTTTTGGAACATCGAACTTTTTTAGTTTTTTGGTAAACAGAACAAAACTTACAATAATGAAACTAATAAATACTATATAATGAAGTATAATGAACATTTAGTTGAAACAAAATATCACTGCACCATAATTGAATAGTGACAGCATTTTGTTGTTACATTTCGCCCATTTACTTTTGGCCATGGATATGCCTTCAAGGTGAATGGCCACCCTTCTTGTAGTATTATCAATTGACAAATTTAACTCTAAAACATATGAACATTTCTTGATAATCCCGGAGAGAAGCATATATTTAAAACTGCTACTAATTGTATGTAAAAATAAGTATTATTTGCATGAAGTAGATACTACTTTCTTTTACCACTGCGTGCAGTGTGACTGCACGGGGAAATGAGGTAAATCTGAATTGTATAGCTGCACAACTATTGCCAGATAATTGATAAATACATTTACCTGTGTATTAATTTACCTGTTCAAAGTTTTCTATGTCATCAAATAAAATCTTATTCTCGCTTTTCACAGATGTTGCAATGTGTGAATTGTAAATATCTATTGTTGTGTATTGATATCGTTTTAAATAAACATAAACATGTTCATGAAACAAAACATGGCCCGAGAACTTTAAGTCTCACATTTTTTGAGTTCTCAGGAACTGCATGCACTATGGATTAACCAACCTTTAATCAGGACAGTTTTGTGCACTTGCATAATGGATATATGATACTGAAACACATTATGATGGTTGTATTTATATCTGGATTGATATCTGTAATTCATTATGATGGTTGTTTTTATATCTGGACTGACATCTGTAATTCATTATGATGGTTGTATTTATATCTGGATTGATATCTGTAATTCATTATGATGGTTGTATTTATATCTGGACTGACATCTGTAATTCATTATGATGGTTGTATTTATATCTGGACTGACATCTATAATTCATTATGATGGTTGTATTTATATCTGGACTGACATCTATAATTCATTATGATGGTTGTATTTATATATGGATTGACATCTGTAACACATTATGATAGTTGTATTTATATCTGGACTGACATCTGTAATTCATTATGATGGTTGTATTTATATCTGGACTGACATCTGTAATTCATTATGATGGTTGTATTTATATCTGGACTGACATCTGTAATTCATTATGATGGTTGTATTTATATCTGCACTGACATCTGTAATTCATTATGATGGTTGTATTTATATCTGGGCTGAAATCTGTAATTCATTATGATGGTTGTATTTATATCTGGACTGACATCTGTAATTCATTATGATGGTAGTATTTATATCTGGATTGATATCTGTAATTCATTATGATGGTTGTATTTATATCTGGACTGACAGTTGTATTTATATCTGGAGTGACATCTGTAATTCATTATGATGGTTGTATTTATATCTGGACTGACATCTGTAATTCATTATGATGGTTGTATTTATATCTGGATTGACATCTATAATTCATTATGATGGTTGTATTTATATCTGGACTGACATCTGTAATTTATTATGATGGTTGTATTTATATCTGGATTGACATCTGTAATTCATTATGATGGTTGTATTTATATCTGGACTGACATCTATAATTCATTATGATGGTTGTATTTATATCTGGATTGACATCTATAATTCATTATGATGGTTGTATTTATATCTGGACTGACATCTGTAATTCATTATGATGGTTGTATTTATATCTGGACTGACATCTATAATTCATTATGATGGTTGTATTTATATCTGGATTGACATCTATAATTCATTATGATGGTTGTATTTATATCTGGACTGACATCTGTAATTCATTGATGGTTGTATTTATATCTGGACTGACATCTATAATTCATTATGATGGTTGTATTTATATCTGGACTGACATCTGTAATTCATTATCATGGTTGTATTTATATCTGGACTGACATCTATAATTCATTATGATGGTTGTATTTATATATGGATTGACATCTGTAATGCATTATGATGGTTGTATTTATATATGGATTGACATCTGTAATTCATTATGATGGTTGTATTTATATCTGGACTGGCATCTGTAATTCATTATGATGGTTGTATTTATATCTGGACTGACATCTGTAATTAATTATGATGGTTGTATTTATATCTGGACTGACATCTGTAATTCATTATGATGGTTGTATTTATATCTGGACTGACATCTGTAATTTATTATGATGGTTGTATTTATATCTGGACTGACATGTGTAATTCATTATGATGGTTGTATTTATATATTGATGGGGGGGCGTTCGTGGCCGAGTGGTTAACGTCTCTGACTTGAAATCACTTGCCCCTCACCGCTGTAGGTTCGATCCTTCTGGGGCCTAGGAATCTTTATGTGAGGAAGCTATCCAGCTGGCTTGCGGAACGTCGGTGGTTCTACCCAGGTGCACGCCTGTGCACGAAAATTGCCCGGAGGGGCACCTGGGGTCTTCCTCCACCAATGGAAGCTGGAAAGTCGCCATATGACCTTAGCTGTTGGTGCGACTATAAAATCCAATTCAATCCAATCCAATATATGGATTGACATCTGTAATTCATTATGATGGTTGTATTTATATCTGGACTGACATCTGTAATTCATTATGATGGTTGTATTTATATCTGGACTGACATCTGTAATTCATTATGATGGTTGTATTTATATCTGGACTGACATCTGTAATTCATTATGATGGTTGTATTTATATCTGGATTGATATTTGTAATTCATTATGATGGTTATATTTATATCTGGACTGACATCTGTAATTCATTATGATGGTTGTATTTATATCTGGACTGACATCTATAATTCATTATGATGGTTGT
Source organism: Cyrtodaria siliqua (assembly GCA_037043455.1). NCBI lineage: Eukaryota > Metazoa > Mollusca > Bivalvia > Adapedonta > Hiatellidae > Cyrtodaria > Cyrtodaria siliqua. The sequence goes on from JAWPHD010001320.1 coordinate 47,770, forward strand.
ATTTATATATGGATTGACATCTGTAACACATTATGATAGTTGTATTTATATCTGGACTGACATCTGTAATTTAATATGATGGTTGTATTTATATCTGGACTGACATCTGTAATTCATTATGATGGTTATATTTATATATGGATTGAGGGGCGTGTGTGGCCGAGTGGTTAACGTCTCTGACTTGAAATCACTTGCCCCTCACCACTGTAGGTTCGATCCCTCAGGGGCCTAGGAATCTTTATGTGAGGAAGCTATCCAGCTGGCTTGCAGAACGTCGGTGGTTCTACCCATGTGCACGCCCGTGCACGAAAATTGCCCGGAGGGACACCTGGGGTCTTACTCCACCAATGGAAGCTGGAATGTCGCCATATGACCTTAGCTGTTGGTGCGACTATAAAATCCAATTCAATCCAATCCAATATATGGATTGACATCTGTAATTCATTATGATGGTTGTATTTATATCTGGACTGACATCTGTAATTCATTATGATGGTTGTATTTATATATGGATTGACATCTGTAATTCATTATGATGGTTGTATTTATATCTGGATTGACATCTGTAATTCATTATGATGATTGTTTCATTATGATGGTTGTATTTATATATGGATTGACATCTATAGTTCATTATGATGGTTGTATTTATATCTGGATTGACATCTATAATTCATTATGATGGTTGTATTTATATATGGATTGACATCTGTAATTCATTATGATGGTTGTATTTATATATGGATTGACATCTGTAATTCATTATGATGGTTGTATTTATATCTGGACTGACATCTGTAATTCATTATGATGGTTGTATTTATATCTGGACTGACATCTGTAATTCATTATGATGGTTGTATTTATGTATGGACTGACATCTGTAATTCATTATGATGGTTGTATTTATATATGGATTGACATCTGTAATTCATTATGATGGTTGTATTTATATCTGGACTGACATCTGTAATTCATTATGATGGTTGTATTTATATCTGGACTGACATCTGTAATTCATTAAGATGGTTGTATTTATATCTGGACTGACATCTGTAATTCATTATGATGGTTGTATTTATATCTGGACTGACATCTGTAATTCATTATGATGGTTGTATTTATATCTGGACTGACATCTGTTATTCATTATGATGGTTGTATTTATATATGGACTGACATCTGTAATTCATTATGATGGTTGTATTTATATATGGATTGACATCTGTAATTCATTATGATGGTTGTATTTATATCTGGATTGACATCTGTAATTCATTATGATCTGTAATTAATTATGATGGTTGTATTTATATCTGGATTGACATCTGTAATTCTGATGGTTGTATTTATATCTGGATTGACATCTGTAATTCATTATGATGGTTGTATTTATATTTGGACTGACATCTATAATTCATTATGATGGTTGTATTTATATCTGGACTGACATCTGTAATTCATTATGATGGTTGTATTTATATTTGGACTGACATCTATAATTCATTATGATGGTTGTATTTATATCTGGACTGACATCTATAATTCATTATGATGGTTGTATTTATATCTGGACTGACATCTATAATTCATTATGATGGTTGTATTTATATATGGATTGACATCTGTAATTCATTATGATGGTTGTATATATATCTGGACTGACATCTGTAATTCATTATGATGGTTGTATTTATATTTGGACTGACATCTGTAATTCATTATGATGGTTGTATTTATATATGGACTGACATCTGTAATTCATTATGATGGTTGTATTTATATATGGATTGACTTCTGTAATTCATTATGATGGTTGTATTTATATCTGGACTGACATCTGTAATTCATTATGATGGTTGTATTTATATCTGGACTGACATCTGTTATTCATTATGATGGTTGTATTTATATCTGGACTGACATCTGTAATTCATTATGATGGTTGTATTTATATCTGGACTGACATCCGTAATTCATTATGATGGTTGTATTTATATCTGGACTGACATCCGTAATTCATTATGATGGTTGTATTTATATATGGACTGACATCGGTAATTCATTATAATGGTTGTATTTATATCTGGATTGACATCTGTAATTCATTATGATCTGTAATTCATTATGATGGTTGTATTTATATCTGGATTGACATCTGTAATTCTGATGGTTGTATTTATATCTGGATTGACATCTGTAATTCATTATGATGGTTGTATTTATATCTGGACTGACATCTATAATTCATTATGATGGTTGTATTTATATCTGGACTGACATCTGTAATTCATTATGATGGTTGTATTTATATCTGGACAGACATCTGTAATTCATTATGATGGTTGTATTTAGATCTGGACTGACATCTGTAATTCATTATGATGATTGTATTTATATCTGGACTGACATCTGTAATTCATTATGATGGTTGTATTTATATCTGGACTGACATCTGTAATTCATTATGATGGTTGTATTTATATCTGGACTGACATCTGTAATTCATTATGATGGTTGTATTTATATCTGGACTGACATCTGTAATTCATTATGATGGTTGTATATATATCTGGACTGACATCTGTAATTCATTATGATGGTTGTATTTATATCTGGACTGACGTCTGTAATTCATTATGATGGTTGTATTTATATCTGGACTGACATCTGTAATTCATTATGATGGTTGTATTTATATCTGGACTGACATCTGTAATTCATTATGATGGTTGTATTTATATCTGGACTGACATCTGTAATTCATTATGATGGTTGTATTTATATATGGACTGACATCTGTAATTCATTATGATGGTTGTATTTATATATGGATTGACATCTGTAATTCATTATGATGGTTGTATTTATATCTGGATTGACATCTGTAATTCATTATGATCTGTAATTAATTATGATGGTTGTATTTATATCTGGATTGACATCTGTAATTCTGATGGTTGTATTTATATCTGGATTGACATCTGTAATTCATTATGATGGTTGTATTTATATTTGGACTGACATCTATAATTCATTATGATGGTTGTATTTATATCTGGACTGACATCTGTAATTCATTATGATGGTTGTATTTATATCTGGACTGACATCTGTAATTCATTATGATGGTTGTATTTATATCTGGATTGATATTTGTAATTCATTATGATGGTTATATTTATATCTGGACTGACATCTGTAATTCATTATGATGGTTGTATTTATATCTGGACTGACATCTATAATTCATTATGATGGTTGTATTTATATATGGATTGACATCTGTAACACATTATGATAGTTGTATTTATATCTGGACTGACATCTGTAATTTAATATGATGGTTGTATTTATATCTGGACTGACATCTGTAATTCATTATGATGGTTATATTTATATATGGATTGAGGGGCGTCCGTGGCCGAGTGGTTAACGTCTCTGACTTGAAATCACTTGCCCCTCACCGCTGTAGGTTCGATCCCTCAGGGGCCTAGGAATCTTTATGTGAGGAAGCTATCCAGCTGGCTTGCAGAACGTCGGTGGTTCTACCCATGTGCACGCCTGTGCACGAAAATTGCCCGGAGGGGCACCTGGGGTCTTACTCCACCAATGGAAGCTGGAATGTCGCCATATGACCTTAGCTGTTGGTGCGACTATAAAATCCAATTCAATCCAATCCAATATATGGATTGACATCTGTAATTCATTATGATGGTTGTATTTATATCTGGACTGACATCTGTAATTCATTATGATGGTTGTATTTATATATGGATTGACATCTGTAATTCATTATGATGGTTGTATTTATATCTGGATTGACATCTGTAATTCATTATGATGATTGTTTCATTATGATGGTTGTATTTATATATGGATTGACATCTATAGTTCATTATGATGGTTGTATTTATATCTGGATTGACATCTATAATTCATTATGATGGTTGTATTCATATATGGATTGACATCTGTAATTCATTATGATGGTTGTATTTATATATGGATTGACATCTGTAATTCATTATGATGGTTGTATTTATATCTGGACTGACATCTGTAATTCATTATGATGGTTGTATTTATATCTGGACTGACATCTGTAATTCATTATGATGGTTGTATTTATGTATGGACTGACATCTGTAATTCATTATGATGGTTGTATTTATATATGGATTGACATCTGTAATTCATTATGATGGTTGTATTTATATCTGGACTGACATCTGTAATTCATTATGATGGTTGTATTTATATCTGGACTGACATCTGTAATTCATTAAGATGGTTGTATTTATATCTGGACTGACATCTGTAATTCATTATGATGGTTGTATTTATATCTGGACTGACATCTGTAATTCATTATGATGGTTGTATTTATATCTGGACTGACATCTGTTATTCATTATGATGGTTGTATTTATATATGGACTGACATCTGTAATTCATTATGATGGTTGTATTTATATATGGATTGACATCTGTAATTCATTATGATGGTTGTATTTATATCTGGATTGACATCTGTAATTCATTATGATCTGTAATTAATTATGATGGTTGTATTTATATCTGGATTGACATCTGTAATTCTGATGGTTGTATTTATATCTGGATTGACATCTGTAATTCATTATGATGGTTGTATTTATATTTGGACTGACATCTATAATTCATTATGATGGTTGTATTTATATCTGGACTGACATCTGTAATTCATTATGATGGTTGTATTTATATTTGGACTGACATCTATAATTCATTATGATGGTTGTATTTATATCTGGACTGACATCTATAATTCATTATGATGGTTGTATTTATATCTGGACTGACATCTATAATTCATTATGATGGTTGTATTTATATATGGATTGACATCTGTAATTCATTATGATGGTTGTATATATATCTGGACTGACATCTGTAATTCATTATGATGGTTGTATTTATATTTGGACTGACATCTGTAATTCATTATGATGGTTGTATTTATATATGGACTGACATCTGTAATTCATTATGATGGTTGTATTTATATATGGATTGACTTCTGTAATTCATTATGATGGTTGTATTTATATCTGGACTGACATCTGTAATTCATTATGATGGTTGTATTTATATCTGGACTGACATCTGTTATTCATTATGATGGTTGTATTTATATCTGGACTGACATCTGTAATTCATTATGATGGTTGTATTTATATCTGGACTGACATCCGTAATTCATTATGATGGTTGTATTTATATCTGGACTGACATCCGTAATTCATTATGATGGTTGTATTTATATATGGACTGACATCGGTAATTCATTATAATGGTTGTATTTATATCTGGATTGACATCTGTAATTCATTATGATCTGTAATTCATTATGATGGTTGTATTTATATCTGGATTGACATCTGTAATTCTGATGGTTGTATTTATATCTGGATTGACATCTGTAATTCATTATGATGGTTGTATTTATATCTGGACTGACATCTATAATTCATTATGATGGTTGTATTTATATCTGGACTGACATCTGTAATTCATTATGATGGTTGTATTTATATCTGGACAGACATCTGTAATTCATTATGATGGTTGTATTTAGATCTGGACTGACATCTGTAATTCATTATGATGATTGTATTTATATCTGGACTGACATCTGTAATTCATTATGATGGTTGTATTTATATCTGGACTGACATCTGTAATTCATTATGATGATTGTATTTATATCTGGACTGACATCTGTAATTCATTATGATGGTTGTATTTATATCTGGACTGACATCTGTAATTCATTATGATGGTTGTATATATATCTGGACTGACATCTGTAATTCATTATGATGGTTGTATTTATATCTGGACTGATGTCTGTAATTCATTATGATGGTTGTATTTATATCTGGACTGACATCTGTAATTCATTATGATGGTTGTATTTATATCTGGACTGACATCTGTAATTCATTATGATGGTTGTATATATATCTGGACTGACATCTGTAATTCATTATGATGGTTGTATTTATATATGGACTGACATCTGTAATTCATTATGATGGTTGTATTTATATATGGATTGACATCTGTAATTCATTATGATGGTTGTATTTATATCTGGATTGACATCTGTAATTCATTATGATCTGTAATTAATTATGATGGTTGTATTTATATCTGGATTGACATCTGTAATTCTGATGGTTGTATTTATATCTGGATTGACATCTGTAATTCATTATGATGGTTGTATTTATATTTGGACTGACATCTATAATTCATTATGATGGTTGTATTTATATCTGGACTGACATCTGTAATTCATTATGATGGTTGTATTTATATCTGGACTGACATCTATAATTCATTATGATGGTTGTATTTATATATGGATTGACATCTGTAATTCATTATGATGGTTGTATATATATCTGGACTGACATCTGTAATTCATTATGATGGTTGTATTTATATCTGGACTGACATCTGTAATTCATTATGATGGTTGTATTTATATATGGACTGACATCTGTAATTCATTATGATGGTTGTATTTATATATGGATTGACATCTGTAATTCATTATGATGGTTGTATTTATATCTGGACTGACATCTGTAATTCATTATGATGGTTGTATTTATATCTGGACTGACATCTGTTATTCATTATGATGGTTGTATTTATATCTGGACTGACATCTGTAATTCATTATGATGGTTGTATTTATATCTGGACTGACATCCGTAATTCATTATGATGGTTGTATTTATATCTGGACTGACATCCGTAATTTATTATGATGGTTGTATTTATATATGGATTGACATCGGTAATTCATTATAATGGTTGTATTTATATCTGGATTGACATCTGTAATTCATTATGATCTGTAATTCATTATGATGGTTGTATTTATATCTGGATTGACATCTGTAATTCTGATGGTTGTATTTATATCTGGATTGACATCTGTAATTCATTATGATGGTTGTATTTATATCTGGACTGACATCTATAATTCATTATGATGGTTGTATTTATATCTGGACTGACATCTGTAATTCATTATGATGGTTGTATTTATATCTGGACAGACATCTGTAATTCATTATGATGGTTGTATTAAGATCTTGACTGACATCTGTAATTCATTATGATGATTGTATTTATATCTGGACTGACATCTGTAATTCATTATGATGGTTGTATTTATATCTGGACTGACATCTATAATTCATTATGATGGTTGTATTTATATCTGGACTGACATCTGTAATTCATTATGATGGTTGTATTTATATCTGGACTGACATCTGTAATTCATTATGATGGTTGTATTTATATCTGGACTGACATCTGTAAATCTTGCAGATCATCTCCAGTCCCTTTAAACGGTTGTAAACCACCATTCAGTCATTAAAAGCGTGGTCAACAGGTTGAAGTGCATATTAAAGTTTCTCTCAGGTTCAACCTGTTTATTCATATTTTGTGCCTGCGTTAATGTGTTTTTTAATTGCAGGTGATCTTACTGATTGCACACACTATAAAACACTCCTATTCTTTTGTTTGTATTAATTCCTTGGAGGCGACCTAAAAGCATTACAAGTGTCTATCATGTCTATAAAAAATATCATACTGAGCTTTACGTGCACTTTCGTACAACAGCTGTAAATGTACTGAATTGGGACTCCTGTTTTTTCCAGTTTAATTATGTGTTTATAAATGTTTAATCCGGAAAACTTGACTATTTGGGGAGTTTTAGAAAACTGTTTAACTTGGCAAGTTTTTGTTCTATATAAATCATAATTATTAATTATATGGGACTTTTAGAGCATTATCAAATTTGAAAACTAAAATGATCAGGGGCACAGACTACCTAACTCTAATTAGCTAGGAGCCAGCTGGGCCCCTGACTTAGAATTTTTAGGGGCCCAGCCCAAAAGTTAGGGGCCCAACAAAATATTATTTTATTTTACCACTCTGGTGCATAATTTATGAACAATTACATGCCATTAATCCGTGTTTATTGAATATTATAAACAACATTACTGATCATTACAAGTCCACGTTATCTATTTAATTATAAATAGTATTGTTAATTAGTTTTGTTATAAATTATCACAACTAAAATATGTAAATTATGGTAATAAAAGATTAGATAATATACAATTAATGTTTTATTTTGTTATAAATATTTTATGTTGACAAACAGTTTTAAATTTTTTGTATGAGACCTTTTCTATCAACATCATTCTCTGCCATATAATTGTTATTGATGATTTCTAAAAGCACCGCATTTTATTATTCAATAGCGCCGCGTTTCAGAATATCCAAAAACCGGAAGTGAAACCTAATTATCCCCCTTCAAATTATAACAGGAATTTATGATCATGTGTAAAATAAAAACTACCATGTCTGTTTTAATGTTGATTTTATACCAGCACATGTTACTTGTACTCTTGCTCATCTAATTTTACATCGACATTCGAAGCGTAGAGTACCGTAACTGCAGTTTTATGGGAAACCGTACATCGCAACATCTCGAACATTGTCTTGTTTCCGCAGTGGAAAAATAAAAACAAACGTTTGTTTCCTTATTATTTTGTTAAGGGTTTGTCTATTTCGGCCAAAAGTACGTAGTTCACGATACCAAAGCAAAATATGCGGGGTAAAATCCTCAAACTTATATGTTTGTGTTGAATGATTAGCCTTTTCTCGTTTTTTGGATTGAATATTTTTGGTTGCCACATGGGCGCGTGAAAGTCAAATTTTGGTCGCCCATACCATTTTTTACTCGCCAATGGCGACTGGGCGAGCGTTAATTTGTGCCCCTGGTGATGATTTTATTATTTCAAAATTATGAAAATACATATACTCAAGCAGTAAGATGGGCAATGACATTGTTTTTTAAAATTGCAGATTAATGGTCAATAACTAATTAGACTTGGTCATAAAACAACACCCAAATCACCTCCTGTCCCATCAAATTGTGTGGGTTATTTTTCTAAGTTAATGCAGGCGTAATTGGTCCTCAGAGATAACCTTTCATAATTAATGTGGACAGGAATTGAGTAGAAACTACTATATAATTACAGTTTCATTTATTATTGATGCTTTACAGATAGCAATTTATTTTATTAATAAGTGATACTATTTTCAAGTATTAATGTACTGATTTATTATGTGTTATATTTGATTGAATTCAGCATTGACATTGATGCCAATAACTTCTGTCAGTGATAATTTTTATCATGGAATGGTGCATGTTTTCTTGTTGTGACATAAAATATTTATTGATTCATTATATAATATTTGTACTGATTAAAGTAACATTGTACTTCCTTTAGGAGCATCCGTGGCCAAGTGGTTAGAGTCTCTGACTTGAAATCACTTCCCCCTCACTGCTGTAGGTTCGATCCTCCATGGGCCTAGGAATCTTTATGTGAGGAAGCTATCCAGCTGGCTTGCAGAACGTCGGTGGTTCTATCCAGGTGCCCATCCGTGCACAAAAATTGCCCAGAAGGGCACCTGGGGTCTTTTTCCACCAGTGAAAGCCGGAAAGTCGCCATATCACCTTAGCTGTTGGTGCGACTATAAAATCCAATTCAATTGTACTCCCTTTGCCAAATCTTTGGCTTTAAATTTCTGTTTTGATTTTTTGCTCTGTGTAGCATTGTTTGCACTGTGTAGCATTATTTGACATTGTGTAGTGTTGTTTGCACTGTGTTGCATTGCTTGACACTGTGTATCATTGTTTGATACTGTGCAGCATTGTTTGACATGTTGTAGCATTGTTTAACACTGTGTAGCATTGTTTGCACTGTGTAGCATATCATTGTTTGCACTCACATGTAGCATTGTTTGACATGGTGTAGCGTTGTTTGCTCTGTGTAGCATTGTTTGACACTGTAGTGTTGTTTGACACTGTAGCATTGTTTGACACTGTAGTGTTGTTTGCTCTGTGTAGCATTGTTTGACACTGTAGTGTTGTTTGGACTGTGTAGCATTGTTTGACATGGTGTAGCATTCTTTGCACTGTGTAGGATTGTTTGACACTGTATTGTTGTTTTCACTGTGTAGCATTCTTTGACACTGTAGTGTTGTTTGCACTGTGCTAAGCATTGTTTGCACTGTGAGTGTGTAGTATTGTTTGACACGGTGAAGCGATGTTTGTGCTGTGAAACATTGTTTGACACAGTGCAGTGTTGTTTGTCCTGTGTAACATTGCTTGACAGTGTAGTGTTGTTTGCACTGTGTATCATTGTTTGACACAGTGTAGCATTGTTTGCACTGTATAGCATTGTTTGACACTGTAGTGTTGTTTGCACTGTGTAGCATTGTTTGCACTGTGTAGCATTGTTTGCACTTGTAGCATTGTTTGCACTGTGTAGCATTGTTTGACACAGTATAGTGTTGTTTGCACTGTGAATCATTGTTTGACACTGCAGTGTTGTTTGCACTGTGTAGCATTGTTTGACACTGTAGTGTTGTTTGCACTGTGTAGCATTGTTTGACACGGTTAGCATTGTTTGAACTGTGTAGCATTGTTTGACACTGTAGTGTTGTTTGCACTGTGTAGCATTGTTTGACACTGTAGTGTTGTTTACACTGTGTAGCATTGTTTGACACTGGTGTTATTTGCACTGTGTAGCATTGTTTGACACTGTAGTGTTGTTTGTACTGTGTAGCATTGTTTGACACTGGTGTTATTTGCACTGTGTAGCATTGTTTGACACTGTAGTGTTATTTGCACTGTGTAGCATTGTTTTGACACTGTGGTGTTGTTTGCACTGTGTAGCATTGTTTGACACTGTAGTGTTGTGTAGCATTGTTTGCACTGTGTAGGATTATTTGACACTGTGTAGCATTGTTTGACATGTTGTAGCATTGTTTGCACTGTGTAGCATTGTTTGACACTGTAGTGTTATTTGCACTGTGTAGCATTGTTTGAAACTGTGGTGTTATTTGCACTGTGTAGCATTGTTTGACACTGTAGTGTTGTTTGCACTGTTTAGCATTGTTTGACACTGTGGTGTTATTTGCACTGTGTAGCATTGTTTGACACTGTAGTGTTGTTTGCACTGTGTAGCATTGTTTGACACTGTATAGCATTGTTTGACACTGCAGCATTGTTTGACACTGTGATGTTATTTGCACTGTGTAGCATTGTTTGACACAGTGTAGCGTTGTTTGCACTGTGTAGCATTTTTTGACATGGTAGTGTTGTTTGACACTGAATCCAGAGATCACAGGTTCGAACCTCACTGTCTTTGGGAAAACACTTCTTAGCCTTGTCTGTCGGATGAGAACTTAAACCGTGCGGTCCTGTTTATCTCAGTATATCCGCTAGGTAAAGAACCATTGAAACATAGAAATTTATTTAACTGTTAACCCGCTAAGGACGACTATAATAGCCTTTGCGTCCATTGTAAACCCAGATCAGCCTACGAGTAACCTGCAGGCTGATCAGGCTTTACAATGTCCATCTGCTGATCAGTCATTTTCCCCAAAACACCCCTTTGTCACATAAATGGAATGGTCTTACTTCAAAGAAAGAACAGTCCATTATATATATGTAGGGGGTTAAGGGTTAACAGTAAGAGTAGGGCACAGTTCCAAGATTCTATATTAATCAATCTCTTCTCTTCTAGGGCTGCTCAAAATAACTCGGTTCAAGTGGCATAGTTTGAATTTATTTGAGGATCCAACCTTCAAAATCCAAAATGGACGTGAATATGTGAATTACTCAGTATACCCTACTACATCCCTTTTGCAACAACTTCTAAATTAAGAGGTCTCACAAATGAGAGACAGTAGATATCTACATAAGCAGAGTTTTGCTTCTTGCTGCTCTAGGGCACCTCAAGGACACATAAAGATGAAAACAGTCAGGTTGTCTGTGAGCGATAATTGTATTAACAAGTTTTACGGTACATCTTGACAATTTGATCAGTTATCAACACATATTCTGTCTGTTTGCAAGTAATGAGATTTATAAGGTCTATTATATGTTCTCTTTCTTTGCTGTTTTATTTATTGATTACTATTGATCAGAAACTTGCTCTTGCTTTTATTTTTATACTGACTGAGCATAGTTAAGAGAGAGTACTGTCTTAAGGATTGAATTGAACGTTGTTTAACGGCTCATCAACATATTATTGAGAGCTGCCCCAGAGAGAGGGGAAGCATACATAGGAGTCTGGAAACCTGCCCTACTGTTACTAACGAAAATATTACTATGGTTCTTTAATGTGATCGTAGGCTATATAGACTCTGATACAAGGGATCACTCGGTTCAAGTCCCCCATCCGATGGATGGTCGAAGCTAAGCGAAACAGTCTTGTCCAAGAACATGCTCTTGAAATAACTGAGGCTTGAACACAGGTTCTCTAACTACTGGGCTATCTACTGGGCCATTAGCACCCTTCTTGTAGGTTACAGGAGGATAATTATCTTTCTTTTAATTGTTGTCTTGCTTCTACGAAGAAAATGAGGAAAATTATGTTACCTTTTTGGTGACGATTGATGAGACGTATAAGCATCAACCTTTAGTTTTGTGGTTGACCTCTGTAGAACTTGCATTCACAAGGTCAGCCAGACGTGCATGCTTGAAATAGTTATATACTGTGCAGTTTGCCCATTTGCAAAGAGCTTCTACAAATGAACTTGACGGTTCGTTTAAATTTTGTCGATTTTATGGGAAGTTTTTGTGTTTATTTCTCAAGAATTTTGCATGCAGTAGATTAACCACAGATGCATTTTGGGAATTAGTAACAGCTCGTGCATGCAAAGCATCTCTAAAAAGCACCTCAACCTTTATGATGTCATTAATTAGCTTTGTAAAATAGTTTTTACTGCCAGATATTAGTGGTTTCCCCTTGAAAGAAAATCCCAAATTTAATGCAGATTTCCCAATTAGAATGATACACAAATTTGAAATATTAAATACTGGGAAAAGTGCTTTCCGTAAGCTTGATTGCCATACTGAGGAATAATTTTTGTAAGAATTAAAATATATTACAAATCCCACGGTGTATAAAAATCGAAGCTGAAAACATTTAAATGTCGAAAAAAGCCAAATGACTTACAGATCAATAATTACAGGCAAAGTTTGAAATACTCGCAGTTACCTTATAATTTTTGTAATTTCTCTGTAAATTTATGTTATTGTGATCGGTTTTCATTTTATTTGTTGAAGTCACAAAGAAAAACACATGCATATTTAGATTAGTTATTAATTATCTTCAGCTTAAGGAAAATAACTCTCGTGATGTGATCTGAAAAATACGAAAGTGAAACAGATGGGAGAAAAATCAGTAATTGATTTGATAATAAATTCGAAAAACAGTATATTTATATACAGCTAACAGTTTTATTTACTTTACAATAATGTCTGCATATTAAAATGCCTACCTGAAGCAATTGGACTGAAAACCTGATGAAATCACAAATCACTGTATAAAAGTGGTGGGTGGGGTAATGCTTAAAATCAAACATCCTAAATATTTAGGTGGCACTTCCAAATTCGGCCTTGATGATAATGATAGATTATTTACTAAAATTACTATGATATTGCTGAGATCACAGTCAATAACCATTAAAACTCTTTTTTTTAAAAATACAGTACTGTTCCCATTTGTAAAAATGCTGCTAAATTTTCCCAGTTGAAAAGGTAGAGAAGGTAAAAAAATCACTGATACTGGTAAATCAGTTAAAAGTTTGTTCCAATCCTCAACATCAATTGAATTTAAAGTATTTTCTGTGTTACTTAATGTTGGCAGTTTTGATTATAGTTGGGCTTGCCAGTGCCAAGGAACACAGTAGTCTGGCAGCTGCTGAACCTGACATTTTAGTCTCTTGCAATTAGACAAACACGCTATCAAGTATCGCTACTGTCAACTTGTTACATGGCTATAGCTGTAATGGAAATATTCAAATTGGCATAATATAAATTGCAGCTTCTCACAAAGTGAAACTATTATGCAATATTATAGGAATTCCGCCTTAATATAGTTTGTCATCTGATAAAATATCAAAACAGAGTACTGACTCATGAGTAAAAGATTGAAAAGGATAAACCAAACCTGGGATCGATTTGGAAACTGTTTTAGGAAAACGGCCCGTCTTCAAAAATATTTAATGCGGTTCATCATGGAATATACACCATTTACTATTGGTGCTTAAAACCACATAAATGCCAAAAATAGCAATATAAATCACTAACTAGCACTGAGTAAGGTGTTTTCTTATTATACCCCTCGCAAAGTGGGGGGTGGTATACTGGAATCAGCTTGTCCGTCCGTCTGTCCATAGATGCAATTCTTCTCTGGGCTATTTCTCAATAACTCGATCCTTCTTAAATTTAGCGAAACTTGCTAGTAAGTGTCAATATCAAGTGGACATGCGCATACTGTCATGACGTTCTCATAGTTCGATAATTTTCCACTGAGTTATGGCCCTTTGTATTTCCAAAAAATATATATATATATAATACAAAATTCTTGTCTGGGCTATTTCTCTAAAACTCCTTGTTAGAATTTATTGAAACTTGCTAGGAAGTATCAATATCAAGTGGAAATGTGCATACTGTTATGACATTCCGGTTCAATAATTTTCCAACTCAGCCCTTTGTATTATTAACACTAGCGGATCCAGGGGGGGGGGGCGCACCCGGCGCGCGCCCCCCTAAAAATTCCGGATCATACATGTATGTCCATGTAACTGTAGATAAAATATCAAACAACTTCGATGCACGCCCTCAGTATATATTTTTTCCCGCTCGCTTCGCTCGCTCTACGCATAATGACTGAGTGGTTTAATTAACACATTGTTAAATCCTTTTATTTGAAAACGTTCTTTTTTTTTATTCATACATGTATGTCCATGTTACTGTAGATAAAATATCAAACAATTTCGATGCACGCCCTCAGTATAAAAAAAAATCTCGCTCGCTTCGCTCGCTCTACGCATAATGACTAATGAGTGGTTTAATTAACACATTGTTAAATCCTTTTATCAAACAATTTTGATGCACGCCCTCAGTATAATTATTTTTTTCGCTCACTTGACGCATAATGGCTAATGAGTGGTTTAATTAACACATTGTTAAATCCTTTTATTTGAAAACGGTATTTTTTATTCATACATGTATGTCCATGTTACTGAAGATAAAATATCAAACAATTTCGATGCACGCCCTCTGTATAAAAAAAATGCTCGCTAGCTTCGCTCGCTCCACGCATAATGGCTAATGAGTGGTTTAATTAACACATTGTTAACTCGGAAACGCACTTTTTTACCCTATCAATGCACTACCGCAACCGTTTTATGAGGCTAGAAACAGACCCGAAAATTGACCAAAATCTTACGCCCCCCCCCTAAGCTGAAATCCTGGATCCGCCCCTGATTAATGCATTTCATACTTGGTAGTCAAATAGAAAATTCTTGTCTTCGCTATTTCTCTAAAACCCCATGTTATAATTTCGTGAAACTTGCCAAGAAGCATCAATATCAAGTAAAAAAGCGCATGTGGTCATGATGTTCTAGTTGGATAATTTTCCACTGAGTTGTGGCCCTTTGTATTTCCAATATATATATATAATACAAAATTTTTGGCTGGGCTATTTCCCTAAAACTCCTTGTTAGAATTTATTGAAACTTGCTAGGAAGTATCAATATCAAGTGGAGATGTGCATACTGTCATGACGTTCCTGTTCAATAATTTTCCACTGAGATCACTTTGACAGTGTTTGTAGAACAAAGTCTTGTATGTTTGCCCACCCCACAACAAGTTGCCAGCGGGGGGTATTTGTATGCCTCCGGTGACAGTTCTAGTTTAAATAGTATTATTGTGGAATATTGTTTTAGTAAACTGCTGTATCATTAGGACTATTTTTGATGACTGACCTCGGCTATTGCAACACTTGACTGATATTGATGGAATTATAAATGCTGGTGTCAGTGACAGGTCAGCTTAGCTACGTAACAATGTTCCTGTCTTGGTTGGATTAGAGGAACCCATAACTCTCCAGTGCTTCATCTGTATGCTGTATTTAATAATCGCTGACAATACATACCCTTATGAAAACATTTGTATTCATGTCTTGGATGGGATTTAACTGACACTGCATGACAACAACAAATTGACTTCTAAAAACATTTGTGTTTATGTCTAGGAGGGAATTACAGTACTGAAGCATTAAATAACTGATATAATTCTCCAGCGCTGCTAAATGCTTCATAACATTGCCAACACAGACTTACATTGCGTCTTTACAGAATGATCTTCATGGACTAGTGAAACTCGTAATTCTTCCATTCTACTTTCTGAGTGAAACTCATAATTCTCCAGTTCTACTTTCTGATTCAATTAGTATTAACAGTCTTTTTGAAAATGTAGGATTAAATTACAAATCAATATAAATTATCCTGATTCAGTGCTGCTTTCTGCTTCAGTAATTTAATAGACATTGACAACAACAAATTGACTTTCCAAACACGTGTGCATGTCTGAGAGGGTGTTATTGAAGCATTAAATTACAGACATTATTATAGTTCTCCAGTGTTGCTATCATAATAGTGCTTTCTGCTTGGATCATTTGATAAACAGACAAAACATGCTGTCTTTTTGAGAGTACCAACTTGTGTTCATGTCTTGGAGGGATTAGTGACTGCTTATCATCCAGCATCAGTATAAACTGCTACAGTCTTGCTGCCTCAGAGAGTTCTTGATTATTTATAAACACTGCTAACATTACAGTTCATTGGCTGGGCTTGGAATCAGGCTGTTTTTAGAATTGGAAAAGGCGTTGTTTTGGATTAGAGATTGGAATTTTCTCTCAGTGTTATATGCGGATATATTTTGTGAGTTTCCTTTAGTTTAGCAATAGGAGTTTGACAACTAGTTTACTTTTGGTGAATGATTTAGTGCCATGACTTTAACTCTTAGTGCAAAAATTCTATAGCATTTTTTTTTTTTACGAGCTACTTACTTATTGACTTGAATATCTAACTGATAATGTAAAGATGATATTAATGCGAAAGTAAAAACAAAGAGTTATATTGCAGCTTTAACTGATTTAACAAATGAAACAATATTTAAATTAAAAGGGAAGTAAACAGTGAGTGTTTGTATACTTGATTGTCAATCCATTTTCTCATGGAGCACGTGAAAATGACGGAGACTAATCACAGGATGGGGTCGTCCTCGTTGGCTATCAGCGATCCAGAACAGGCCCATGTTATAGGGGGTACGTGTCTTGTGAATTGTAATACTTTTGTTTTGTATAAAAGATATGTTGTTTATGTGTATATATATCAACTCATTATTTATTTAGAGCACTCACAGGATAGGGTCCCAGTCAGGATACAGAAGAATCGGGGCGGAATTTAACTCTTTTACCCACTTGCTTAAATGTTTGCGAGTGCAAATATTTTCAACTCACAAAAATGCATTCTTAGTGGCATTTTTTCTCTCCTTTTGGTCAAAGATTTCTGTGTATAAATATAAATATTTTATACAATACACATATTAAAGCTTTTTATGTGAAAGACAACCCGTGTCATCAAACACCTTTTACTTTTCGTTATTTGATCAATCTTTCAATCATGCTAACCTTTTACTGAAAAGGTGCAGTCGCAGTGTTTTGCGACTACTGAAAACTTCAACATTATTTTGCTCAAATCAACTCACATTTTACAAGTTTAAAATGCGAGTGCTAAATTCGAGCCCTGTAGGAAGCTTTCACCTGACTAATTAATTTTGAAAGAATATTAAGACTGCAGTACATAATAAACCCGGGGTTTTACGTCCTGTTATCACATCCTATTATGTTATATTTGGACAGCTAACCTCAGAGGGGGATGAGATGAAAGATGACGTTTTCTGTTTGACATCTATGATATGCCTCTGTCGATAATGACGATAATGGAATGAAACTTGGTGTGTGCATATAGAACGTCTCAAACGGTCACAGCAAATAACAGGCCTTGTGGCTTTTATGATCTGTCCAGCCATATGGCGGGGTCAGTATTGTGGACAAAAACTATTTCTATTTTCTTAATTATACTGCTGTACAGTTTACTTAGATCTTTCACATCCAACTGATATCCAGTTGACAACCCCCATCTCCCCTTCTTTATGTCAGCTGTGTACGAGTCCGAATATATCACCAATACGAATTGTACAGAACAATGTTCAGTGACCTTTTTTATTATATACTGTATTGTTTCTAATTAGCGCTCCCCCTCTAATTAGCGCCCCCCACTAACTTTTAAAAGACAAAATCTTACCTTCAGGTGTAAAAGTGGTTAATATCCAAGAAACAGTATATATACACACACTTATGAATTTAATTTCAGTTTAAATGTCGTGGAGAATGCCCCTTGCTTTCCCCCGACCAGACGTATCCATGTTTACGGTAAATCATAAAATGAACTGGAATTAAGCAGTTAGAACATGTGTAATGTATTACGTCACACCGCGAGGACGCCTTTGAAACAACCTTAGAAACGACGAAACTATCGATTCTACCTGTCAGTCAAAGTGTCAGTTACAGCGTGTGACACTACCTAGCAGTCAAAACAAAGTCGAGTTTAACAAACTACCGTATGATTTCCAAAAGTGACGTTTTCGACTTAGTAAACTACTGGTAATGAGTTGCGGCACAGGGACTTTGTCTCGCTTATTTTTAGCATTATATAAGGAAATTAAAATGAGTACTGGCTTACAAGAAGCGTTCTAATTAGCGCCCCCTTTTCAGAAAATGTCATGCCCTGGGGGCGCTAATTAGAAACAATACGGTACCTATTTCTCTCGATGTAGAATGATTAAGGATAAAATCACTAATTTCTTCTTCAGAAAGCATCTTTCACCAACTGTCAACTGTCGACACCAAATGACAACAAATATTTTCATTTAAGCGCTTTAGAAACGAAAGTTATAATAATAATATAGGCGTGTAAAGCAGTTGAGTGATATTGATGCATTTGGAATATTTTACCGGTTTTCGGACTTTATCGTTCAGTTTATGACAACATGGGGCTGTACAATATGGATTTAATAAAAGAAAATTGTACGTGCATGCGTCCAATATGGAAATATATTGTACGGTCTCATGGTACAAATGCAGACCGCTCTGATAATTGCACGAGACAAATAGGCATATAATAAGACATCCATATGCACTCTTTGCATTGGCCTCTTGTTGAGAAAGAAATTTCTTACTAATTCACTTGTGTCCATTCTGTAAAATGTCAAGGAATTGGTTTTAGTAGTTTCTGATATCACTGGCATACATCATGACATGAACAATTTGCATGCACACTTAAAGGGGTTGTGCACTATTCTGGAACTAGCATCATTTAAAAGGGTGTTAAAAACATGGAAAAAGCTGAAAGAATTATCAAAATATCATAAAAAACACAGGAGATATGATCTTTTAAAAATTTGCCATCTTGGATTGATGATGTCATAGCGCCTTAATTTTTACCATTTAATGCATATTGATAAATATCACTTAAAACAAATAATATCACTGCAAATACATGTAAATCGTAAAAAGAGCATATGCAGTATGCAGTATGCAGTATAAATATTTTACTTTTACGAGGGTAACATTCAAATAATTCGTGGACTTTTTTGATATTGCATTCATTTATTGGCGTAAACTTTTTAAGATTCATACATGTAATCCAAAGTCTAGTTATGTTGCAATGAAAGGTATAATAGGCGAGAAACCAATCTACGGAGCAGTCCAAAATGTGACGTCTTTATTTCATAACTGCATTTCAGGAATGGCTAAATAAAAGGAAAATCATTGGCAAATATGCACAAAACTAAAGTAGCATTGGCACTGGTATTTCAAATTTACAATTATGATAAATATAATAAGTAGACGAACACGTCCTTGCTTTTAAGTTGAAATTGACGACGTCAGAAAAAATCACGAAGCACTAACATGTTAATAAAATATTAAATAATAGGAACTTTTAATAAAACAAAAAAATAATAATACCAAAATGAAAAACTTAAAATATTTTAAAATCTTACATATTTTCTGCAAAATATATATGTTAATAAATTAAGAATACTGATATATGTTCAATAAGCATGTCCTTTGGACTGACTATTATTTGTTTTCTATGTATTTTGTATATTTATGCTAAATTCGATCAAATTTGTATCATTTCTTTCCGAAGCTGTGATATACTTATAAAACATGGTTATCCAACAATGATGTAACATTTTTATTTAATGCAAACCATGAATTATACAAAAGCCTAAATAAATAACAATTGCGTTGGTTATTACTAGCATTTTTCATCATTTATAACGTTAGGCTGTAGTTGGTTTTCAAGGCGATCGATGCCATGGCACACAAATGACATGCTCCGTGGCCGCTACAGTGGGTTGTAAAAACTCGTATTTCTTGAAATCTGTTTCAAATAATTTCATAATATTTACTGATATGAAAGTGAAGATATAAACCTTTATTGCCATATAAATAATTTACTTGATTTATAAAAGTGTAATAACTATTAAAAATGTCCACGTAATATTTGAACGGCCCTGAGCATATTTATAATTTAATACATTTATTTGCTTTAAACACTATTTATTATCTATTTTCCATATATGGAAAAAGGCGCAATGATGTCATCATTCAAAGATGGTTGCCTCCATTGGAGTATTTTTGCACATTTTCAAAAGGTCATATCTTTTTTATGATATTTTGATAATTTTTTCAGCTTTCCCCACGTTTTTTAAAGCCCTTTTAAATGAAACTAGTTCCAGAATAGTGCACCATCCACTTTAAACCATGAGTGCCTGAAATGCTGTAAAAGTTTCATTGAAATCAATTGAAATAAATAAAGTAGTTTCAGAGGCGAAGCCCAAACAATGTTTTCTTTATGATGTCACTGGTGGCCATATTGGATGACATCACGGCATCAATAGACTCACTGCACAAGACATAAAACTATGACTGAAAAAAATCTACTGCAATAAATAGTTCTATACAAAGCATGATTTCAAACAAAAAAATGTGTGAAAAAAGAATTAGAAAAACAACAACGAAAAACGGTCTAAATTATACCATGACTATAAACAAATATAAGTCTGTAAAAGTGGATTAACCATGCAGGGTCTGTAACTGGCAAGAAAGAGTAGCTGGGACCCTGCTTTCACAATATGATTATTTTCCTATTTAGTATGAACAGTTTAAATCAACAGACTAGGCGAAATAATAGTTTTGTGACAGACTTCCATTTCTCATCAACAAAATGAGTTTGCGCAGGCTGAAAACAAGTGAGTCGATGACAATTAAATTACTGTATTCTCCAGCAATGTGCCTGAGTTTAATCATAAAGAAAATCTTTATCTGTCAAATTAGATGCTTATGGATTTTGTCTTGACATGCATAGACATTTATTTCAGCGTTTCTGAGGCTGCAGTTTATGGTTATAAATATATATAATTATCCAATGGGGCAACTTTAGTTGTGTCTGTCCCTCTGTAAGTGCATCCAAAAATTTAATGTTTGTGTGTAATTACTTTTTAACTCTATATTTTTAAGACACTGTTTTCCCTTTCGTTAGGACACTTATTTTGCTTTTCCCTTTCACTGTCTGCAAGTGTCATACATCTATGGTACATATATATACACTATAGACTACGGTACATATATAAAGTACCACGATTTTAAATGCTTATAATACATTTACTTTTCATCATAATTTGCTAAAATTTTGAACACCTTCTTTAAAGTTGTAATTGAATTTAATCTATAATTATCAAATTTTCATTTATATTTGATGAATCTGTTAAAAATATATTAACTTGTAATAAAAACTATGATTTTTGTTTTACTGATCAAAGATCAGCAGAGCTTATGCCATGGTGTGGTGTCTGTCGTCCATCTGTCCGTATGTCAGTCCGTAAACTATTTTTGTAGCGACTACTCCTCTGAAACCACTTGATGGATTTTCATGAAACTTTACAGAAATGTTGCCCATGAAGTCTAGTTGATCCTAGCAAAGATTCATGTTGATGTGAAATCTAAGATGGCCACCAAAGCTAAAAAAAGATTTTTAAAAAGAATGTTTGTAGCGACTACTTCTTGAAAACTATAAGCGATATTGATATGGGACTTTATGTAAAATGATCAGCATGACATGATGTTGGTCCTTGTCGAAAATTGTTTTGATTCGACGATAAGCATGGCTGCCAGCGGCGATCTCCGTTTACTTAGAGTTATATAGTAAAAACTTGTAGCGATTACTCCTGAAACTACGTGACGTATTTTCACAGGAATGTTTCTCTTGATGTCTACTTGATCCTAGCAAAATTTCAGGCTATCTGAAAATTCAAGATGGCCACCATGGCTGAAAATAGATTAAAAACAAAACAAATGTGTAGCCATCTTTGTTTACATAGAGTTATGTAGTGAAAGCGTGTAGCGACTTCTCTGAAACCACTTGGCGGATTTTCATGAAACTTCACAGGGATGTTGCTCTTGAAGTCTAGTTGATCCTAGCAAAATTTCAGGACAGCTGAAAATTCAAGATGGCCACCACGGCTAAAAATAGATTAAAAAACAACAAATTTGTAGCGACTTCTTCCTGAAAACTGCAAGTGATATTGATATGGGACTTTTCTCTAAAATGATCAGCATAACATGATGTTGGTCATTGTCGAAAATCATTTTGATTCAACGTTAAACATGGCTGCCAACGGCTATCTTTGTTTACATAGAGTTATATAGCAAAAGTGTGTAGCGACTACTCCTCTGAAACTACTTGGCGGATTTTCATGAAACTTCACAGGAATGTTGCTCTTGATATCTTAGTTGATCCTAGCAAAATTTCAGTTTGGCCAGAAATTCAAGATGATCGCCACGGCTAAAAATAGATTTTTAAAAAACAAATTTGTAGCGATATTGATATGGGACTTCTCTCTAAAATGATCAGCATGACATGATGTTGGTCCTTGTGAAAAATTATTTTGATTCAATATTAAACATGGCTGCCAGTGGCCATCTTTGTTTACATAGAGTTATATAGTAAAAACTTGTAGCGACTACTCCTCTGAAATTACTTGACAGATTTTTCATGAAACTTCAGGGGAATGCTGATCTAGCTATCAAAAAGCTATCAGTAGAGCTTCAAGGTCATTGACCTCTTGTTTTTGTCAGAATTGTACATAATCCATTTAAAGGCTTTGAAATAAAATGTAACTGGGCCGTGTACTTATAAGTAGTATTGTTCCGATTAATCAGTTTGATCTCTCATCGATCAGTTAAGCCTTTTATAGTTTAATTAATCGATTACAATATTTCATGATCGACTTTACTCGGTTATTGAAAAATATTGGCTTAAATTATTTCATTTTCGTGTACTAAAATGTTACAATTTTGAAACAAGTACCAGTAATCATATATGATATCTCTAGTGGGTTACAATCACAACTTCTACTTCAAATAAATGCTGGTCAGTTTCATTCAGCTGCTTTATTACCAGAACATACTTGAAAATGTGTTTGTTTTCTTATTAGTCTGAAAAAGGATTACGCTTGTGTCACATTTAGCAGCCATGTCTAATCGATTAATGATCGATCATGGGTGGTCAGATATTCTGATGACCGATCATGGATGGTCAGATATTCTGATGACCGATCATGGATGGTCAGATATTCTGATGACCGATCATGGATTTTCAGCCGATTCCCAACACTACTTATAAGTGTTGTCTAGTATGTAAAATTAAATACATAAAATTATATATTAGTAGATTGATACATTCTGGAAGTTACTATATCATTTACATTATTTGGTGCAGTGATATTCTGGCAATTGTCTCAGTAGTTCTAGTTATATTAAAAAAACATTGCAATCTGAATAACATAAAACTCAGTAGTTTTGAAAAGTTCCGTTTAAATTTGCTTGGAACCAATACTCCAGGGGGGACTTAATACAGACAATTAGTTCTGTAGTACTCATTTCTGTCCTAAGTCCGCCTTCTGAACTTCTTATTTTGGCGATACTTGTATTGAAGTAGCAATATGAAGTCTTGTTGAGCATGCATTATGTGGTCCTGCCTTAATTCCAGTAAGCGATGGGAAGGTTGATATTTGCAGAATTTTATAACGGATATTTCGACAATAAAACATGTTTGAAAAAATATTTTTTATTGAACCTGTTTAAATTACCTATAAAGTGTTTTAATTTTACAATATGTAACTTTTAAAGCCAAAATTAAGGTTCTATTTCATACCCTAGCCAACCCCGTTTTCGCTTCTTGGAGAAGGGGTTGGATGGGGTATGAAAGATAATACTGGGACCACGTAATGGTCATCAGAGTTATGGCTCTTCAATGATTTTATATTTCTGCTGATAACTTTTCTCGCCTCTCACTAGTAGGCGGATTCGAATCCCACTGGGAGCTGGACTTGTCACGTGGGACGTTGCCAATTCTTACGAATGGTGGACGATATACAGTACTGGTTTTACCCATGAAAAATGGGGTGGTCTGCCTCTACCACAAAAAAATCGACCATCACCTAACATGTGCTAAACATGACGTAAATCACCATTCAAACCAATCTTCCTCCCTTAAGAAACCACCAAGACACATCACGCATGTGTGAAATAGGGAGAGATACATCTGCGTAAATAAGTCGTGATTAATCCAGAGTGGCACTCAGAACATGTTGTTGCTGATCAGCATGTGGGTTTATGTTTACCTATGTGTAAATTAACTCTCCACCCCTATCAATCAGACATCAGTTAATGACAATTATTTCCACCTGGACAAACTCGTCAGAATCCTGGAATTCTAGCTGGCACTGTTTAGTATGATAATATAATGTCTACAGTGTTTACCAACATCAAAGATGCATAGCATATTTATTGTAATGGATGTTAACTAATAATAGTAGGTCATAAACTTTCCTGTAACATTTCCTTTGGGTTACGTTCATATAGGCCAAGACATTGAAATGGAATAAAATGGGGTTTTACGTCCCATTAACACATTATATATCAGGTTATATTGGGACAGCAACCTCATGGAGATGAGATGAAAGATGAAGGTTCCATTAGGACATCATCCTCTGTGAGGGAGCAAACCCACGCGGGGCAGAGGTATCCAACACATTGAATAATTAAATGAAGTCAAGTCTCAAAGCTTAATATACTTAGTTGAAATACTTATTGGTAAGGTGGAATATGTGCTTCGTGAAGTATCATAAAGTATAATATATACCGTATTTACCCTAATAAGCGTGCATCCACTAACAGTATACAACTATTTAATTCCTTAGAAGTCTATGGTTAGAACTATTTATCAGAGGGAGCGACTCATGCAATAGTATCATTCAAAGGTCAGTATAGCCACTCCCGAGGATAATAGTTGTAATCCATTGACTCCTAAGGCATTAAATAGTTGTTTTATTATGTATTAAAAATATAACAGTTTTGATTTTTTACTAATAAAATTAAAATTTGGAGTGTGAGCCGTGTAAACCATGTATCTGCTTCCTTTGTTCATTTAAACAAGCGCATCACTGACACAGATCGACTATTGCACCGTCACGTGACGCGTCACTGACACAGATCGACTACTGCAAGGTCACGTGACGCATCACTGACACAGATCGACTATTGTACGGTCACATGACGCTGCGTCACTGACACATATCGACTATTGTACAGTCACGTGACGCGTCACTGACACAGATCGACTACTGTACGGTCACGTGACGCTGCATCACTGACACATATCGACTATTGTACCGTCACGTGACGCTGCGTCACTGACACATATCGACTATTGTACAGTCATGTGACGCGTCACTGACACAGATCGACTATTACATGGTCACGTGATGCTTTGCTGTTAAATAAAGCGAGTCAGTGACAAATATTTAATACACTAGTGCAACATGACAAATATATTTCTCACACAGGAAGTTATGTAATAAACAAGAGCTGTCGGAGAACAGCGCAGCTCGACTATTCGATTTTTCAGAGAATAATAAATTATATAGCTAGTATATACCATCAGAAAACAAGGCTAAAACAATGTGGGGTGGGGTTAGAGGCGCAACATAGCTATGTGTTAGAATTGACCGAAACTACACAGAAATATGTAAAAAATAAAAAATATCGAGTTTTGAGTGGAGATGGGTGTGGGGTGTTTAAAAGGCGGGGGTGGGTGGTGGGGGGTTGGGGTGGTGAGGGCAAAATATATGTGTAAGAAGCTATGTAAGAATTCACCAAAACAACACAAAAATATGTAAAAAAAAAATTAATTAAAAAATCGAGTTTTGAGTGGGGATGGTAGGGATGGGTGAGAGGCGTGGGGTGGGGAGGGCAACATATATGTGTAAGAAGCTATGTAAGAGTTTTCCAAAACAACACAGAAATATGGTAAAACAAAATAAAAATAATAATATTTCGAGAGTTGGGGGAAGTGGGGTGGTTGGTGTGTGGGGGGAGCAATTTTCAGAAGTAGCCTTTAAAAGTCCTTAAATCCACTCCGGCCTTAAAAATTCCTTAAGTTCTGACGAAATATCATTAAAGGTCGTTGAATTTCATAATCAGTCGATTAATTATACAAGAGGAATAATATCTGAAGTAGTAAAAAAAATCGGCAAAAAGAAAATCACCGATAATGTTATGAGTTAAACAGGGCCTTAAAAATGGGTTATTCAAAGGGCCTTAAGTCCTTAAAAAGTTTTAAATTTCATAATGATAATTCTGTATGAACCATGTTTAATTACTGCATCATTCTGAGAAAATGTTCTTGAAATGTATTATTGCAATATTTGTTTCAAAGAATTTGTGCAAGTCTATATTATTATTATTATCTAAAACAAATAGCAAAAATTGCAAAAAACAGGAGGAGACAGAAGTATCCATATAAAGTCAATATCAGTAATTCGTACGGACATTTTGATAACCAAAATCAATACACTTCCAGAGGAAAATATAATTCAGAGACGATATCTTTGCAAGTATAATGTTTATAAACAAAAAAGCTATATACAAATTATACACTAAGGGAAAAAGAAACGCAACTTGGGATTTTCACTATATATAATTCATATAATCCGCACTTAATTCCATGAAATATTCCAGAGAAATCCCAATATATTTTGTAAAGAAAATGTTGCAACAAGTTATAGAAGGGCAAAACTGTGCAGTTGTAGACTTTTTCATCACAGCTAGTACACTTTGTAACACGAAATTCATAAATGTTGAAATTCCACTTTAAAAATTTCAGCCATTTCAGTACTGTATTTAATGTAAAGAGATTACAAAAGTTTACATCCTAAGTTTCAGTGTTTTTAGCTCTACTGGCCAAGGGCCAGCAGAGCTTATGGGATGGTGTGTTGTCCGTTGTCCGTCGTCCGTCCGTTAACTTTTCTTGTGTACACTCTAGAGGCCACATTTCTGATGCAATCATCATGAAACTTTGTCAGAATGTTTGTCTCAATGAAATCTCGGTCAAGTTCAAAAATGGGTCATGTGGGGTCAAAAACTAGGTCACTAGGTCAAATACTTGAAAAAACTTGTGTACACTCTAGAGGTCATATTTTTTACCCAATCTTGATGAAACTTTGTCAAATTGTTTATCTTAATTATATCTTGATCAAGTTTGAAAATGGGTCACATGAAGTTAAAAACTAGGTCACTAGGTCAAATATTGGAAAAACCTTGTGTACACTCTAGAGGCCATATTTTTGACCCGAGCTTGATGCAACTTTGTCAGAATGTTTGTCTTTATTATATCTTGGTCAAGTTTGAAAATGGGTCACATGGGGTTAAAAACTAGGTCACTAGGTCAAATACTTGAAAAACCTTGTGTACACTCTAGAAGCCGTATTTCTGACCCAATCTTGATGAAACTTTGTCAAAATGTTTGTCTTAATTATATCTTGGTCAAGTTCAAAAATAGGTCACATGGTTTTAAAAATTGACCTGATCTTGACCAGCCCTTAAAAACCTGTAACAAGAATTAGTTCTTATTATGCCCCTGGTACCAGTAATTGCTTGGTTAAGTGTCTTCAATAAACAAATTGTCTAGCGATATATCCCCTCCATCCAACAATAAGGCCCTAGTTGAGTTCCTCTTTGGTTACAATTCCTAGCTAGCCTTAGCACAATACCTGCACTGAACTCAGGTGAGCGATTCAGGGCCATTATGGCGCTCTTGTTTTTTATTATCTCTACTGGCCAAGTTCGAAAACCAGCCAGATCGGACCAGTAACGGCGGAGTTATGGCTCTTGATTTAGTTAAAAATACGATAGTCACTCGCTTTATTGATGTTATAAGAGCCATATTAGCCAGTAGAGCGTCCACAGGCCCTCTTGGGCCTCTTGTTTTCCCTATAAATGGTACCGAAAAACGGTATCATTTCCAACGGTAAAAAGTATGTTTTTTTTCCCAATTGGAGTGAAAAAATCAAAAAAAAAATCTTATTTTTTTTTAAATATTTTGAGTGAAACTTTATTTAAAGAGAAGAAGTGGGGATCTATATTCTTTTAAGCGAATAGGTACTGAAATACTACAGGAGAATGTGTACAATGTCATGGTAATGTGTTTGCAATGTATTTCAGCATACAATATTGCTTTTGATTGATAGTGAAAAATTCCGAAATTAAGGAAAAACGCCGCAAATGTTCCCACTTGAATGGGTACCGGGTACCATTCCCAAAAGTGTGAAAAAAATTGCTAAGTTTGCATTCTGTCAATAATGAAACTTCGAAGGGATAGCATTTGGAGAGTTACGAGTTGTTTTAGTATTTTTACTGAAACGGACAGGTCTAATCATTACGTGGTCCCGCCTTAGTTACATTAAGCGATGGGAAAGCTTATACATGTATTAGCAGGATTTTATAACGAATATTTCAATAATAAAACATTTAAAATAATTTTTCACTGAAAAATGCGATAACCTGTTTAAGATTACCTATTAAATGTTTTAATTTTACCATATGCACACTGTTTAAGCCAAAATTAAGGATTTATTTCATACCCAAGCCAACCCCGTTTTCCCTTCTTAGGGGTTAGATGGGGTATGAAAGTTAATACACGGACCACGTAATGTGTAGCCATGTATCATTCAATTAACAGCAGCATATTATACTTACGTTTCTTTTTTCCTTCAGTATATCAGACTAATTAAGTAACTGTTAAACAATATCTGTAATTAGATAATCTTCTTTAAAAGCTGAAGTAAAGTCAGAAAGATTTTAGTCAATTTATTTAATAGTGTTAGGAATCCGATTGGAAAATTGCTAGCGAAAAACGAAAAACGATTGATTATCGATTGTACAATCATTGTTTCAGTTCATCTTCAGATGCAATCTTATATATATAACAGTAACCTTTGATTTTTTATGTACCCTTTGGCTTTTAGTCATCCTATGTTGCTACATTACAGGATGGCTAAAAGCTATAGTCTGCTTAATTCTATAGCAGACATTTGAGTGTAGAATTAGATGTAACAAAGTTACAAGATAAATGGAATTGCATTGTAACCATTTAGGCCATGATGAATTGGTACAACAATTAAGACGCAACTGAAAAGAAATTACCCGAGCCAAACAACAATCGATTGTAGACAATTTTAGGTCGATTAGTTTTCGATTGTTAGAGACAGTCGGCACATCACTACAATTTAAATAATAAAGATGCCCATTTTCACAACAAAAGCCATTACATTAGAATGAAGTCAACCATGCTTGTATTGTAGTTATAATTGATATTATACTCGTAATTAATTTTAAAATGGCATTGATTAAAAGGAAGGCAGTTATTTGTTAGGCTAATTTAGATGTTTCGATCACATCATTATAAAATGTGTATTTGGAACAAATGTAGTTTGCTAACATACAGGAAATTGTTAGTTCACAGCATCATGCAGCATAGAGCTCTTAATTTCATTGTTGGATTTTTTCTTTCCTTTTAATTAAAACTCATCTTGTAACTGAGAAAGTGTAGATTCTTATGTATGTAGGAGGTATACAGTACTAGATCTACAAAGGAAAAAATGGGTGATCTGCATCTACTTTAGTAGACCGTCATAGACCATCATAATATTATAGCCTTAAATGTGCTGAAAATTACAAAAATGCATTTAACCAACCACCCATCCAGCGGATGTTAGGTTTCTAATTCCATGCTTTCCTCTTCATGTAAATGAGGCTTGTATCTAGAAAGTTAATATCTGTCTTGGTGCCATAAAACCTATACATTGTCATGGTGCCATAAAGTCCAGTTCAGGTCAGTTTAGTTATAACCAGATCCAGAATGGGGTCAGGATATTTTGTATGATCCAGTACTTCTGGAGTTGATCATGTTTAAATGAAGTGTCAGTTTGTTCTGATAGCATGAACTCCAGATCATCTGTTTGAGAAGATCATTAGTGCAACACCAAATGTAGGCTTTCAAAGGGAATGGAGATGAATACCAATCCAAATACGAATACAACCATCATAATGAGTGTCAGATTCATATTCAATTTTATATATTTACTTGTTTATATACCCGTTGACGGGCATTTGTCGATTTACATATATAGTTTATATTACTACCATATCATCCCTTATTTGTAAATAGTTTTATCTTTATATATTTACATTAATTTTTAATTACTACTTCATAATTAAATTCTTCGTCTTTGATCAGTTTTTGCGTGCAATATGACCTATTTATGTGACAATGTGCCGTAAAACACCATTCATTCAGATTCATATTCAACTTGCATAAGCACTTAATTAACCGTGCATTATCCGTACCATTTAATTATTGTTAATAAAATAATTATGTCTGGAAAACTAGCCGATCAATAGTAATTCATTTGATGCTTTTAGGCTCTTATAATTTCTTGTTTTGTGATAGAATTTCACTTTATTTGATACAGTCTATTAAATCATTTTAGAATTATTTTATTATTAGAATTTTGTGTTTCTGGGTTTCAAGAACATCATTACTCAATGTCCAATAAAACCTCAGTGTGTTCTGAGAATGTAATGAGATTTAAATTAACTGGTTTCATTGGTCCAATTGTTATCAATGAACCAATCAGAATGCTTCATTCATTTATTGATTTGGTTGTTTCTATCGTGGCATCACTTTCCGGTATTATGACATCCCACCCTCAGGTATTATGACATCACGTCATGCTATTATGACATCACGTCATGCTATTATGATGCAACTCAGTGTGTTCTCAGAACTGAATGAGCCTTTTAACTGCTGTGAGAAACATATTAAGACTGTTTGTATCACTCATTGAGTAATGAGTTTCTTGAAACCAAGAATCACAAAATTCTAAATTCTAAAAATAAAATAATTCCAAAATGATTTAATAGAGTGTTTTGAATGATACCTACAACTGCTAGCAATATAAATCCCATTTAAATTAATATTTATGATTAAGCAACGCAGCGGAGATGTCGAGCTTTTCAGACCAAACAGTTTCATTAACAATAATGAAACCAAAAATAACATGCAGCTTAATTGAATGTAATAATTATGCACATTTCATATGAAACTGAAGCACATCGTAAAGGTTTTTATTTTATGAAAAGCAGTGAAATAGTGGGTTTTAGCAATGAAATAAAAGTGTTATTTCACTCGAGTGAAATATCAAGTTTTATTTTTCACTGCCAGAACTACTTTTAAATGTACAACAAACACAGATGCACAGTAAAATTGTTCACAAGATATTCCTACGCCAATGTAAACAGGTCAAGAGAAAAACACTGCGAATTGTACATTCTATTCAAACAATGATTTGAAATTGATTTTAAAAGGAAATGACTGCCAATATAAATATATATATAAAAAAAATTGTTCAGTTTGCGTATAAATAAAATATATTTGGACTATTTTTTGTAATAGGGTAAACAAATATGTAAAGCGGATTAGTTATTGAAATTGCCTCTCTTGTTGTTCTAAGGTAGTTTCCCAAAAAAATATGTAAAATCATAAAATAAAAATAAAAGGACTAGGTATGATCATAAAGGGACAAAATTGGCCACCAATATTGAAAGTTTTAATGCACAAGTTTTGAATATCTAATTTAACTACAAATGAACTGAATCAATATTAAAACTCATTACAAGTATGTTTGTAGGCTCTAAATGAGTTAACCAGCCTCACAAACAAGGCCTTTTCTTTCAAAAAATGATTTTTTGTTGAAACATGTAGAGTAACGGAGGGAGTTATCGACACTTTAAGATGCATATCACAAAATTCTCTCGTCTGATTGGTTAATTTCACGCTACATTTAACCCAACGTAATTAATGAACCTAAGGGAAAATAAATAGGCCCAAATGGCAGGTTACACACCACTATATTCTACAAGTTGACCGCGGAAAAAGTATGAGGTTAATCGGCAGATATCGACATGTTTCGGCTGTTATCGACAGGGTGAGACGGTTTTAAAAAAAGTGAACAAAGATTTTATTAAAGTGGGTGTAAGTCATGTCTATTAACAAATCAACAATTGCATGAATATCAACTTTTAACAGTCTGAATCAAATTAACAATTAATTCATTTCCATCAACACTAAAACCTGACAACACCAGTCCCACAAACGGTATATTATAGGCAATACTCGCAGTGAAACGGGTAGTTTTTCTACTGCTCTACTGGTATTTCCAGTAAAATTGCATCTCCCGTGCAGCTGACGTGCCACATACGTGGGCAATTTTGGCACTTTATCCATTCATCGTCGTCTCCACTAACATCGTCAGTATGACAGCCCGGACACATTTTTGATTCATCAAAACTGCCATCCGACTCAATGTACTCTATCTTTACTTTCTTATTTCGTTCTTCATCCGATGATGAGCTATCTGTGTCCTTTCGTTGACGCTTTGTTAATGTCTTACGCGTGCGCTTTTTTTCTTCCCGTTCTAATCTTTTTTGTTCTTTCATTATTTCCTTTTCCTTTCTTTTTTTCTCCATTTCCTCTTTACATTTACGTTTCCTTTCTAATTCTTCTTCCTTTTGTTTTTCCTTTTGTGCAAACAACTCTAAGGCCTTAGTCCCGGATATAGCTTTCGGCAACTTGCTTTGCAATGTTGCGGGCCGTTTTCTCTGTTTGGGCTCTGGCACTTTCAATAAAGCAAATGCTGGAGACACGTAACCAGGACTAGACTGTGTCAACACTATTCTGCTAGGTCCGGGTTGTTCATATGTAGGAACTTTGCCGACTTCTGTGCTGTTCTGAATGTTTGTAATTTGTGTCTCGTGTTTACTACCGTCTAGTTTTGTGCTGTTCTGACCGTTCGTAACCGAGGTAGCATTCTCGGATTCGCCATGGTCTGTGCCATCCTGATTGTCTGTAACTGGGACCACGTTGTCATTATCTCCCGCGGCAGAGACTTGATGGTTGTCCTCGATAGTTTCGGCACTTTTGATCGGGTTAGCAACAGATGACGGTTCTAGTTTTGTTTTGTCAATAAGATTCGGGTCTAATGGAAATAATCCAGACCTCCTGAAGCCATGTATTGCAACTTCGGCAGTAGCAACACAATCCCATGCTTTTTTGAACACTCTTGGGAAATCCTTTTTAGTTAGTCCTTCACCGATATGTTCAAGTTGCCATACTCTGACACTACGTTTCCACGCCGATTTCATCGGGGAGAAAAAACCTACATCGCATGGTTGCAAGATGTGGGTTGCATTGGCTAGCAAACAGTATAATACTATTCCCTTGTCAGCGCAAAACTGTCCTGCAGAACGGGTCATATGTGTTGAATGGCCATCAACGAACAAGAGGACAGGTTTAGTTATTTGTTTCTCGGTCACATACGATTCAAATTGTTGTAACCAGGCAACAAATAATTCTCCATCCATCCACCCATTGGCACTATGGCCATATGTAGCCTGTGGGAAATCCGTTATTCCCGTGTCACGAAAGCGTTGCCCTGGATAAACAATAAGGGGTGGCAAATAGTCACCAAAGGCGTTGAAACCCACCATTACAGTAATTTGCTGTTTATTACTTGTCGTCACATTGTAGACATGCGGTGCCCCTTTTTTAGCTAGCACTTTGCCACTTTTGAAACACAACGGAAAGCCGGACTCGTCCGCGTTGAATACGCGCCTTGGGTCTTTGACTAGGTTTTCATAGTCTGGCACTTCACTCTTAAGATACTGGTACAACCCGTCAAACCACCCCTGAACCATGGACATATTGACGATAGCTCTCTGATGACCTAAATTCATCGCGGTACGTTCACTAACATCCGGGTGGCGCTTTTTAAATGAATAAAACCAGTCCTTTCCAGGCTTATTGTTCTTGAAAGGATTATTGCGGCCGTCAACATCTAGGATTTTTTCACTTCAACAAGTAATTCTTCTCTAGATACTGGGTATCCTATACTCGCCATTAGCTTCAAATAGTCCGCCAATACAGTTTCCTCTGCGTTTGTAAGCACAGGCTCTGTTCCTGGGGAGGTTCTCTCTTCCGGTACACGACCCGCGATTTTGTCCAAAAGGGTTGTCCTTGGGACACCATACGTCTTAGAAGCTTGCCGCTTAGACATTACACCATGCTTTACCATGGCAACAGCAGCTGCCATTTTTGTAGGTGAATATTTCAACCTCTTTCGTGCGTTTTGCTGACTTGACATCTGCAATAGAGGAATCTAATCAAGAAATATGTAGATCTAAGTTATTACGTTATGTAATGATATATTTTTCATTATTCAATGTCAAATACGTACCCGGTTGATAACTGCAAAAATAGCATTTTTAGACTGCAGTTATCGACACCCCCGTTTCAAGGTTACTGATAGCCTTGCAATGTAATTCGCGATCAAATGGCAAATGGCAGACATATTGCATGGATAACAAATGTCTAAAACAACATCACTGAGACAATAACTAGGCATAACATGTATTTCAAATATTACCCCTTCTTATGACACAACGTAACGCACGCATAATGTTGAGTAAAAATGATACCTACCTTAAAGTCGGTGCCGATAAAACTTTGTACCAAGTGTTGACATAAGCAAATATGGCGGAAAAGACTTCCTAGAAGTATGATGACGTCTTCGATGACGTCATATATATTTGATTGACGTGGGATAAGTAGATAATAATTGGAATTAGATTGCCTGCCGATAAGTACCGACGGTCGACAAAACCCGCCGTTGCTCTACTTGATAGGGATGTATCATCAGCCAAAAAACTGTGTGTGCTAGGAAGTGCGCTCTATATTTTTAGGATCAAAATCTTGCCCAGAAAGGTCCAAAATCTACAAAATATAACAAAATTTCAAAAAAACACGTTTTTTGAGACCCTATTAAATCTTCTGGATAAATAAAATAAATAAAAATATATTTTGAAGATAGTATATGATCAATTTGCTTCAATATGCATAATAGATTATATGTAAATATTATTTTTCTGCATTTTGAATATTTTGGGGGCCAAAATACCCCCTTATCATACCTTGTCCTTTGTTGTTTTGTCGTGAATAACAGATTTTATTTCATCTCAAAGTGAGAAACTTTTTATATTTTCTCACTTTTTGATGAATTAAAATCTGTTATTCACTCCAAAACAACAAATACCGGTATCCTCCAGTGCTCAAGAAATAGGATAGCCCGACGCCCGGGGCTCCTCGAAATCCATTCCGTGCCTGTCTCATTTTGCAGACGAGGAGCCCGTCGGGCCTGTCTAAAAAAAAATAAAAAAAAAATAAAATAAAAAAATCCCCCAAAAAATCAGTTTTACTGTATCTCAAGCTCAAGTTCCTCAAGACAAAATACTCCCATGTGTATTGTGAACTGTGAAAACACTTGCAATAAAGTAATTAAAATGTGTTATACACACATTGAAACAATAAGAAGTTCGAATATTTTGCCTGGCTTCGTGTCGGCAGTTTGTCACAACTTTGAGGTCGACAATTGTTGACATAAAACTCATTATTCTGCTATTAGGGTTGTGTTTTCTTTCCTTTTTTCCTTTGTGATAAGAAATACCGTTTTTGTCATTAAAAACACACTAATGCATGAAAAAAAAATCGTTATTGATGGTATTTCGATTGAATGTTTATGAAATGTTCGGGCCGTAAAAGTGCGGTGTCATAGTAGTTCGGATGGTACATAATTTCGGGGTTTTTTTTAATTATTTTTTTACATAATCAAATAAGAAAAACTGTCCTTTACAAATACATGTTGGTGGAAAGAAAAATATATATACTGTATATGTATAAATACAGATATAAAGTATATTTCTATTCATTATTAAAGGTGTAAGGAGTTCCTGGAATCCTACTTTTAAATGAATTCTAGTCTAGGCTCCTAATTCTTTACTTGGAGAAAGTGGTGACAAAAAGAAAAAATATAGCCAGAGGAGGCTCTGATAGTCTCATAAAACCTGATTAAAAATTTGGCTCCAAGTTTAGCTCCAGTTTCACCAAGTCGGCTCTGATTATTATCGTTTGGCAAAAGTGCTAGTACTCTCCTTTGCATTGATTATGAATTACTATGTAATATTCTATTCTAACATATTTTAAACGAAATGGTAAATAAGTCCGCTGACCAGGGAGCATAAAGTGGTAGCAAAAAGAAAAATCTAGTCAGAGGAGGTTCTGAGCTTGATTAATACATACGTAACAAATGTGTGCTATAAAAGTGAATAAAGACACATTTCCAATAAGAAAAAATTATTGGACCTTTCCATTTTAAATCAGGGCCTGTCCATTTCAAATCAGGGCCTGTCCATTTCAAATCGGGGCCTGTCCATTTTCAGAAGCAACAAGCCCTGGGCCTGTCTCTTAAAATAATTTTCTTTGAGCACTGCCCTCAATTCATTTGAATTTGGATCGACACCATTCACTCCTGTAGATTGTCACCAGTGCCTTTAAGCTATTTGGATTTTACCCAGTTTCATTATTTTTTATTTATTTTTTGAAAAGCTACATTGTTTTTTTCTTAAAACAGCTAGAGCATGGATATAAACTGGTACCATTAAAAACACAGTATCTAAGTGTTTTATTGCATGAGAAGTAAATCTGTGCTGTTCATCTGTATTGACATCTTTCTCTACTCCGCATTGTAAAAGTTGCATACCACAGTCATGAGTAATTATAAAATTGTTGCAATACTAGCACTAATTAGAATTTTGAAACTTAATCTTAAAGAAAAACATGGCAATCATTATCAGTGATGATGTTTGAGTTTATTCTTAATCCTGAAATTATTCTAGACTAAGCAAACTATCCAACCATCAGAGCTTATCAGGATGTTTCTAACTGAATCAGTGATCTGCCTTTCTTTGAATTTCTAACTAAATGGCATCTGAACGTCCTGGGATTATTTAGATACCAGTTAAAATCGATCAGGTTCATGAGGAATAGGATTCAACTCCTGCTAGCCTGTAAGTGGAAAAATATAAACAACATAGTTTATAGTTAGACTGTTATGGCTGTAATGTGTGTAATACTTGGGTGTATAGTCCTTTAGCTAGTTAGGGCACAATTCATAGAGTTGACTGTCTACTGATGTTGAATAAATTAAGAGTTAACCATCTTAAGATTTTTTTCTATGAAAAGTCGAATTCATCGGTAACGGCATTTTGTTGACGTCATCCAATGACGTCGCTTGTTACAACGTTATGTGACATCACATACTTTTCAGACGGTAAATCGGGCATTTTACGGTTGCAGATTTGAAACATTAGCCAAATTGAATGGAGTTATGCGTTACATTATGGCTGCATTATACAGAGGCGTAGCTATGCCTAAACCAGTTTGTAGTTTTTTTTCGAAATTTTGCACAGTCATGGTGTGTTTGGTTCCGAAAGATCGCGAGCAAACAGTTCAACTTTTATTTTCTGAAAAGACCATCAGGGCAGGCAGGTGACCTTCTTAAATCTGGTTGTCCGTCACTTGCCCGATGGACGTTTCATTATTAGATAAAAATCAAGGGAAAGTTTGCCTGGACTGTGAAGTTTGCCGATAATTGCCACGTTTTCGCCGCGAGCAATTACTGATAATTCAGTTTCATAAAACTGACCTGCTAAAACTGACCTGTGTTGTTCGTTATTGTTTAATCCCTCCCACTTGACAGTTTGTCAGAATTTGATTGGCCGAGGAATGCTTCAATTGAAGACGCGCGGTCTTAAGAATTTGTATACCGTGTGAAATATACCCCCGTAACGAGCCCCTTTATGCAGGAAGTAAGTCACGCGTCAGATTAGTGTGAAATACACATCAGTGTGTAAATCAGTTATTGAGACAAGTGTTGTCGCTTTGTATGTCGGTCTGTGTGTCTTATGTAATATTCTGTTCAATAATTAAAAATCACGACGCAACAATTGACCAGTACTGTATCTATATTATCCAATCAAATAACCGATGTATTTTTATCAGCCAATGAAACAACTCCCATTCACTACCACGTGGTAAAGTCAAACCAATTTGTAAACAAGTAGGGCAATTAAACGATTATGGCAATTTGACGGCGTTGTTTGATGAGCAAAGATACGAGCAAAGATACTATCGACGCATGTCGTAATGAATAGGTGTGCATCTGTTTTTATTTCAAAATGCCATGTTTGTTTTGAATGAATCCGAGACCAATGACGGAATGGCGTGCTGCAAGTTTGCCATTGTATCCAAGATGTGTCTCGACCTTGGCTAATTTGATAATTATTCAAAGAATTGCAATTTGTTATCTCAAAAGATATTAACAGAAAAACAACTACAGTACCAGTCAGATTTAGGCATATTTCCAACACATAAGATTTTTCTACATGCATTATATGATATAACGAAAGTGAAAGTAGGAAAAAAATTCTGTTTGACCTAATGCATCATTATTTTTATCTGGTGTACATGGTGTAGTCTATTACAAAAGTAAAAGTAGAAAAAAGTTTTGGTCGACCTAATCTTCTTTTTTTTTTTTTATCTGCCTGCCCTTTTGTAATTACTGCACTTTGTACATCTTAATTCCATAGGCATTAGAGTACCAATTTGGTACCAGTTTCATCAGTGATGTTATATCCCAGAGGTATCCCCACTGACACCCCACTCCCCCTTTCCCACCGATGGAGGAAAACACTGATATGTGCATAATGGTAACAACCTATAGCTCTGATCCTTCATAATTTAAGTCATTAATTTTACAACAAAATTATGTAAAAAATTATGACAAAAAAACAGTGACAGAAAAGGATTTAACTTAGCGTGTGGTCTTAATTTTGGGGCAAGTGACTTTTGAAATTGGGGCAAATGACATTTTGGGCAGGGCAAGTGGATTTTGAAAATCGACTTGCCGGCAAGTGGATTTTCAAAATATTTCCAGACCCCTGACCATGAGTAAAATTTGGTATGAGCTGACCATAACCCTCCACCCACTACCCCACTCAGTTTTTATTGCGTTTTTATTTTTTTGATTTCTTGGGACAATGTGTAGGCTATGCCACTGTTAGAATACTAAATAGAGGATCTTACGTGAATATGTGAACGCCTTTTTAACATTTAATATATTAAACGTTTATGTTTTCCATTTCAGCTGATGATAACACAGATGGGCCAGGGTGCTGTGGATGGATATTATATATATTCTCAATATTGCTGATCATAGTTACCCTTCCATTTTCACTTGTCTTCACAATAAAGGTAGGTAACTTTGTCTTATTATAAACCTACTGCTCACAGAGTCTCTTCCATTTTCAGGTGTCTTCAAATAAAGGTGTGGAACACTCCTCTTACTGCAACCCTGCTGATCATGCATAGAGTCTCTTCCATTTTCATGTGTCTTCACAATAAAGATGGGGAACACTTTAACTACAGCCTTGCTGATCATACATTAATTCTTAGTAACACTAAACATGCAGATCAGAAAGTTGGATATGTTAAAATATAAACTTGACACAGAGTCATTAAAAAACACTTGATTTTGAAGTTCAATCCATGTATAGTATTGAAAAAATACTAGAATGTCTTAGGTTTCAGAATTAGAGTTGTTATGTACTATGATATAAAGTCACTATAGACTTCATATGTTCTCAGGAACAGGGCCCCGTTTTATGAAACAACTTGCAACCATATTGATCGTTATTCAGTTTCTTAAATGCTGCAATATAATTACACTTTTCAAATAAATGTGAGTTCATTTCATTTTTGTCGAGCCAGCTTGCAGACAGCTCAACATAGTTCTCACAATGGCGGCACAAACATCCAGGCCTCCAGTTCAAAGGTCAAGGTCACACTTAGAGGTCATGCAGTTTATGCAGTCCGATCTTGTCCGTGTTGTAACTTTGTCATGCATAAAGGAATGTTGAAATTACTAGGCACAAATGATCACCACAAGAGGACGATGTGTCGCGTAGAACACCCAGGCCTCCAGCTCAAGGGTCAAGGTCACATAGTTCATGCAGTCCGATCTTGTCCAAGCTGTAACCTTGTTGTGCATGTAGGGATTTTGAAATTACTTGGCACAAATGATCACCACAAGAGGACGATGTGTCACGTACAAAAACCTGTGCTTCCAGCTCAAATGTCAAGGTTACACTTAGAGGTCATGAAGTCTGATCTTGTCCGGGCTATACCTTTGTCATGCATAGAGGAAATTTGAAATTACTTGGCACAAATGATTTAATTCTGCAATTGACGAAATTCGGAGCAGGATGATTAAAATTTGATGTATCTATAGATCTAAAACTCCAGTGCAAAGCCAAGGAATAGTAACGTATCTGTTTAAATGATATGCAAACATCGCATATATTCAACAATATGAACACTGAAACTTTCAAAAAATATTTAACTAATCAATAGTATTTCTTTCAAAATAACTTTGATTTATAAAACAAATACAGTTTCATTATCAGATATGGTAATGTATCTTTACAGATCTACTTTTGCTTAAAAATGTTTTCAATCATTTCACATC
This sequence comes from Cyrtodaria siliqua, assembly GCA_037043455.1. Lineage (NCBI taxonomy): Eukaryota > Metazoa > Mollusca > Bivalvia > Adapedonta > Hiatellidae > Cyrtodaria > Cyrtodaria siliqua. Next base: position 88,727 of record JAWPHD010001320.1, read on the forward strand.
TACAACCAGTAAGTAAAACACATTTATTGATCTCATATGATCTATCTGTTTTTCCCCCCACAAATAACATTATCTCATTGATAACATACACTATTTAAAACAAACAGATACTAACAATTTAATTAAGTTTACCCCACCAGATGATCCAATCCCGTGGCCACTTTCGAAAAAGTTAGCGCCAAATTGTTGTGTCTGCAAAGTATTTAAAAAATATGTAGCAGTTTTTATACTGCGAAGGTGGCGAGCCAGTCCAAGAATGACCTTGTGTTGTTGTTGGTAATAAATACAGAAAATGGGATCCTTCAGGAGCAAAGAACACAAACAAGAGAGAAAAGTTGCAGACTCGGGTTACTTAGTCTGTTCATGAGAGGTAATGCTTGATGCATACATCACCTCTAAATCCCCCAACACACCCCACCCCTTACTCTCAATTCCCAGCACCAACAGTTACTTAGTAGTATTCTAGGAATGGGCTTGATAATTTCAAAGGAACAGTAAGTAATAACACGTAGGTCTGGTGCTCAAGTTCTCCACTTCAGCTTGCCTCATAAAATCTTGCTTAATTTGTTTTTCTCCTTAAGCTGTGAAGGCTTCATAACGTCTGCAGGCATTCTGTACTGATTTGGTCTTGCTCTTCTTTCTTTCACGGTATTGATATTTCAACTTTGGATTTTGCCAATTTTCTGAAAATGTTGTTGGGTATTTTATTTTGATGTTTTAATTTCTTACAAACAATAGTTAAATCAATATGTCTTATGAAAAGTAAGTAAGATTTAATAAGTTAACAAGAAATATAGGTAGCTAGGAAATACTTTTTGTCCGATCAAACGTGTACAATGATATTATTTGATCTTAATTAAACTTCTTTTCAAAAATGAAAGAAGCAGATATACAAATACTTTGTATTTCATGTCAAAACTACATTATCTCTTCTAGAGCAGATACATTACCATATTGGACAGATACGTTACCAAGCATGTTTAGACGCTGCTTTTTATTTTACTATAAATCCTGTTCAACATGTGTACAAATTAAAGCATATTCATTATATTATATATATATATATTTAAGTAAATTAATTGTTTGGTTCTTCAGTATTTTGTTCAAATAAATATAGTAAAGATACTAACAGATACTTAACTCAAAATCCAGATTTACTTGGATGTAAAATCCAAAGTTATCATAAAAAATGATGTTAAAAATAACACGTAGCTATTAGCGAGATCATTATAACGCAAAGTAGTCCATTTGAAATCATCTGGTGATGTAACATTTTAAAATAAGAATATTTGTATAATTGTCATGTTATATGAGTAACGTTTCTGTTCGTAAGGTATCTGTTTGCCAAAAAATAAAACAAATGCTCTGTTCCATTATTTCTTAGGCATTTCAAGAAATCTTATGCTTTAAATACATATTGCCATTGAATGATTACTATACTACATGGGATCCTTAGGTGCTTGTAATGGTAAGCACCACTTAATCAAAAATGATGGTAACGTATCTGTTCAGATCAAAAGTACCATCCAGATTATTTCACCTTTGAGCACTCAGCGTGTCTTATGCCATTACAATATCAACAAATTGATAAATATTGGTGAAATATATATACCTCTTGAACTTTAAAACATGTGTCATATCTTAATATAAAAAAATACAGAGTCCCTGTTTTCTCTGAAATTCGGTAAGTTAAACGTATCTGTTTAGTGTTCTCGAGACAAGGACAGCTACTAAAAACTACTTTTCTGGAAAAGACATCTTTCAACTCAGTCATGTGAAAGCAAGACTTACAGAAATAAACTTTTTTTCCGTCCAAGAGAGAGAAAAATATTTTTATAACAAAAACAACATATTCACCAACACTTGGGACATTTCAAAACTGGTCGTTTTTGTCTTGCCTTTTCGAAGAAAAAAAGAGACACAGATGTTCTTTTCCAGCGGCGGTGAAGGCGTCAACATTCAAGTTCTGCGTTTAGGTCATTTTTTCACAAACTATATGCACTAGACCTTTGAAACTTTGCTTGTGGTACATCACAACGTTGCAAAGCAAATGTGGATGTGACCTTGACCCTCCAAGCAAGGAAGGGGTAGATAACTTAATGATTTTTACGTTCAACTTTTGTGTTAAGGTCAATTTCTCGCAAACTGTATGCACTACACCTTTCAAACTTTGCTTATATTTGTATCTTGGGTGATACATTGCAACGTGATAAAGCAGATGTGGATGTGACCTTGACTCTCCAGGCAAAGGGCAAATAACTTTTACCTTCAACTTTTATGTTTAGGTCACTTTTTCACAAATTGTATGCACTGAGACCTTTCAAATTTTGCATATAGTTGTATTTTGAGTGGTACATTTCAACATGACAAAGCAAATGTGAATGTGACCTTGACCCTCCAAGCAAGGGGCAGATAACTTAATAATTTTTACCTTCAACATTTGCATTGAGGTCACTTTCTCACAAACTTTATGCATTAGACCTTTCTAATTTCGCTTATAGTTGTTTCTTGGGTAGTACATCACATAATGCGTCAAAAAGCAAATGTGGATGTGACTTTCACCATCCAAGTAAAGGGCAGATAACTTTAATTGTTACATTTACATCACTTTCTCATGAACTATAATTATGCACTAGATGCTTTAAACGTAAGTTTATAGCTTAATCTTTGGAAGACACAAAATATTCTATTTTGTTTTGACAAAGTTGTGTCTTGATCTTGACCTACTTGAAATTTGTGGAGTTGATTTTTTATTTTTTTATTTTACAGAATGGCATTTTGTTTTTAAACAAATGCACTTAAATGTCCTCTCAGCAAACTGTAAACTCCATTGTTTTTAGTTATTAAAAATTTACAAGCTTTCATTTAAACTTCATTTATCTTTTATTTTTAAGTCCCGTTAGGCGAAACATATTAATCTGCGGATTTCTTGTGTGACTTTTGAGGGATATACATGTAATACCGTATTTTACTGTGTATATTGCGCACCCCCTTCTCAGAGGTCAAACCTGGGTAAATGGGTAAAAAAAATGTTTCCGTGTATAATACGCATCAAACTGCCTAGATGAACCATTCCTCGAAAATAACAATTACGATCAATGACTTTTTCTAATTGCATCACAATAATTAAAAACACAGCCAGCAGGGTACGGTACAAAGAATTTAATTGGGGCAAAAAGCTTGTTTGTCACGATGCAGACATTAAATAATGTTTATGATCATGACTTCTTATTGTTATTATCGACCAACGTTGAAAACAATTACACGATTACTGACCATGCCATAAATAAACATCCATAAATATGTGTAATTGGTCTGTATACATGCAAGTTGAAACAATGTTTTAACCAGGCAAAATCATTTTAGTCGAGGTGTAAATGGGTTGTCGCTATGATACATACGATTGTGGGCCATTCCTTTATCTGACAGACATACACATGTCCACTTCGTAACTGTTGCTTACAGTTCGGGTTACCAACTTGCGTAATTATTGACAATTTATAGAATAGCGGGTAACAAAGCATGGGACGAAATGCTCACCATTTATTGAAATTCTACAACAAATAACAAATACGCAAATATTTTTATAATAGATCTACACTTTCTTCAGTTCGCTGTCATTGCTTTCACTGTCGTCTGCTGCATTTAAATATCAGAATATTATAATTGAACTGTAGCAATACTACGTGCACCAGTCTAATCAGCTGAAAATCATGTAATATTACGCCACATGATATAAACACCATTCACAACATCTCGTACACTGCTTGCAGCATTACTCATATGTAATATGCAGGTTTCCATATTGGTTACGTCATTGCGCTTAGATTCCGCCAAAACAAAGTTGCATTCAAAATCAAATTTATCATCCAAATGTTGCAATGTTATTCAGCCGATTACTCCATCAATAGTTTATTTACATGAAAGCAGTGATAAAAACCTTCATCTGCATTGTAAAAAACAAACACTCAATGCAAAATTTATACACCAACACCTGTGGATAACGGACATATTGTTTACATAGCAACAGTGCACTATTTTCTGTGCTGTTGCCCTCCGGCGATCAAAATGTCAAGATTTTGAGCATACCGAAGCGCCGTGATACACACGAGACGGGATCCCGAAGAATTACTGGATTGTCCGAGCCTTCACGATTGATATAAACACAACAAGGGCCGAATGTTAACCATTTATTGAATTCTACAACAAAGATGCAAACATTTATGCAAAAACAAGCTTTATAATAAACTTTATTCAATTATATCTCGACTTAAGTCAATAAGCTACTTGTACAGAGTGAGTAAACTACGTCTTCACAATAAAGGTGGGTAACTCTTGTCTAACTACTACATTGTTAACTGATCATAGTGTTTCTACCATTTTCACTTGTCTTCACAATAAAGGTGGTTAAATCTTGTCTAACTACGACATTGCTTAAACTGATCATAGTGTTTCTTCCATTTTCACTTGTCTTCACAATAAAGGTAGGTAACTCCTTTCTAACTAATAATAATAATAATAGTCTTTATTTTCAGAGGGTAACACATTTAATTATAAACTAATCTTCCATGAGGTCCTCTATTATATACCAATTTACAAATGACAGAACAAATCAAATAAAGCAGTAATCAATAAAGGCAATATTGTTTTTAAATATTAAATGTTAAATGTTTGAATTCAAACTAAACTTCAAAACATTGCATACACTTTAACACACATACACTCGTTTACCCTAAAATTGTACAAAAGAATCAAGCTCTAAGATGAATAAATATAATGAAGATATGGAAAAAGAAAAGAAGCAAGCATAATTAATAACAGCAAAAATGAAAATGACTACAATCCTGCTGATCATTGTTTTTCAATTTTCATTTGTTTTCACAATAACATACTCTTGTCTCAATACATTTTATTTTGTACAAGTTTTATAAACTGTTATTTTTATTTAGAACAATTAGGTTTGAAATGATTTAAAGAAAACATGAAACACGGCTATGTTTTGAAGACTGAAGATTGCCATGATACATGTATAGCTTCAAACATAATATTAATGAACTGATGACCCAGATATATTTTTTTTAAATCAAGCACCAGATAGTGATTGCACAATTTCTTCATATTTAATTAATCAAATTAGTTATACCTTTAGAAATAAAGCTGCGAATTCATTTATCAAAAAAAAGGGCAAATTTTGGTGTTACTTGGTTGTTGTGACATGTAAAAGGATATAGCATATTGGACTTGATTTTTGTTGGTGTGTTCCTGGGCAAGACACGTTCCCCTGGCCTCGTTCACTGGTGGTAAACTGGGCAGTCCCATATGTCGGATTCTATCCTTCAAGTATATTAATGAGCCATAGAAATCTGTTTTGTTAGTTACAGAGGTGGACAGGTTCCAGGATTCATGTGTATCCGTCCACTCTCTCGGGGGCAGCGTTAAATATTCTTGCATACCCGATAAGATTGTCCGAGTTTAACATGGGTGATGGAATATAAGAATCTATCATGGGTAATCCGGTGAAGATAGGGAATTCCAACCCGAGGTATCAGTGATTTATCGGATATCAGAACCAAGGCTCAGCCGACGTTCCGATTAAAACACTTATACTGAGGGTTGGAATTCCCTATCTGAACCGAATACCCATGATAGATTCTTTTTCTTTGCATATCAGAGACATGCTGTGCATTGACACCGCCATCTACTAGCGTTTTGCATGTTTTCCTGCATACCGGATGTTGGTGCGCGTGTGTCTTTTATCTTTACCCATAAAGATAAGACTTTCCATCCCCCCATGTAAAATGCGGATAGCCTTACCCGGTATGCAAGAAAGCCGGATCTTACACATGTATGGGGGAAGATAAAAGTTGTGGCTGATATCAACAATGACAGTTGCTTGATGTCATCATGTAAATAAACATGCAAAACTTAAGTAGTTGGCAATGTTTACAGGGGCGTAGCTAGGCCGTTTTGGAGGATACGCCCGTATATTGGGGTCAAAGGGGCGGTTGTTGGGGGTCCGGGGGGCCCGCTCGAAGCCCTAAGCGTCCGCACGTTGCTTTCGACGATTTTGGGCTGAAAATGATGGCTTTTATTGATTGATAAATAAATTATATAGTTACGAAAAATGAATATCTTAGATTGAAATTTCCATTTTATGGCATCTGTTTTGATAACTTTGATATTTATATGTTTATAAATTTCTAATGATGGGTCTCACCCTAGTCAGGCTTCAGTTTTTATTGCATTTTTGGGGCACTATGTTTTCTCATTTTTTTCCAAGAGGCGTACGCCCGGGCGTATGCCTGGCTACGCGCCTGGTTTATGTGCAGAATCAATCATGGGTTTCCGGTTCAGACAGGGAAATTCCAACCCTCGGTATAAGTTTTAATCGGAACCGATAAAAAAGATTCTTATAATCGATAATGTGTAGATGAGCCATTATACAATAATAAATTAAATTCAGTCTGTGTTCAAAAATTAACCGCAAGATATCCTTGCATCTTGTTATGGCATTTTTCGATAAGCTGTATGTTGAGTCACTATGTTGGAAGTAACAATGGTGTTTCATTATCATCTCATGTCTCTGCCTAATATTTCTCCCATGTGCCATTCATCAAACACTGCCAGATATCTTTATGACTTTGAATGACCTGCAAAATTATCAAATTTATTATATAAACCAGGGGATACTGCATGCACAATGTGCTTGTTTTATAAATGCAGATCGATCATGTAATGGTTGTGTTACAGAATTTACGAGACATGGTATCTGTACTCATTATGAAGTTTAATTTCTAATGAAATGCATTGGTTAGAAATGCAGGCATCTCTAACCCATGTATGTACTGAGATGGGGGTAGGGGTGGAGGATTGGGGGTTGGGATTTAGCAAAGGGATTGTAGAATTAGATATTCTTACTTCAGTTTGTTTGTTTAACATCACTTTAGCACATGTTAGGCCATATATGATGGTCATTTATTTTGTGGGTAAAACAACTACTGTATACCCTCCCACCATCTTTAAAAATCCCCACTTTCTCACTTGACAAGTTGAGAGCTCCCAGTGGGATTCGTACCCACAGCAGTGAGAGCTGAGCAGTGTATTTACTACCCCGGCCACAGAGTTACTTCAGATATAATTATACTGTTACACACTAAACCTTTATCCTGTAGTCTGCTGAGAAATGTTATTCTGATATTCTTTATATAATAATAAAAATCTTGCTTAAAGTATTTAATTACGTTATCCTTGTTAGTCCCCTATCAGTGTTTTACCAGATGGGACAGGGGACTATAGGTTTACCTCCCGTCTGTCCGTCAGTCCGTCAATCCGTCAGTCCGTCAAAACAGTAAATCCGTCATGAAAACTGGATCCTGCGATAACTTAAAAAGTATAAAAGATATTTTCATGAAACTTTTTACGTATGGTAGAGGGACATAAGGATTATGCATGTTGTTTAATTTTGTTGATATGGCCAAACAAAATGCACACAAAATAGGATCATGCTATAACTTGAAAACTATAAAAGATATTGTAATAAAACTTGGTATATATGTGGAGGAGCATATGGAGATTTTACACACAATTTTATTTTGGTGATATGGCCAAAATTGTGGTTGTTATGGTAACAGAATTCAGTCATTAGTTATACAGCTGAATAAGGGAGCTTAGTGCATCCATCTTTTTACTCAGTAAATATTCCATAGTTACTTTCCTTTAAATAAAGTTATATATTAATACAATACTTGAAATTGATGTTAATTTCTTTATTTATGTTTTTTTATTACTTGTATTATATTTGTAATATGATTGTTAACTTATTGGATTTAAAAAACAAAAACATAATGAGATATATCCTTTAAAAATTTATAAGGAAGATTATGTACTAAATCTTGTTTTGTTAAGGTTGCATAATATACATGTAGCATGCCTTTGTTATTTGTCTAAATCATAACATTTTGTTTGGTCTGGTCTAAGAAAAAACATTTACTATCAATCATCTGACTGGTAGTGACATCATGTATTGCCATGCACTACTGGAATATCTTGTTGTTCTTGTTTTTCAGGTAGTTCAGGAATATGAGAGGGCTGTGATATTTAGACTTGGTCGATTGCCAGTAGGGGGCGCCAAAGGTCCAGGTAAATGTTTGTTTTCCAAAATAGTCCTCCCCGATATTCGTAAGTTTTAACAGGTCTGCGTAATACATGCCGCGTAACTATTACTGCTACTGTTGTGACTCTCCAGAGAGAGAAGGGTCCCTGTGGCCCGGTGGATAGCAAGTTTGCCTCTGAAACCAAATATCACAGGCTCGAGCCTCTGGGTTACTTATGTGTGTCCTTGGGTTGGACACTTCCCATAGCCTCTGGGTTCTTCTGTGTGTCCTTGGGTTGGACACTTCCCATAGCCTCTGGGTTACTTTTGTGAGTCCTTGGGTTGGACACTTCCCATAGCCTCTGGGTTACTGCTTTGTGTCCTTGGGTTGGCCACTTCCCATAGCCTCTGGGTTACTTCTGTGTGTCCTTGGGTTGGCTACTTCCCGTACCTCTGGGTTACTTCTGTGTGTCCTTGGGTTGGCCACTTCCCATAGCTTCTGGGTTACTTCTGTGTGTCCTTGGGTTGGACACTTCCCGGATGATAGCCTCTGGGTTACTTCTGTGTGTCCTTGGGTTGGCCACTTCCCTTAGCCTCTGGGTTACTTCTGTGAGTCCTTGGGTTGGACACTTCCCATAGCCTCTGGGTTACTTCTGTGTGTCCTTGGGTTGGCCACTTCCCATAGCCTCTGGGTTACTTCTGTGTGTCCTTGGGTTGGCCACTTCCCTTAGCCTCTGGGTTACTTCTGTGTCCTTGGGTTGGCCACTTACCTTAGCCTCTAGGTTACTTCTGTGAGTCCTTGGGTTGGCCACTTCCCATAGCCTCTGGGTTACTTCTGTGTGTCCTTGGGTTGGCCACTTCCCTTAGCCTCTGGGTTACTTCTGTGTGTCCTTGGGTTGGCCACCTCCCTTAGTCTCTGGGTTACTTCTGTGAGTCCTTGGGTTGGCCACTTCCCATAGCCTCTGGGTTACTTTTGTGTGTCCTTGGGTTGGCCACTTCCCATAGCCTCTGGGTTACTTCTGTGTGTCCTTGGGTTGGCCACTTCCCATAGCCTCTGGGTTACTTCTGTGTGTCCTTGGGTCATAGCCTCTAATACAGATGTTAACCATGTATGGGATATATCCTCCGAGTGTGTTACAGAACCATTGGAAATTCTATTTGATAGTAAGAGTAGGGCATGTTTCTCAGATTCCTGTGAATCCTTCCCCTTGCTATGGAGTGGCTCAGAATAACTTTAACAATGACTTGTGTTATTGAGCAACAATACCATTCAGTTCCATCTATAGAGGCAGTATATACCAGACTTTGTGGCATTTAATCTTCACGAATCCATCGGCAAACTCAAGAAATCTATATCTAATCGTATAAGCTAATGGCAGATATATGGGACAGAGGAGGGGATGAGGTGAGGATGAGGGGACACTGTGTACCCTTATAAAATTAAAAAAAGTGTTTGCACCCTCATAAACCTGGCCAAAAGTTTCGGGTAATAGGAGAAAATGTGAGTTTGCAACCGTCTTTTGGAAGAATGTAAAAATTTAATTCTACCTCATAAAAGAACTGTACGAGGGCTGTTCAAATAATACGTGGAAATAAAATGATTTAAACAGAACAAATGATTTAAACAAAAGTCTATAACATGTCTAGTTACATCGCAATGAATGATATAATAGGGCGAGAAACCCATCTATGGAGCAGTCCAAAATGTGACATCTTTATTTTATAACTGCATTTCGGGAATGGCTCAATAAAAGGAAAATCATCAGCAAAATTACACAAAACTAAAGTATCATTGTCACTGGTATTACAACATTACAATTATGAAATTTTATGAATATTGAACAAGGAGCTAGCTATAGAACTATGATAAATATAAATAAGTAGACGAACACTTCCTTGCTTTTAAGTTGAAATTGACGATGTCATAACAAATCACGGAGCACTAAAATGTAAATAGAATATTAAGTAATATGAACTCCTAATAAAACAAAACAATAATACAAAAATGAAATACAAAAACATAAAATCTTTGAAATCTTACATATTTTCTTCAAAATATATTGTTAATAAATTAGGAAAACCTCTATATACTCAATAAACATGTATTTTGGATAACTGTGCTATTTGGTTTCCAAATATGTTGAATATGTATGCCAAACTTGATAGAATTTGTATTATCTCTTTCCAAAGCTGTGATGTACTTATAACATATGATTATTCAACAATGTAAAATATTTATTTAATGCAAACCATGCATAATACACAAATATAATAGCCCATTTCACCCCGACATTTGCCGAACGATCACGGATAATAACGAACTTTCTCCGAGTAGCCAAATAGGTCGACCAATCAAACGCTGGTAGGCACATTAAATATTCATTGTAACGGTGCCCAATATGAATTAAAAACGATACAAAAATGTTATTAAATGTCAGACCATAACTTGAACGCATGACATATTTATGTTATTAATGTGTTTGGTACTGTAGAAAAACAAAAAATAAAGCGTGTTTGTTGCTACAATTCAAAAACGAGATTGTCAGAAAACAATGAATATTTCTATCGTAACACCGGTTCCAACTTACGCGCACATGCTCCAATGTAAACAATTCAACACGTGTTCCTGTAGCCTTGAAATCCGATCTAGTTTCCAAGGAATGAGTCGAGATGTTTTCTGTATAGAATATCACTAATGATTGCGGTGTTTTAGCGAAACAATACGCATTCATTAACTCATTATATAAACACTGAAACTGGTTAATTTGTGAGTGTTGATACTTCTGTGACTACCAGCAACTGATTAGTTCTTGAAGTCATGTGACTTTCCGCCACGTGACTGATATTCCGAACAGTGTACGGAGATTTCCGAAGTACCGGTGAAATGGGCTATTAAATAACAATTGTGTTTGTTATTTTTAGCATTGTTCATCATTTATAACGTTAGGTTGTTGTTAGTTTTCAAGGTGACACCATAGCACACAAATGCTATAGTGGGGTTGTACAAACTCATATTTTTTTAAATCTGTTACAAATAGTTTTATGATATTTACTAATATGAAAGTAAATATGTAAACCTTAATTGCCATATAATTTAATTTACCTGATTTATAAAAGTATAATAACTATTAAAATTGTCCACGTAATATTTGAACTGGCCTCGTGTATGGCTAAACATTCTCTCCCCATGCCAAACACCTAGTCACAAGTCTGGACAATATTTATTTTAGAGACATTAATTTATAAGCTTCTATATGTGTACAGTTACAAAGCAAATATAACTCTGAGAAACAGAATTTGAGGGTCCAACGTAACACTGATGTATCTTCATATTTATGTTTCGTTATGGCAGTGTTGCATTGACCCTAGAGATGTAATCATACACTGTATAAATCATCCACTAATATGATTTTGTATACGGCCATTTCTTGTGTTACAAGTAAAAATCAAATATTGGATAGACAAAATCAATATCGTAGATGAAAAACAAATATGTCAAAATATTGTAAGGAAATAGGGCACTAATTCACAAGACATTGGACATTAAAGGCCTCTAATGTGATTTAGGGTTATGGGACCGATATTTCTACTTAAATACAAATATCCTAATGCATAACTACCAGTGTTAAAGTCTGGAAAGTATAGGATCTAAGTTAATGTCTCCAGAATAAATATTATCCAGACTTGTGACTATATGTTTGGCATGGGGAGAGAATGTATAGCCCTATATAATTGCTTTATGAGGTAGAGTAAAGTTTTTGCTTTCATTCAAAAACAATAAATTGATTGTTTTTTTGTGTTTTTTTCAATAGAATCAACAGTTCAAAACATGAATATCACAAAATAAATTAACTGAAAAATACATCATACTTATATAATACTATGAGGTTATTTAACATTGTTCTGTACAATACGGTGATATATGACTTGTAGCTGACAAGCTGACAACTCGTACCCAGCTGACACTTCCATATTGGACACGCCTAGCGGCTCGTCCAATATGGAAGTGTCAGCTGGGTACAAGTTGTCAGCTTGTCAGCTACAAGTCATATATCACCGTATTGTACAGAACAATGTTAAATGACCTTTTTATTATATACCTATTTCTCTTGATTAGAGGGCTGGCATGGCGCAGTCGGTAGCGCCGCTGATTTGTAACCGGAGGCCCCGGGTTCAATCCTCCATGGTGCCACAGAGTTCATTCGGTGTGTTCTTGGGCAAGATACTTTTCCTTAGCCTCGTCCGTCGGATGGGAACGTAAACCGGGCGGTCCCGTGTATCGGTCTATCCTCCGAGCACATTAAAGAACCATAGGAATCTATTCGATAATAAGAGTAGGGCAGGTTCCCGGATTCCTATGTATCCTTCCCCTCTCTCTGGGGCAGCTCTAAATAACCTGTACCGTTTTGATGAGCCGTGAAACAACATACAATTCAATTCTCTTGATTAAGGATAACGTGACTAATTTCTTCTTCAGAAAGCATCTTTCACCAACTCAACTGTCAACACCAAACGACAACAAATATTTTCATTTAAGCATTTTATAAATGAACGTATATAGGCGTATAAAGCAGTTATAAAGATATTGATGCATTCGGAACATTTTACCAGTTTTTGGACTTTATCATTGAGTTAACATGGGGCTCGTGTACTGTACAATATGGATTTTTTTTTTTTTGTACACGCGTGCGTCCAATACGGAAATATATTGTACGATCACATGTGTACAAACGACCACTCATTAGGTATATAATAATATGCCATATTTATGTACCTTTGTTTGAATGGGGTTTTACTTAATTTTCAGCACTTTTTTTATGCTACATATGATGGTCGATTTTTTTGTGGTGGAGGCAGACCACCTGCTTTTTTTGTGCGTAGAACCAATACTTTATACCTCCCGCCATCCGTAAGAATCGACACTTTCTGACTTATAAGTCAAGCTCCCAGTGGGATACAAAAGCAAATTGTTTGTTACAAAATATTGACATACTCAGTGCAGCAAAATTCTACAGTTTCTTGAATTTTGACATTATTCTTTCGTTTACATCTGGGCCCAGTTGTTCAAAGATCAGTTAACTTAACCGAGCATAATAAGTCAAAATTTCAAATCTCTCTGATTTCCGATAAATGTATATTTCTGCGTGAAATTGAGCATGTAAATGCATTATGTTAAGAAGAAATGCAAATTAAAAGCTTTTATTTGTACAAAATATATTTTTTATAAGAAAATGCAAATGTACTTTGAAAGTTAACACTAATCAAAGATTAAGCTTACCGATCTTTGAACAAGTGGGCCCAGAAGTGTAGGTAATAACTTTGGTATGAATATGGTTGTAAAATATATGAATTATACATGTTTTATAATGTTGTCTGTTCTAATAGTTTGCAATATAATTTCACAACATTGCAAGGATTCACCATTTTAGACTCCTTCTGGAGGCAGGTTGCTTTAATAGCTCTCTCGGGTCAGTATAGTACTCGGGTCAGTATAATACTTGGGTCAGTATAATACTCAGGTCAGTATAATACTTGGGTCAGTATAATACTCGAGTATAATACTCGGGTCAGTCTAATACTCTGGTCAGTATAATACTCGGGTCAGTATAATACTTGGGTCAGTATAGTACTCGGGTCAGTATAATACAAAATTCCGTACAATCTGACAGTAATGAGGTTAAGCAGGAACTTTTATATTAGCTTTATGCATCATCATGTGGACACATGGGTTTTCTCTTGTTGCGTTCCATATCTACGTTAGACCTTGCACCAAATGCATTCAAGTTTTCGTTTTTTGTTATTTGGGACAGAGTCCTTACAGTTGGGAAAATTTGTGTCCTGAACCTCTATATTGGGGAATTTCCAGACTATATTTTAAGACAAACAAACAAAAATAAAACTATTTAGAATTTGTTTTTCCCATTTGGGATATTTTTTTAAAAAATATTGCCATTGGAAATAGGGTCAAATTTTGGCCCAAAAAAATGGTCATTAAAATTAGGCACTAATTCTGGGTACGTCTTGAGTAACTATTGTGTAACTGTCCTCCAAGAGAAAGTGGTGATTCTTACTGATTTGAGGAGGTATACAGGGGAGGCATGCAGTACTAAAAATGACGTATTATAATGCCATTCAAACAAACACCAAACCAACTTAAACTTTATGACCTAATGTTTAAAAAGAGTTTAAAAAGAATATTTAAGTGTCCTTTCCCTGAGACAAGCTCTTGTTTATTTTTTAGGTAAAGATTTTTAATGTGAATAAGTCCTGAAAGGGCTACTTGTATGACTTAATTTCATGAATCATGGTAAACATATCATTGGCCTGTCAGAAAATGGCATGTAAATCACAGCCTTTAAACAACATTTCAATGTAATCAGTCCCTTCTATTTTGGAAACAAAACAACAAACATTGTTAGAGTTACACTATATAAATCACAGCCTTTAAACAATATTGCAATAACTATAATATTTCCCTTCTATTATGGGAACAAAACAACAAACATTGTTAGAGTTACACTATATAAATCACAGCCTTTAAACAATATTGCAATAACTATAATATTTCCCTTCTATTTTGGAAACAAAACAACAAACATTGTTAGAGTTACACTGTATAAATCACAGCCTTTGAACAATATTTCAATATAATCTTTCCTTACTATTTTGGAAATGAACCAACACACAGTGTTAGTTACACTAGTCTATACAAGTGTGAAATCCCATACACATTATTTAGTGCAGTATAAATAAAGTCTACAACATATGCTGTTTATAATCTTACAATTTAAAAAAACAACTGTTAACATAATCATGCAGATTCAGGTGCCAAAATTCAATGTTTTCAGACTTCTGAGATCTTTGGATTAACATTACCATTACCATTTACCAGCATGATGTTCTGTAGAATCAGAAATTAGATAAAATTGATGAGGCACTTTTGTTGCTCATTACGTGGTTCCACCTTAATTCTATTAAGCGATGCGAAAGCTTATTTAGCACGATTTAATAACGGATATTCGATAATAAAACGCGTTTAAAAACATGTTTTTCTAGAAAAATGTAATAACCTGTTTGAAATTACCTATTAAATGTTTTAATTTTACAATATGCAAACTTTTTAAGCCGAAATTAAGGTTTTATTTCATACCCAAGCCAACCCAGTCTTCCTTTCTTGGAGAAGGGGTTTGATGGGGTATGAAAGTTAGTACTGGGACCACGTAATGTGGTAAGGGGAATATTGAAGTAGCATACAACGTCAGTATACGACAGTGATATATATATATGATACATATAAATGTATGTTATGTTGTGATAAATAGAATCTCACATTCGTGCCTGTTTAACATCTGAATTTATTGAACTCGTTTAATATCCAGCTTATTTAATTAATTTGATATTAATGTAGCTATCCCGCCTGACTACAGCCAAATTTTACGAATTATATACACCGTTTCTAAACCTACTGATGACAATGTATATAATTATATAACTTACATATTTTGAGAATCTAAACTATATAGACACAGTATAAATGGCTTTAACCAGCCAGACTAAACCCCAAAACTGGAGCAACGAATTAAGAGTTACCAACTAATAATCCATTTTATGCATGTTCAGTCAACAGTATTTTAAGAACCCGTTAATAAATCTTTTATTTTTAGCTCGACTTTCGAAGAATAAGAGAGCTCATGTAATCACTCTGGCGTCGGCATTGGCGTGGGCGTCCCACATCAAGGTTTGCGTGTAAGCTGTGTTTACAAGTCTATATCTCTTACATTTCTTATCCTAGCACAACCAAATTTGGCCATAGGCTTCCTTATAGCATTATATTAAGGGCTGCATAAGCAATTTTGGTTCCTGTAACCCATGGGCTCCCATGGAACCCAAATTCTGATGACCCTTAAAGTGCGTCCCATTTCACATCAAATTTTGCATGTAAGCTGTGTTTACAAGTCTATATCTCTTACATTTCTTACCCTAGCACAACCAAATGTGGCCATTAGCTTCCTTATAGCATTATCTTAAGGGCTGCTTAAGTAATTTTGGTTCCTGTAACCACTGGGCTCCCATGGAACCCAAATTCTGATAACCCTTAAAATGTGTCTTTCACATCAAATTTTGCATCAATTTGGGAATTGGTTTCCTTATAGTATGTTGTAAAGGGTTGGGTAAGTAATTTTGTCTTCTGCAAATTCTGGGCTCCCATGGAACCCAAATTGTGATGGCCTATAAAATGTGCAATAATGGCAGATCTAGGTTTGCATGTAAGCATGTATATATCTATAATTTTGGTTTTGGATTTCTTATAGCATTATGCATCTTATTCATAACTCACCGATATTGGGGCATGGGCTCCCTCTTCAATCCACGCCCCCACTCCCTCCACCCCCTCCCCCCCCCCCACCACCCCCACTTGGATTAAACAGATAAAAATAATAAAATTTCACATAATTTTATATCGGCCCGAGTTTCTATACAAGCCCCATCCCCCAACCCCACCCCACATTGTTTTAGCCTTGTTTTCTGATGGTATATACTAGCTATATAATTTATTATTCTCTGAAAATCCGAATAGTCGAGCTGCGCTGTTCTTCGACAGCTCTTGTTAATTGGCACATTCATATACATTATTATATGACCAGAATACCTGGATAAAGTTTTGATAAATGGTAAAACTTTATCCAGGTATTCTGGTCATATAATAATGTATATGAATGTGCATTAACAAGAGCTGTCGAAGAACAGCGCAGCTCGACTATTCGGATTTTCAGGTATATTCTTTATCATTCCATGCATTGAGAGTTACACCAAAGTTGATCTCCGGACTGTCTCATTTGATGTTCCACCACAAGAGGTTTGTCTTTATTATAATCAGCAATAAATCATAGGTGTATTATGCTACTATTGATAGTCTATAGTCCATTTGCCACATTTCCAGGTGGAAACGCTATATTATACGTTGTAAGAAATGTTTATTTAGTGTAGTCAAAAATATAGCTCAATTTTTGAGGATTTGGGGCATCATAATTAGCACAGTGATGAATTAGGCTGCAGATATACACCTTTGTGCTCGATAAAGGGTTGATCTAATAATGTTTGCTTTATTAGGCAATGATGAATAAAGCAAAAGCAGAATACTTTGGCGTTTATTGTACTTCGAACGTTGTCTGATGTCATGAAGAAAAAAAATGGCGTCATTCTCAACAAGGTTGCATTTTGTTTAATAGATAAAACTAGTAACTATACAGAAAATGTATCACTTTAATCCTTTTCCCTCCAACCTGTTTATGAATATTCCAATTTTATCTAGTCTGGTAATCTGTTCGCTGAAATTGCTGATGCCCATTCTGTAAATAGATATATACACAACTTGCAAAAATTAGATTACACAGACAACTGATTTCTGTAATGTGCTTAAGCTTTGAATTAATTTCAGTGAGAACAAATTGTAAATGAAGTATAATCATTCACGGGACTCGCTTAGATGTGGACGGAAATTGGAGAAAATAGATAGCTTTTGGTAAAAAAAAATCTACTTTAGCAGACAATTTGAATTAGCGCATTACAACACGCTAATGGCGCTAAAACAGATTGCCCGTTAATAATCTATTCTACAACAGTAATACATTTCCTTCTTTTAATTGCCTTTTAAAACACTTATTCTTCAGTAGCTCTCGCAGCACTGACACTTCAATAATTATGGGAATCATAGCTCTAATAAATGGTTTTATATTCTGTACCTACCACAGAGCTATGAATCCACCCATTTGAAAGTTATTTAGAGTATACTGCTTGGCAATCCTTCAGTTTCGGTGAGATTTCTGAAGATGTAATGTAATGCCTGCCTAAACAGCACCTGTATTTCAATTGAATAAACCTTCATAACTGACACGTTCATTCATAAAACACACCAAAAATAAAATTCATTCAAAAAATGTAACCAACAAAGCACCAATTTAAGTACGAATTACAGGAATTCGAAATTATGTTAATCAAATGATGCAAAACATGTATAAAACAATCCCTCAGGGAGAACTTCCTGTAATTAAGAGTGGATGAACTATTTTTTGCTCGACTGATCAAAGATCAGCAGAGCTTATGCCGTGGTGCAGTGTCCGTCGTCTCTCCGTAATTTTTTTTTGTAGCGACGACTCCTCTAAAATTACTGGATGCGTTTTCATGAAACTTTACAGGAATGTTGCCCATGATGTCTTGTTGATCCTAGCAAAAATTCATGTTGATGTGAAAAATCCAAGATGGCCGTCAAAGCTAAAAAAGATTTTTAAAAAACAAGTTTGCAGCGACTATTTCTTGAAAACTTAAGTAATATTGATATGGGACTTTTTCTAAAATAATCAGCATGGCATGAAGTTGGTCCTTGTCAAAAATCATTTGGTTCGTCATTAAACATGGCTGCCCATCTTTGTTTACATAGAGTTATATAGTGAAAACTTGTAGCGGCTATTCCTGTGAAACTACTTGAAGGATTTTCATGCTTGTAGCGGCTATTCCTGTGAAACTACTTGAAGGATTTTCATGAAACTTAACAGAAATGCTGCTCTTGATGTCTAGTTGGTTCTAGCAAAATTTCAGGTTGGGTGGAAATTCAAGATGTCCACCATGGCTAAAAATAGATTAAAAAACAAACAAATTTGTAGCGACTACTTCTTGAAAACTATAAGTGATATTGATATGGGACTTTTTCTAAAATGATCAGCATGACATGATGTTGATCCTTGTTGAAAATCATTTTGATTCGAGGTTAAACAGGCTGCCAGCAGTCATCTTTGTTTACAAGAGTTATCTTGTAGCGACTACTTCTCTGAAACTACTTTACAGATTTTCATGAACCTTCACAGGAATGTTGCACTTAATGTCTAGTTGATCCTAGCAAAATGTCAGGTCTGTCGGAAATTCATGATGGCCACCATGGCTAAAAATAGATATATATATATAAAAAAGTTTATAGCACCTTTGACTTCTTAAAAACTATAAGTGATACTGATATGGACTTTTTCTAAAATGATCAGCATGACATGATGTTGGTCCTTGTCAAAAATCATTTGGTTCGTAATTAAACATGGTTGCCCATTTTTGTTTACATAGAGTTATATAGTGAAAACTTGTAGCAACTATTCCTGTGAAACTACTTGAAGGATTTTCATGAAACTTAACAGAAATGTTGCTCTTGATGTCTAGCTGATCCTAGCAAAATTTCAGGCTGGCTGGAAATTCAAGATGGCCACCATGGCTGAAAATAGATTTAAAAAAAAAAAATTGTAGCGACTACTTCTTGAAAACTATAAGTGATATTGATATGGGACTTTTTCTAAAATGATCAGCATGACATGATGTTGGTTGTTTTTAAAAAATTACTTTGATTCAACATTAAACAAATATGGCTGCCAGTGGCCATCTTTGTTTACATAGAGTTATACAGTAAAAACTTGTACAGGAATGCTGATCTAGCTATCAAAACCTATCAGTAGAGTTTCAAGGTCATTGACCTCTTGTTTATTTATTGATTTTATTGATTGATCTTCGAAAATCTTGCCAGAACTGAGAGCTAGACTGGGATAAAGAGCGAAAATAACTGGTTGATTGGAAAAGCTGAAGTCGGCTTTATATCGTTATATTTGGTGAGAGGACGTGTGGTAATAAAGCTTCATATTAATGCGTGTATGCAGGTTCAAAACACTGTGTGTCTTGTGTCACAGCAAAACATAATACTCCTCCAAGTTAAGGACCACAAGACTATTTCTCCATATGCTTACCAGTGAAATTTACTACATACCATTTCCAAACGATTCCACAGAATGTTGAAGCAATGTTGCATTAAACTGAACATTGTCAGGTCTTCTGCATTAGATGAAAGAACAAAATGTTGATAAACATTGTTCTGTTAATTAAAAAGAGTCCGAGATATTTGATAAATTCTAAAAAATCATTAATTTGTCCCAAAACAACAATACTAAAAGTTTTAATAAGTTTTATCAATTTATTCATTATGTTTAATCACTACCAATGAAACTATGGACGCATAAATTTAATTTGCCCCGAAATTGACTAACCTTTGACAGTTTAAATGCATACACTGAACAGTTTTGAAAAACACTGACTTTTTATCCCATCCAAAATTAAGTAAATTTTCAAGACCTAGTTGCATATTAAATTTTGGCACTGCATGCTTATCTGTTATTCTAAAAAAAATGGTGACAGTTGATTGTTAAGGAATCAGTAGTCATGAAAATAATACGAAAATAAAAACATTTTATTGAAATTTCAGAATAATATTATGAATTTTCATATAATTTTTTAGTATTAATTAATGTTCCTAAAGAATACAGAAACACGGAACCGTTCCCATTTTTGGAATGCATTGGGTAACTTTAATCTTATTAAAATAAAGAAGAGATGGTCCTTAACTTATTTTGAGGGTATATATTCTAATGCTGCTTTACAGATGGTACTTGGTTACTTTATAATACCGATACATACATCACTTCATGTATTGAGCAGTGTTAGCCAGTAGAGGTTACATAATAACAAAATAGATAAAGGCTCACTGAATATATCATGTCATTTTGATCAATCTCAGGGGTATATTTTACTTACTCAACACTAGTCTATCAATTAACCATTCGTAAACTGTATTATTAGAGGCAGGCTCCTTTAAATAAATCTAATCTTGTGTCATATTAATTAATCTTCTAGTTATAGCTAGCCTCTTCAGCAGTAATCATAGATTTCATTTATTTATTATAGGCAAGATCCTTTAAAGAATTGTCATGTTAAGGCCAGAGGTTTTTTATAGTTAGTTTTACGGGAGATTTTGGAAAAAAAATGCAGTAGGAGGAGGAAATAAAACTAAAACTAAAAATGGTTAAAATGAGGAGTCGATAAAAGAAAATTAAAAAAAATAGAAAATTTTAGATTTTTTTTTCTTCATAAAACAAGTTTTTCTCGTAACATTAATATTAAATGCATTGCTTCATTTTTTATGTTGATTTTTAAAAATTTATTTTGCATATAAATGTAACCAACATCCACTTTATGTTAAAACTGCCTACATGTTATCTCAAATTCACAATAAACCGTTCTTAAAAATACCTTCCACTCTTGAGAATTGGTTTGTTGACTGTCATATTTTTGAGTATGTATTTTACAGAAATTATCACAAATTTGCTATTAAACACACTTCAAATCAAAACAAAACGTTATATATAAACTTGAAATTATTGAATGTTTAGCTTTCATAGTTGCAAGAATAAAAGACATATTTTCCCTGACATAGGTCAAGACGAAGAATATTCTCAAAAAAGGTTTATGAACTCAGTGCCTAGTAGAGCAAAATAGGTATTGTGGTGTTCAATGGTAGGCATTAAAATATGTTTGTAAACATGTATATTTAAGAGACTGAATTAATACTTTGATTTCCGACCTTGCAAAGCAAATACTAAGTCATAATACAAATTCTCAAAAAAAAAATTGCGATTTTACATTATTGTGAAAATCAGTTTTAGGATAGGCACATCGAACAGGAGGAAAAAATAAAATAAAATTCACAATTTCAACTTTTATTTTTATTTCAGTTTTGCAAAATTTAGGGTGGGCTCTCCCGTAAAACTAAAAAAACAACAACTCTGGCCTAACTAATCTTCTGGGTATATCTAGCCTCTTCAGCAGTAATCATAGACTTTATTATTAGAGGCTGCGGCTCCTTTATATAACTCTTATGTTACGCCATATTCTGACATCAAACTCAGGGGTATATCTAGTTATTTCACCAATAATCCATTAACTGTATGCTTTATTATTAGAGGCAGTAACTTTCATTATTTGGGATAGCTTGTCAAATTAACAATTCCTTAGGGACACTAACCATTATCTGGCTTATTAACCAACAGGTTAGACACAGCCTTCTTTAAATAACTGTTGTCCTGAGTTGACTTTACATCTCAAAATAAATATCTCAGGAGTTTGTCTTGTGTATTCACAAATGTTAAATCCATTGACAAGTGTAAAGTGGCAACCAGTCTTAAGTAGCCATTTTCTTGCATACCGGACAAGGATATCCATCATTTTACCGGGGCTAGATATTTCCATCTCACCCTAGGGTCGAGATCAAATTCACGCGCACCAACATCCGGTATGCAGGAAAACATGCAAAACGTTAGTAGCTGGCGGCGACAATGCACAACATGTCTCTGATATGCAAGAAAAAGAATATATCATGGGTATTTGGTTCATATAGGGAATTCCAACCCTTGGTATAAGTGTTTTAATCGGAACCTCGGCAGAGCCTCGGTTCCGATAAAAACACTTATACCTCGTGTTGGAATTCCCTATCTTCACCGGATACCCATAAAAGATTCTTATAATCTTGATCTGGCCTAGGTAATTATCCAGCTATCCAGTATGTTGCCAGGTCAGACAGTTATGAGTCCCATGTGCATTATTGTGACACATTACTTGTGGTATTCCTATAGGGGAAACCGGCTTGCCTCTCGCGATACTGGTAGCTCGTCTTGTAAGTAAGGAAGTGTCGAATCTTATGGATGGCGGGAGGTGTACAGTACTGGTTCTACCCAGGAAAAGTGGGTGGTCTGCCTTAACCACACAAAATGAAATTGACTGTCATATATAACCTTACATGTGTTGAAAATGATGTAAAAACACTGTACCAACAACAACAACAACAGCCTATGGGTGAAAGCATTGCTGAGTTATAAGTGTTATGTAATCCTCCTATCGAGGATAGATCAACAACAACAACAACAACAACAGCAACAGCAGCAGCAGCAACAGCAGCAGCAGTAGCAGCAGCTTGATTATACAAGTTTCTGGCAACAGCCTGTTTGATACTTCACATGACATTTTAAATATTAGGCCTTGAGGGATTTAAAAATTCACAGAGCGAATGAAGGGATGAATGGTGTTTTACGGCACGTTGACACATAAATAGGCCATATCATGCACAATAAATGATGAAAATAAAAACAAAACGGTTATTAAAAATTAATGTAAAAATGAAATATACATGTCAAACTGTTTACAAATAAACACGCTATGATAACATAACACTTTTAACTGTGCATGTGGAAATTAACAAATGCCCTTCACAGGTGTAAATAAGTACGGTAGTGAGGGTTATTAACCCTTAACCCGCTAAGCACGACTATAATAACCTTTGCGTCCATTGTAAACCCAGTCTTAATTCAAAGAAAGTATATATATATATGAAGTGGTTTAAGTGTTAAGCAAGTATTACTTTTTCCGTCTAATCCGTTCGCTTCTATGGTGTTGTTTTATAAAATACGGAAAAAAAATGTATGTTGAATGGATGTTAACTGGAAAGAAATTAAAGCATAAATATTAACTACTAAGAATTTATTTAATGAAGTTAAACCTCAGTTACCTTGAGGACTAAGGCAAATGGGATAAAGTCCCACAAAAACAGCAAAATAAAATTATGCTTCATGACATAGTTATATGATGGTAAACATGTGTGGCCAGTATATATAAAGTGTACATATTTACAAAGTTTTAAAGGTTTTAGTATTATTTAACCATATGCTTATTCGTTGAAGAGTGTGTCTCAAATTTCAATAAGTAAGTATTTAACTCCATATCTAAATAAATACATGTTGATTTATATATATATATTCACTTCAGGTATTAACCAAGGACAGTGTCACGGTGTCTGTGGATGCCGTTGTTTACTACCGGGTCTCCAACCCCACAGTATCTGTCGCCAACGTGGAGAACGCCCATCATTCTACACGTCTTCTTGCACAGACCACACTGAGAAATATACTAGGCACAAAAAATATGTCCGAAATATTATCAGACAGAGAGAGTATAAGCCATGGGATGCAGGTATCGTAACTGTAGTTGTTTTTCTCAATTGCCTTCACAAAAACGGAGGATTCATTAAATTTTCCCATTATAGGTACATGGGTATTGGTGACTCGATGCTTTTAGTACCGTACACAAGTTACATCATTATACCCAAGTTAAATATTTCTGCTTATTTGAAAACAACACATAACCATTATGTTTTGTTTGTCTTAAGAGTAAAAATAATGTATCAATAAAGGCAAGTCTAAGTTCTAAATTTGGTATAAAAGTAGCAAGTAGAACTTGACATAAGACAAACAATAAAATGATAGCCTATGTTTTTCGTGCCGAACTTCGACCATATGCATAGGGAATAGTGAGATGACTTTTTCAGCCTCCTTCTGGATTCAAGCTGCTGTAAGCTGTTTAGTACCATAACACATATTTTGTACATTTCCAGTCATCACTGGATGAAGCTACAGAAGGATGGGGTATAAAGGTGGAACGAGTTGAAATGTAAGTACTTGAGGTGGCGTCTAGCTCAGTGGTTAGCCTGCTGTCCTGTTGAACCAGGGGTCATGAGTTTCATTTCAACGCTGACTGCTTGTAGATAAACTGAAACACGTAAAAGTTATTATCAACTCACTTAAAGCCAAATCCCAACACACAGTAAAACAATGCAATTAAACTAAACAGTAAAACAATGCAATTAAACTAAACAATAAAACCGAACATACTCGGCCTTTCTCTAATGTCCTGTGTCCTGGCCTAAACTGCAAGAAGAACGTTTAAGGGGATTTGCAAGTGTCTGGCCAAAGCAGAGGGCCCAACTGACCTCAAAGGGTATTTATTAAACGAAGAGATTAAATGATTGCACAAAAATATCGCCAGATCAATAACTGGAGTAATTGTAATAAAATAACACACACTCAAAGTGATTACAACAGGCAGTAACTGTTACAATACAACAAATAGCAACAAACTTACAATACACTGAAAAGAGAAAATGTTCGGTAGGTGATTGTAACAGCATACACTATTCGATCAGCACATGCCAACTTCTAGTATTCTGATACTAAATTGGTGTGAAAACGATCTAATATATACATGTAAAGATTGGAAGTGAATATATATGATAATACATAGACCCAGGTGACACACGATACCACACAGTTTAACACATACTGGTAGAGAATACACATATAAATTTCACAAGGGTGGATATACGTGTATACGGGCTAATAAGCCAAATATATAAGTAACACTACGGTGCCCCTTTATGGCAGCTGACGAAGGAATTTTTATTCCGAAAGATCTTTTGCATACAGGATATTGTTTTCCTGGTAATGTAGACACTGTTGTCTTAGTTAAAATACTTTGTAAGAGATTTTAACATAACTTAGCTAAAGTATTATACTGCCTCCGTGATTAAAACACGGGGAAGGTAGTCTGTATGGTTAATGCAGATACAGCTCACATATTAGTGTTACACATAATATAGCTGAGTACACTATACATTGTTTAGAGATAATCGCCTACTCTAATGTGAGCTTGGTGTGAGTACAGTATTAAGGATATACACATATAATAAATCGTTAAAATATACTGTAACATGCATAAAAAAAATACTCTGGGTAAGATTCCCCAGGGGGATCTCGCCAACTGGGAAGGCGAACCCTTTGAGGTCAGTTGGGCCCTCTGCTTCGGCCAGACGCTTGCAAACCCCCTCAAACATGACTCACATGAGTACATTTAGTACATTTTAAAGTATAACCTGTTGCTGATAGGTGTCTGGGTAGCGCAGTCAATAGCGCACTCGTTTCTCACCAGGTCAACAACCCAGGTTTGATACCCCACTTTGCATGCAAGTAAGGTGGTATGGTGGTTGCCCACACTGAAACATTGGTTGTCTCCTCCCACATCAAGACAACTCACTGTCATCTGTGCCATGGAGAGTGATAATCTGTGTGGTTTGTTCTTAGTTCACCAGAGCACGAAGTGCTCAAAGACGAGCTATTGTGATCGCCCTTGTCCGTCGTGCATCCATGTGTCCATCCACAATTGCTTCAAACGACTTCTCCTCTGAAATCGCTTTGCCAATTTTGACGAAACTTCACAGGAATGATCCTTGGGTGGTCTTCTCTCAAGATTGTTCAAATTATGGAAATCAATGCAGAACTCTGGTTGCTATGCCAACCGAAAGAAAAAAGGTGAACAAATTAAAAAAAATCTTCTCTAAAACTACTTGCTCGATTTCAGAATAACTTCACAGAAACGATGTTTGGGTGGCCCTCTACCAAGATTGTTCAATCAGCATTGATTTGTCAAAAAACATTGCTGCCAGGGAACAGGGCAGTTTTCCTATATAACTTTATGGAAAAACTTTTAAAAATCTTCTTGTCTGAAACTGCTTAATGGATTTCAAAATAATTTCACAGAAAGTTCAAGCCGGGTTGATTCATCAAAAACATGACCGCCAGAGGGCGGGCCTTATTTTTGCTATATTTCTATATGGAAATCTTAAAAAATCTTCTTGTTTGAATCTGCTTTATGGATTTCAACTTAATTTCACAGAAATGATGTTTGGATGGGCCTCTATCAACATTGTTCAAGCTGGGTTGATTCGCCAAAAAGCATGGCCACCAGGGGGCGGGGCTTTTTTTTGCGACATTTCTGTACAGGGTTCGACACTAACGCTAGTCCGCTAGTCCTGTGCCCACCTGTTTTTCAGGAGGACTACCTAAAGTGAAAGTTGGCTAGTCCGTCTGACTAGTAATTTTTCGAGCCCCATTATAGATATTACGGCCGTAAAATACACATTCCTAATATAGGGCCGGGGTCACTGGATTAGGCGAAGTCGCTTAATTTGGCTGACTTCGCTTTTCTATCCATGTGGGGCGAAATTTGAGTCGCCATCATTTTCCGGTGATTTTCGGCAATTTCAAATGTGATTAACCTCATAATTAACAAAACCCTCTAAATTACACGATCAGCGCGTGTTTCACAAGTACCTTATTTAACCCCATTACCATTAAATAACAACCCGACTCTTATCTAATCAGGGCAATAGCCTAATTATCGATCATTATCGGTTTGCCTGAGACGAGATGTGAATATAACCGACATGTTTGCTCGTTAGACGATCACGTGATTAGATCATGTGCGCATTCTATTTAAGTAAACCAATCAAAGCCGTCGTATTTTTCAGTTTGGGGAAAAATTAAAAATCGTACTACAAACTACTACGCAAGGGCAGGGTTATGATTAGACGAGATACTTTGAAAATGATTTCTCCAGCAATAAATAAATTTTAAAGGCGGTTATAATTGTATGATTGATCGTCAATAAGCAAAAGCGCAAACTTCTATTGTGTGTTTTATCGACGGCTAATTAGGAAATAAAGAGATGTGTTTGGTATAAAGCGAGTTTGTTTGTGATTGCTTTATAGACGAGAGAAATCAACGGAAATGTATTGAATCCTACGATTAGTCATAGCCATCAATAACTTATCTATGTCTATGGATTAGCAGGGAGTAAGTATATAGGGAGGAGAAATCGTTTTGCCGTTTTATGTTGTCGCGCGTGTGTTTCACTACTGCGTGAAAGTGACTACTTCCGGTTGTTTTGCGCGTGTGTGAAAAACAGCAAATTTTTATAAATTATTACACTTACAAACTCAATAAAGGTGCGAAATGTAAACATAAGTATTATTTATTCACACTGTGTCCTCTGATACGGAGCGTGTATTTGTTTGCATGTATAAAAGCACATTACCAGACGGTTCCGTTAAAATTAAAAATGGTATGGAGCTATTGCAAACGAGATACAAAGTATGGGTTATATTAGGCATTAATAATAACAAAAAGTGAATAGTAGACATATTTATCTTTGTCAAGTAGGTAATTTCGTGATGTTGATTATAACAGAAAGCCGTAAAAAAAGCGTCTGTAAAAACTGCCTAATTTGCGAGGTTGGCTGAAATTTTAACTTTTCAAATCTAACGCGCTTATGATCGATTTACCTGTTTCGATAAAATAGTAAATGGCGGCGTTCAAGCGCGACAGCATAAATCGATAAACTAGAGCGTTTATGAACCCGTTTCTCCTCCCTGTATACTTACTCCCTGGGATAAGGTAATGATTTTGTGTTTTGTTACTCAATGCGGGTATGACTGAAAAATAAGTTTGGGGTAATTGTCGAATAATTAGTATTTTTCAATAAAAATGAAACGAAGACCAGAATAATATTACATTCGATCAACATTTGTCAAGTTGGTTAGGGTTGAAAATGCATCTAAATCTGATAAAAGTCTGCCTGGGGAGAAACCGAAAAAAATAAATAAGTTTTACGATTTCAGTTGGTATCTTCAAGACGAAAAGGGTTTTTGGCACTGTTCACTTTGAAGTTTGTCTCCTGTTATACACCTGTTTTTTTTGTTGCTAAATACACCGTTTTTTGGAAGGACCATCTAGTTCTCAGGAGGACTATTCAATTTTTAAAGTCACTAGTCCTGCGGACTACCCGTTTAAAAAAGTTAGTGTCGAACGCTGCTGTAGATGGAAAACTTTAAAAAATCTTCTCGTCTCTTGATGGATTTCAAAATAATTAATTAATTATATTAGCAGTAATAAATTAGCAGTAATTAATAATTAATTAAGATTGTTCAAACCAGGTTGATCTGTCCAAAAACATGGCTGCCACAGGATGGGGCAGTTTCCCTATATAACTATATCAGAAAACTTTAAAAATCATTGTTTAGAAATGAACACCAACCTTTGTACTATCAAGTTTGTTCAAATCAAGTCCCCGGGGTTAAAAATGACTGTGTCCAGGAGTCCAAAGCTTGCATATAGAGATTTTGATGTTTTGCCTGGACTTATATAATAGGAAAAAATCTTCTTCTCTGAAAGTACAAGAGCCAGAGGTTTAATATTTTTCATTTACCTTCAGTTTATGGTCCTCTACCAAGTTTGTTCAAATGGTGACCCTCGGGTCAAATTTGCCCCCACCCAAGTTTTACATAGACTTATATGATGTATATAGGGAAAAACTTTAAAAATCTTCTTCTCTGAAACTACAAAAGCCAAATGTTTAATATTTTGTATTTACCATCAGCTTATGGTTCTCTACCAAGTTTGTTCAAATGGGGTCAAATTTGGCCTGCCAGAAGTCACATGTTTTACATAGACTTGTACAGGAAAAACTTTAATAAAAATCTTCTTCTCTGAAACTACAGAGTCAAAGGTTTAATATTTTGTATTTACCATCCTCTTATGGTCCTCTACCAAGTTTGTTCAAATGGTGACCCTGGGTTCAAATTTTGCCATCTTGTTAACATGAGCAATCTTAAAGATGAATGGCCACCCTTGTTGTAGTATTATCAATTAACAAATTTAACTCTTAAACATCATATGAACATATCTTGATAGTCCCGGAGAGGCACATATATATTTAAAACCGCTACTAAGTTGTATGTAAAAATAAGCATTATTACCTCTGCGTGACTGCACGGGGAAATGAGGTAAATCTGAATTGTATAGCTGCACAACTATTGCCAGATAATTGATAAATACATTTACCTGTGGATTAATTTACCTGTTCGAAGTTTTCTGCGTCATCAAATAAAATCTTATTCTCGCTTTTCACAGATATTGCAATGTTTGAATTGTAAATATCTATATAATATCTATTGATTTTGATTTAAATAAACAAACATGTTCATAAAACAAAACATGGCCAGAGAACTTTAACCAAACTTGCACAAATTGTATATGACCATAAGATTTTGGAGACGTTTGATAATGGGCCAGTACTCAGGTGAGCGATATAGGGCCATCATAACCCTATTGTTTAATTGATGTAATCAGTGTAAAATAAAGGTTACTTTTTGATTGCTGATCATATAAAGTTAGTTACTTTTATAAGGAAAAAAGCTTTTAAACTAAAACAAATCACTTCCAGTGTCATGGATGATTAGTTTTCTATGGTCTTGAATTAGTAGGAAATGCCAGCCCATGTATTGGGATAGTCAGTCTCTGACAAACTATTCTGAGACAGGGAATAAAATTGTCTTGCCTTGGCCTTAGTGAAAGACTTGTGATTTGTCAATGATTTAGATTGATCCTAGCCTCTTTCCAATGTATTAGCCAATCAACCGTGCAGTTGTCCTTTTGCACAGACATTTTTTCAAAATTGCTGTCAATATTTGATGGAGTTGGTTTGGTTTTTTACCCAGAAACATCCACTTGGCTCGAGTTGAATCTTAGCGCATGTCAGCAAATTATTTTGCACACCCTGTTCCGTATTTGCACAACCAAGTCTTGAATTTCTGCCTAATAAACTGCCTCTTTCCGAGTAATGTAAAAGGTTGTTTCTGCGAAAAGTCCTAAACAACAACCAACATTGTCGTGCGATTACCGTGTAAACAAATGGTAAAAAATGTGTCTTTTGAAAAAATATGTCCTTTGACTAATTCAGCATCATTATTACATTACAGTAAGGACGTACGTCTGCCGGTACAGTTACAGAGGGCCATGGCTGCCGAGGCTGAGGCTTCTAGGGAGGCTCGTGCCAAGGTATGAAATATTTATATATTTTTATGTCTGGATGACTATATCAGTACCGGTAAATATGGTTGTTGGTTATCATAGTCAGAGAAGTCTTTGTCTGTGAAGTCTCATAAGACTTCTGTGTTTCCCATAGAGCCAATGTATATGCTACAAGATGTACTGTCTGGTGGTAAAAGTTAAGTTTCATAGCTAGTTGTTCGCTAATAGCTAAACCATGTAATTGGATACTGAAAAAAGCCAGGTTTATTTATATTTGTCTGGATCATAGCCTTCCATACAGTTTGTGCCTTTGTCGAAAAATTACTGTAAATATGATAAAAATCATTTATTGACATGAGATTGTCCATCTGATGTATATTTTACACGGCAAATGTATCCAACATGAATCGAAAATCTCTGTTTCCAGAGAATCATTCATATATCCAGTGAAGAGTGGGAATTTCAACACAAGATATAACAATTTTTATTGGAACTGAGGCTCTGCTGAGGTTCTGCTTAAACCAGTTATACCGAGGGTTGGAATTTCCCCAACTGAGCTGGACACCCATGATCGATTCTTCTTTTTTGCATACCATTAATTGACATTTCTTTTTTTTATACACATTGTTGTCGTGCAACTGTCGCCGTTGATCAATATCATTGTTAATAAACTTTTGTCTGCTCCCATGTGTGACATGAGATTGTTCAGCACATGTGTAAAACACCTATATACTTATCAGGTATGCAAGGGTTTTGGGGTGAAACCTTGTGTTATTTTAATCGTCTGTTTAACTAGATAATGTGTCATTACGTTTAAAACCAATTTGTATTGATTCACCTCTTTTCAATGTTAGTGCTAAAATGGTACATTTATGGTACATTTGGCATTCACTCCCCAGAGAGTGATGGGCCTTTATAAGATGTATTCATGTTATCATGTTGAAGATGTGTACAGTCAAATTGTTGTGTACCTAATACTTTGAAAATTATTATCACCAACACTTGTAAAAGGCAAGGTTAAGATCCAGGTTAAACCTTTTTATCAAAGGAGAATAATTTAAAAAAAAAAATGAACCAGAGAGTTATGGGCCTTTATCAGATGTATTCATTGGATCATGCTGAAGATGTGTACAGTTTCAGTGTTGCAGACCTTATACTTTGAAAGTTATTAGCCACAATCGGTTGTCAGGTAAAAGTTAACGGACAGACAGACATACAGATGGACGGACAACGCCAGGACATAATACATCCCTACAAGGGTATAAAAAGTAAAATAGAGACAACTACCGTCATTTTTGTGTTGCTTTTTCGAAGATAAACGCGATACATAGGGATCACTACGTCGTCCATCAGTCCTCCCATCCATCAGTCTGTCACGAAAACTTAACAATGGCTATAACTTTATCATTTCTTCATGTTTCTCCATCAAACTTTCAGTATTTACTCATCATGACAACATCAACATGACATACTAAAACATAAACATGATAAAGGTGAAGATCATTATATGGGTTAAATACTCAAATTTTTCTTCACGAAAAATATTTTCAGGCCAGTTTGTCAAGGTCATTTATCTGGGTCCAAAAAACCTTGTTATTTTACCAAAGTGCTGACAGGTGACACGTGTTCTGCTGAACACCCGTCTAGCATTTTCAGACAGTGGAATAGCTATTGAGACACTGGATGCATGTGCAGTAGGCATGCCTCTTTGAAAAATGAAGGTAATTAAAAATTAGGCATAATTTTTTTTTTATCCAATGAATATGAATACATGTATAAACTCTTCTACTGCAGGTGATAGCAGCCGAAGGAGAGCACAAAGCAGCAACGGCCCTGAAGGGAGCCGCAGACATAATGGGTGAGAATGGCGCCGCCCTCCAGCTGCGATATCTTCAGACACTAAACTCGATATCCGCCGAAAAGAATTCAACCATTATTTTCCCAATACCTATTGACATACTGAGTACTTTTTTGAGTAAGGGAAAGTGAGGTGTAGTGAGAGAAAGTTATGGAAGTGAGAGTTAGGGAAATGAGAGTTAGAGAAGTGATAGGGAAGTGAGATAAAGTGAGTGAGGGAAGGTTATTCGATCATATTGCCAATGCTATAACTTATCTTTTTTTCCCCAAGTTTAAGACAAAAATTCCCAATTAAAATATAAAGCAAATGAAATAAATAAATAAATAAAAAAAAATAAGTAAAAAAATTAAAAAAATAGTGAAAGTATTTAGTACAAAATGCTGGTGTACTCTAAACAGTATTTAAGATACAATTATGAAATGAATGTGTACCTGGATTTTTCTCCAATTTTATGAAAAAATCATGCTACAATAATATTTTTTATTGTGAGGTTATGGGTTATGTTCCCAAAATACAGAAAAAAACAACACTGTTTTGTCTCGTGTCCAAATGTTTTAATTGTTAAAAGTGTGTTTGAATGACGGGAGGTTTGAATGACGGGAGGTTTTGTTGGTGAGATATTATACTGGGCATTTTTGTAATTTTTAATATTTATTGATCTGTATATAATTAGTTTCCAGCTGATATTTATACTTGTTGTTTACTATTTATTACTGTGTAAGTTATAAGAATTGGTTAATTGTATATAGGAAGTAAGATAAAGTGAGTGAGGGAAGAGACAGAAAGTGAGGGAAAGTGAGAGTAAGGGGAAAGTGAGTGAGGAAAGAGAGAAAGTGAGAGTGAGGGGAATTTAGTGAGGGAATGTGAGGAAATTAGAAGGCTGTGGGAAATTCTGTATAGTGAGTCATAATTCATGTAGTAAAAAATAGTTTTTAAAATGTGCCTAACCTTTTATACTCTTTTTTTCTTTCTTTTTCTTTTTGAGTAATAGACATGAAATTGATACTCATTGTCTAACAACAGATCAACGATAATATTCCCAGGTTTCAAACATGGGCGTAAAACCTGGGTTATTTTTTAAAAAATTTGATTATTTTTGGATATTTCAAAATTAGATTGGCAAACATCTTAAAACATACAAAAGCACATTTACAAAAATAATCTTTTCCAAAATATAAAGCTCACCATGAAGGCAACACAAACAGTTTGGAATAACTACAATTGGAGGTATAAGAACTAGAATTTCATTTATTTTTTACTTGAACTATAATGAACCTCATTAGGTTGAACTTTAACAAATCTTTCTTCATTGTTTTCAGTAATAAAAAAGATACTTCAGGTAGTTCATAAAAAGCAATTTTATTATGCAGAATGAGAAATCGAAGAAATGTGACAGATATTGCTTAATTTCTTTATCTTACTTTGCTTCAGAAGAAGGCAATATGTTTGTTTGTTGCGTATTTCATAAGCAAGTTACGTAATTATACAGTGTAGTATATAGGTAGATACATTTATTAAATTGATATCTTAAAGATGATTTTGCAGTGTTGTTTTTGTCTGTTTTTATAGTCGTTATTCGATCATATTGCCAATGCTATAACTTATCTTTTTTTCCCCAAGTTTGAGACAAAAATTCCCAGTTAAAATATAAAGCAAATGAAATAAATAAATAAAAAAAAATAAGTAAAAAAATAAAAATAGTGAAAGTATTTAGTACAAATGCTTTTTAATACCCCTGTTGACCTTGGTGCACTTTAAACAGTATTAAAGATACAATTATGAAATGAATGTGTAACTGGATTTTTCTCCAATTTTATGAAAAAATCATGCTACAATAATTATTTTTTATTGTGAGGTTATGGGTTATGTTCCCAAAATACAGAAAAAAACAACACTGTTTTGTCTCGTGTCCAAATGTTTTAATAGTTAAAAGTGTGTTTGAATGACGGGAGGTTTTGTTGGTGAGATATTATACTGGGCATTTTTGTAATTTTTAATATTTATTGATATGTATATAATTAGTTTCCAGCTGATATTTATACTTGTTGTTTACTATTTATTACTGTGTAAGTTATAAGAATTGGTTAATTGTATATAACTTATGTTACTATATTTGTAAATACTCTTAAATATTTGTTTCATCATTGCAAGTTTAGAATATAAAAGTATTTGACAGCACTGAAAACAAGAAGATTAAGTTACATTTACTTGTAAAGTATACATTGTCATTGAGTGTATAGGTGAACACTTCATTAAATAGATCAGTTCAGGGTGAGAAGGTTCGTTCTCCATATTTTATCTCGATGTACATGGAGGATGAGCCTGGCATGTTCATTCCTGTTAGGCACCATATAACCTTTCATGTGTTGGTGCGCCTTAAAACCCCAATTCAGTTAAATAAGAGATTATTTAACTTCTGGGTTCAATTAAAGGAAATCCTTTATGATATGGTTCGCTTGCTTCTGCTCATTTGTGAAAAAAACTAAAACACTCGCACCATCGAGTATAGATTCAGCTATTCCAATACTCTGTTCTATCCTTTCGGGAGACTTTTTTCCGCAAGTTAAATCGTCTTCAAATAATCGCAGAGTTGTGATTGTTATTGAACTATGAAGAATGGTCTGACGTGTGATGTGGTTAAAAATGAAGGCTGTGTAAAGTCTGGAGTTGGAGTAAATTTGATATAAAGTATGATATATCTCAACAAATTCCTTTTAAACAAAAAGGGTTTAAAAAGGATTAAAGCTGTATGCTTTCTTTCTGCTCAAAATGTTAATGAATTTGACTATAGAAACCAGTTCTATTCATATTATATTGTGTATGCATGTTTTTATAGACAAGGTTCATACAGCCTTAAAAAATCAGAAGTAGCCTTTAAAGTCCTTAAATTCACTCCAGCCTTAAAAAGTCCTTAAATTTTGACGAAATATCATTAAAGGTCCTTGAATTTCACAATTAGTCGATTAATTATACAAGAGGAATAATATCCGACGTAGTTCAAAAACAATCGGCAAACTTTTTTTTTCACCGATAATGTTATGTGTTAAACCAGGCCTTAAAATGGGTTATTATGGCCTTAAAAAGTCCTTAAATTTCATAATGATAATTCTGTATGAACCATGATAGATTAAGTGTTTAACAATCATTGTATGTGCCATATCACAGCAGCTGTACTGAGTTCTGACATACCCTACCTCATGCCTTGATACTGATTATCAAGTATGACACACCCCCTAGTTAGACCATGTTTCAAGTGTTTTGGTTCCCTCACAGCCCCCAAGTCTCATCCTATATACACTAGGGCTCTAATCAGTCAAAATCAACCTTACATGTCAACTGAGACAGATCAAAGACCCATATTTTATGCTCTTTATATTTTCCTTCACAACTAGAGAAGGCCAAAAATAGAAATTTAGCAATAACAAAGGTCAAATTGAGGAAGGGAAACAAAATTATTCCCATTCAAGTTATTTGGGCCGATCTAGGGTTTGCCATTGGTTAGCATTACATAACACGTTATTTGGGCCAATCTAGGGTTTGCCATTGGTTAGCATTATATAACAAGTTATTTGGGCCAACCTAGGGTTTGCCATTGGTTAGCATTACATAACAAATTATTTTGCCAATCTAGGGTTTGCCATTGGTTAGCATTACATAAGTTATTTGGGCCAATCTAGGGTTTGCCATTGGTTAGCATTACATAAGTTACTTGGGCCAATTCTAGGGTTTGCCATTGGTTATATAACAAGTTATTTGGGCTAACCTAGGGTTTGCCATTGGTTAGCATTACATAATGGCCCAGTCACACCAACCACGAATCTCTCCCCAAACCCACTACGGTTGTCCCCCACACGGATTCCCCCCTGGATGGGCATTTCTCAAAAAATACTATGAACTACTACGAATACATTACGGTTTGAGTATGGTTGAGTACGGTAACAGTAAGGAGCAGCAAGGTTGGCACAGGAAACACCGCGGTTGACATACGGTTCCACTACGGTTCGAGTACGGACTACTACAGACAACTACGAACTAGTACGGACTAGTATGGAGTGTCATGGTTCCCCATGGGGTCGGCAATCGCGCAATAAAAAGGCCTGCATTTCAGCAATTCGGCCTTATTCGCAATGAAACCGTACTAGATCGTAATCGTGTACAGATCGTACTAAACCATGCTCCAACCGTGAGATAACCTTACTGAAACCCTAGTATCCTCGTAGTAGGTCGTAGTAGGTTGTAGTAGGTCGTGGAAGGCGGTAGTAAGCCATGGTCATTCCAGGTATGCCGGGGTCATTCCCGGTATGCCGGTACGAATCACTACGAATCGCTGCGAACCCACTAAGGATGCATGTCCAAAACTCTCGGGGTGTGTCCACGGATACATACGAACTACTACGAATAATCACGAATAACCCAGGATACACTACGGATTCACTACGAATCCATCCGTAGTGGATTCGTACAGGCATTCGTGGTTGGTGTGACTGGGGCATTGCAACTGGTACTGAGAAACATCCACTTTTTGGTATTTATTAATAATATGTATGTATTTATATGTTTGTTACTTGACTTTTTATTTTAATTTTCTACCTGCTGCTCATATATTACTCTTTAAGTACCAGTTATGTTTAATTTTCAAATTAATTTTCAAAATGTTAAAACGCATTATGTTGTGTATTTTAAGACAGTTTCACTGTGGCATTTACTTGATTTAATTGTTTTTACACCATTTTGTTTTGTTCTGCCTGTCTCATTATATATTTATTTGTGTAAAGCGTTATTATTTTCTATAAAATTAGTATTTAATAAATGAACAAGCCTGATGGTGGGACACCTAAAACCCAGTGTTTGCCATATGAAAAAATGAATAAAAGCAGTTCAAGAATGTTTGTATCTTTTTCTGTTTAAGTGTTAAATAAAGGGTTTCGGTAAAATAAATATTTCATTGAAGTGGAGTTGGCAGTGTCAGTCTTTGAGATGGTAATGTTGATGGAGGTAATAGTCACTTAACTGTCACCCTCATTGGATATCACATCCTCTTGAGGGGTTAATCCGTTATACCATTATTTGGCTCAAAATTGTTGTACCAGTATATAAGAAAATGTATACCCAGTAAAGTCATTGTTTGCAAATTTCTGAGTTGAAAGACATTTTTGTGAGTTTCAAAAATTGTCAATCAAGCTTCATGTTGAAGAGAGAAGCAACAGCTTAACACAGTCCCGCTTTGATCTCATGATTTATATTGGAGGTTCTTTTAATAAATTAAACAATATATAGAGAATATTATGTCATTGCCTTTTACTATCAAGTTTATTAGGCGAGGCTTAGAAAACGAAAAATGGCGAGGCTCAGCCGAGCCATTCTTCGTCTTCGTGCCGAGCCTAATAAACTTGGTAGTAAAAGGCACTGACATAATATTCTATTTATCATGTAGATTATCCACGTTTTCTGTATGAATTACTATTATTATCTATTTCGAAGAATGTTAAACTTATCGAGGCGCCGCCATGTTTTTATTTATTGCCTAATAAAGCAAAATGTATTACGTCGCCCCTTTATTAGGCAGAAAAGTGCATATCTGCATGATAAAGTGATTTATATTAACCATTAGTCTGCATAATGTCAAATAATTCAATGATTCGGCTTATAACCATGTTGATAGTAAGACTTAAGGGTATTAAATTATTACTAGTGTAGTTTTGAACTTTTAGTGTCATTTTGTTTTAAACAGTTACCTCTCTCATGTTGTTATGGAAAGTTAAAGGGACACACGGCAATCTTTATTTCTTTTAAACTCACGACATCCCCCTAGATTTTCTGCGTAACTTGCATTTGTTCAATCATTAATATTAATTATAATAATTGTATTAAGCAATTTGATTTTGCATATTATTAATTTTTGATATTATTGCACCAATAATATATTAAAACTTATAGTATAAGACGAAATAGTGAATACTTGAAATTTCATTTATTTAAATGTAACCCGGGTAAAAGTAAAATTGATACTGGATATATAAATCGAGACACCCATTTCAAACACGTCTTGATTGCCGTGTGTCCCTTTAAAGTCAAATTTGGGGGTTGGGGTGGGGATCCCTTTAAATGTATTGAATCCTAAAAATGCTTACAATACAATTACAGCATTGCTTGATTGTATTATTTTAACATTTCTCAACTGTGATAATGTATATATTTTTTTGTAAATAATCATAAGCCTGCCATAAATACTCTTACCTTTGTTAAAAATTGTTAAGTCATTGTGCAGTACTGTAATTCTGTTATCACTGTTTTATACAAGTTTCATTTTACTATTATTGGTATATCTTAGTTTACATGCACACTTTCTGATTAATATTGCAAAAGCTAGAATAAAGTTTGTTTTTCTTTTATTGTGTTTATTGTTATTATTTTAAATACCATACTGATCATCATTCTGCAGTATTGTCGATTTTTGTTTAAAAATTGTCTAGATATACCCTCAACCTGAATAATCAATATACAAATATATACAATAATTATATTCATTTGGAATATTTCTTAACGTTTTCAGTTCATGATTGGTCAAAGAAATAAAGTGTCATTTCCTAAAGGAAGTAAAACTCTCCAACAGGAACTAAAAAATGAATACCACGTTTTGAGATGCATAAGGACAGAGAACATTTTCATTTCCATTAATTCTTTGCACATCAGCATTCCCCATTCCAACCAGATATGACCTAAGTAAGCTGTTTAAAGATTGTAACACTCATTACAGTCTGTCATACTTACTTATAGCTCACCTGTGCCAGTCATACTTACTTATAGCTCACCTGTGCCAGTCATACTTACTTATAGCTCAC
The DNA here is from genome assembly GCA_037043455.1 of Cyrtodaria siliqua. NCBI lineage: Eukaryota > Metazoa > Mollusca > Bivalvia > Adapedonta > Hiatellidae > Cyrtodaria > Cyrtodaria siliqua. The sequence continues at coordinate 127,910 of JAWPHD010001320.1, forward strand.
CTGTGCCAGTCATACTTACTTGTAGCTCACCTGTGCCAGTCTGTCATACTTGTAGCTCACCTGTGCCAGTCATACATACTTGTAGCTAACATGTGCCAGTCATACTTACTTGTAGCTCACCTGTTCCAGTCTCATACTTATAGCCCACCTGTGCCAGTATGTCATACTTACTTATAGCTCACCTGTACCAGTCATACTTACTTATAGCTCACCTGTGTCAGTCATACTTACGTATAGCTCACCTGTGCCAGTCATACTTACTTATAGCTCACATGTGCCAGTCATACTTACGTATAGCTCACCTGTGCAAGTCATTATTACTTATAGCTCACCTGTGCCAGTCATACTTACTTATAGCTCACCTATACCAGTCTGTCATACTTACTTACAGCTCACCTGTGCCAGTCTGTCATACTTAATTATAGCTCACCTGTGCTCAAGTGATCTATTATGATCGCTTTTCGTCGGTCATCTGTCCGCCCGTCTCATCATGACTTCCAAGATGGCCGCCATTACCAGAAAAGGTTGAAACTTTAAAATAATTGTTTCTTAAGAAATCTTAAAAACATTTCGACAGTTTTTCTTTTTTAATGATCGACAACGCCTAGACTATCAAATTTGAACAAATGAAGTCCATGACATCAAAAATGGCTGTACACCCAAAGTTTGTTTATGGAGATTTTATATAGACTATAACTATATTATAGGGAAAAACTTGAAAAAGATTCTTCCTCTCCAAAACCACAAGACGTAGAGATCTCATATGTTGCATGTTACATCATGGTGACCCTGGGCTCAATTCTGACCCCCATCCCACAACAATCTTTTCTGAAACGGTTTAAAATCATGCATTTACCATACGCTTATGTCCCTCTACCAAGTTTGTTCAAATGATGACCCTGGGGTCAAATCTAGGCCCGGCCTGGGATTATAGATTTACGTTATACGTAAATTTTGAAACCTAGGTGCTCTGAAATGGCATTTCCAGCAACCTGAGACATAAATTAGCTCTGTGTCTGACTCTCATTTTTTGTCCATTCTCGATCTCGATATGTGTTAGTGTCCTTATGTGCATTTTTTTTTAATTTTTTGGATGGAGAAAAATACGGCGTACGCGTATGAAAAACTGCGATGTCGGCGTACGGCGTACCACAACCCGGCGTACGGAATACTGGCTAATATGGATCGGAATCCGGCGTACGAAAAGGGGGTCGGTACCCTCATATATGTTGCATGTACCATAAGCATATATTCCTGTACCAAGTGTGCTCCAGTGACGACCCTGGGAATTTGGCCAACGCCCCAAGATTGAGCAGTGAAAAAGATGCACAACCATTCCACCGAATGATCTCAGATATTCATAACAGCTTACTGAATGCAATATGGGATTCACTTTTGAGACTCACTTATTTTGAGCAGCTCCCGTGATATTTTTTCTATCTATTTTTAAGGGTACGCATACTTTAAAAAGTGGATGGGGGTGGTTAAATAACTAGGATTGTTGATTTGAAGTATGTGCAGTACCGATGTAAAAATGTAAATATTTGCTTCGTCTGCTGCTTTCAATAGGTAATATTGCAAACAAAATCTTCAATATATAACAACTACATGTTGGTGACACTTGAATGTTGGTAACACATTTTATTTACAACCAAAAAAAACTTTTATTTTTTGCACTGTCCCACCCACTTTGTAAAGTGCGTACCCAATCGGAACTGCCTCGTCGGATTCCGTCACTCGAGTACGGAAATTGGCGAAGAGTTCCGATTGGTGCGTACCCTTAACATGCATCTTGTCAAAGGGTATTAAAATTGTAAACTAATCAGCAGTGCTGATTTTTAAACTTTGAAGAGCAATTACCGTGTTATGCTGATTTTCCAATTTGAAATACTGGAATATACTCCTAAAAATGCTGATCTGAAGCACTTACTTATATATAATAATTATAACAACTCATGACCTTACATCACACGTTGTTGATTGCCTAGATTACTACAGAATGTGGCCTAAAACTTTCCACTCTGATGTTATATAATGAACTTCATGTGGCTTCCACTTCAAACGTGTTCATGGATTGTTATTACACGTACACAGTTACACGTGATGATGTATAAGTCGACGTGCCGTAAAACACCGTTCGTTCATTCATTCATTCATTCATTCATTTATTGTGTCTCTGCATCAAATGCTTTTGATTTTACACTACAATCAATAGTTTTGATGGTATTTGTGTGAGGTTGTCGCATAATAAATACAATTAGCCATATGTTTTATTTAGTAAATGTTTGATAGTTTCACAAAAATAAAAGTAGTGACTAAACGTTTTTCCCATTAGTATATATTTTCCATCAGTATATATTATCCTATCCTAATATATACTGATGGAAAAATGTTTAACAAACTACCAGATTTATAATAATTATTATTATTGTAAATACTTTGAGAGCTTTTTAAAATTAGGATTATTCTGTGGATAATAAATAACTGTATGGCATGGTCATTATTTCATTATGAAAATACTAGACCATTTTCGCATTTAATGTTTCATAGCAGGGTCAACATGTTTAAACATTAGTGATATACGTGCGCATGTCACACACAGGTGTGGCTACAGCGCAGCACTTGTATTATGTACTGCATGTATACACAATATATCACAGGTTCGTCTACTGTAGATGCCGCTACATTAATTAATGACGGTTGAAACAACACGCATACACTGACCCATCCGACATGCTAATACTTGTATTAAACATACGGCATCATTTACACAACAACAGAACACCAGCACAAATGATTCACAACTGAAAAATGACACTGACCAAATGCCGCTGCTGCAGCTGACGCAGACGCCACAGGCCAAACTCATCTCCTGAAACGGCTGCGATCTTGCTGACGATATTTAAGCGATATATACCAAGCCATCCAAATTCAAGTCGACAGTGTGGTGCAGATTTCTAAGTAGTGGGGTAGCAGAACAGGTAATATATTGGATGTGTTTTATTTTTTAATTTGTTTCATACTGTCGCAAAAATTCTCTCTACAGCAATGTGTTTATTTGGAATTATGTGTTTCGTTTCATTCAAAAAATGCCGCAAGAATCAGAAAAGCTCGCCAACACCTACGAGTGTTATATGAAGTGAACTTGACAAATGGTTTAAGAAAAAAATCAGGTTTTATGCCGAACGTTAGTGTAGAATGTTGTAACCATTTTGGCTGCCATTATATGTATGTATTATCCTTACCATGTTTTCAAGTTATTATACCTCACTGTAAACGCTCCATGTAAAATCCCCATACCCTGCCGGGTTGATATTTCGCGCTATCACCCTCAACGCCGCTATCACCCTCAACGCGTCATAGCGGGTGATAGCGCAAAATATCATCCCGCTAGCTTTTCGAAAAGGTGTTCTAAAAATAGATTTTTTTCAACAACAATTTTTTCTTCATTATCGAGTATATTAGTATATTAGGAGTATTTGTTCGGTATAATAAAATAAATATCACATCCTCTTGTGGGTGCCAGCGGATATTATCAACCCTCGAAATGATAATGTCAACATCGGATTTCGCCTCGGTCGACATTACATTCTCGGGTTGATAATAACCACTGGCACACTCAAGAGGATGTGATATTTACATATTAGTGTTCGTTTTAGCGTTACTATACATATAGAACCACATTTCTCCGTTTAATTTAAATTATGTAATACATTAGAAACCATAAACATGAAGACCTTGAACATCTTCCCTGATACCATTTCCGGGCAATTTCTTTGGAGATGTTCGTTGACATTTAGAAAGTTTACATTCATTTTGTTTTTAAAAGCATTTGAAACTTTAAATTGATGTTATGCAACGTCAGTGTATTTATTTATATGTTTTTTTTCCTCTAAATTAATGATAACGAAATACGTATATATTCGACGGAACGGAAGGATTTATTGCGTGATTTAGTTAGTGTCTACCATTTTCAGTTCTTTAATTATAAACAAGGAAAGAAGACGACCATGCTGCGGATAGTTTTACTTCTCGGTGTCATTTCGGCCGCCTGGTGTTCCTGTTTTTACACACCAAGAAAGATGAAAGGTTGGTTCCATTTGGCAAATTATACTCTTATATGAAGTAGTTTATGAACTTGTCTTGTCGTAACCTCAATAGTTTGTTCTCTTGTTGTTCTGGCTTCTTTGCCAAGTCATTGAGTACCTTCTTTGTGGCTTTCTATGCTATTGTTTTTTGGTATTTATATATACACGAGCATCTTTGCGTTTTACTTACATTGCCTTTTAATGCTGCCTTGTTGGTTAGAGAATAGTTCATGGCGGGGATTTCTTTATTTACACTGTGCCGTTTTATTGGGATGACATTAGGGTAAGTGTGACGTTGTGAACCTGGTTTAAACCCCCAAACGGCTTGTTTTGCCACTGACCGTTCCAAGACGGAAGCCCAATTTTCAACCCTTTTGTGTTTGGGGTGTCTTATTTGCCTTTTATTCATCTTTAAAGTTGTTCTTTGTTTCTGTGTGTGTTTGTGGTTGACTGTCATCCGTGAATGCTACTTTTCCTGTTCGATTTTTATATCTACCTTTATAGCATATTAGACACAATGATCGTTATAAGCCAGGAGTATTGGCCTGTATATAACAATAGTCAAATAAACAAAAAACATTTTGCAAATCATATACAGAGTGTCCATGGCGATTAAAATATGGATAATCAACATTTTTTGTGGGGGATGGGGTGGGGAGTGTGTGTGTGTGTGTGTGTGTGGGGGGGGGGGGGGGGGATGGGGGGGGGATACAATTTTAAATAACAATATTAATACATGTTGTAATATAGTTAAAACAAAAAATAAAAAATAAACTATTTGTTTCACCAAGCGCTTTTAAGGAAGTGTCTGCATCACAGGAAGTGTCTGCCCATTTCTGTTTGTAAACAAAAAGGCATTTTCACTAATTTAAAGTGCCATTTTTGGTTTATATCACATTGTTGATCTATTTGTTACATTTTTCAAGCATTGTCATGTTAAAATTGTGAGTTTTGAAATGGAAATGAGTGTATGAATACAATATTTTGGCATCTCAGTGTTTATGTTTTTAAAGGGAGCATTCATTCATGGGACAAATTCTTTCTTAGAATACACATGACCCCCACTTTTCTGTGAATTCCTTGGCAGCACATGTGTCATTTGTGATGAGAATGTAAGTTATTCATTTTTAAGTTGGGACTAGATATGAATGACAACATTCCAATTAAGTTTTAATTCATACACGACTCAATGCAAAAATCAGTGAGCGTGTTACACCTTAATACTCGTATATAAATCACATAGTTATATAGATATGTCATGCTGTCTATTATAATTCACATAGTTATATAGATATGGCATGCTGTGTATTATAAATCACCTAGTTATATAGATATGTCATGCTGTCTATCATAAATCACATAGTTATATAGATATGTCATGCTGTCTATAATAAATCATCCCTATTGCCAACCCTTTTATGTTTGTCGTGTTATATCTTGCCTTTTATTCATATTTGAAATTATTGTTTGCTTCTGTGCGTGTTTTGGTCGACTGTGGTCCTGCCAGCGTCCCTTTAATCCAAATTGTCAAGTATCCCCTAAATCAAAATTGATTTTAAGTCTTTTTGGTTTAGTTCTCCACTAGAATAATTCATTATCAGTTTTAAAATATATGAGCACACTAATTGTTGTTTTTAGCTCTACTGGTCGAAGATAAGCAGAGCTTATGGGATGACGAGTTGTCCGTCGTCCGTCCGTTAACTTTTTTCTCGTTAAGACGATAGGGCCTTCAATTTGTATCCAATATTTACCAAACTTTAACAGGTTGTTAATATCAATGAAAGCTCGGATAACTTCGAAACCCAGCCAGATCGGACCAGTATGGCCCTTGATTTAGTTAAAAATGCTAATTTTTGCCTCGTTAAGACGATAGGGCCTTCATCTTTCACTCGATATTTACCAAACTTTACCAGATTGTTATAATTACTATCAATGAAAACTCGGACAAGTTTGAAAACCAGCCAGATCGGACCTGTTTAAACGGAGTTATGGCCCTTGATTTAGTTAAAAATGCTATATTTTGCCTCGTTAATACAATAGTGCCTTCATTTTTCATCTGATCTTTACCAAACTTTACCAGATTGTTAATGTCGATGAAAGCTCGGACAGATTGAAAACCAGCCAAATCGGACTAGTAACGGCGGAGTTATGGCCCTTAATTTAGTTAAAAATGCTATATTTTGCCTCGTTAAGACGACAGGGCCTCTATTTTTCATCCGATCTTTACCAAACTTTACCAGATTGTTAGTATTAATAAAGCTCGGAAAAATTCGAAAATCAGCCAAATCAGACCAGTAACAGCGGAGTAATGGCCCTTGATATAGTTACAAATGCTATATTTTGCCTCGTTAAGACGATAGGGCCTTCATTTTTCATCTGATATTTACCAAACTTTAACAGATTGTTAATGTCAATGAAAGCTCGCACAAGTTCGAAAACCAACCAGAATGGACAGGTAACAGCAGAGTTATGGCCCTTGATTTAGTAAAATTTGCTATATTTTGCCTCGTTAAGATGATAGGGCATTCATTTTTCATCCGATCTTTACCAAATTTTACCAGATTGTTAATGTCAATAAAGCTCAGACAAGTTTAAACGTGTTTACAAACATGAACATTTATTTAAATGACATAGAATAACAGAATCAATAATAAACAAGGACATCCAACATCGTAAATAAACGAAGTATTGAGGTAACATTAATATATACAGTACCCACTGTTTTTGCTGGTAATCCCATAGACCAGTTTTTGAGTGCGTAGGACAGCTTGAACAGCCCTTTAATTAAACAATGTTTGATGCCTTTAAGCACACTTCACTGAGTACTGAATATTTCTTTAAACTGTTTCATATTTTGCCAAGCAATACTATTTATGGATTCTATGGAAACCTTAAAGGAAAGTATTTGATTGTTTTTGATTATCAAAAGCTGATACAGAATATTGTCTTGAACAAATTGAGGTATTGTTTGTAGATTTTACAAAAACATACATGGATTAAGAAGAAGGTAGATAACTCTCTTGAGAACAAAACTTTAAAAAAAATGTTGGTGGTGGTCGATCTATTATTTCCTGTTGTGCTGTCTATATAATAAGGGAAAGAAAAAGGGATACTTTTTATTTTTTCTCAGTATAGTTTAACATACGGTAGAATAACGAAAACACAAATTAAAAATCAAATTTAATTTATTTATATGGATTCCGGTTTAAAGTCAAAATGATGGTGGATTATGATGGAGGTGCTCATTTTCTGCTTGATACAAACCTCAATATTTCCGTGTGTCACTTTAAATAGTTCTTATATTTATAGTTTAAAATATGATTTGCAAATAAAACATTGCAGTTGTGTAAAAAAACTAGCTTTATGTTCATCGCGAGTTAATAGTGCCATGTGAACCTGTAAAACATCTTATTTCAGATGGTGCCGATGAAGAATGTGAACACCCGGAATACCCAGGTTGGAAAATTAAAATAGGATCGAACTTTCAGACCCCTGACTGCCTCAATATTACCTGCTGGGAAGATAACATGAGCGTTTGCGAGTAAGTTGTAGTTGTTTACTTTTTACTACCAGTTAATTACCATACATGATACCATGTACGCGTCCATTGCCTTATTTACACACATTTATATGTTCCAGGTTCGGATGGCGGTTATCTCGGGTTGTCGGCGTACCGCTGGATTGTAAGAAGGTCAAGGTCGGCCATTGTGGTGTCAAGTTTGTGAAGCAGACAACGAAACGAAAATGTGCTTTGAAGACGAAGACCAGAACTATAATTCAATACCAGCGAAATAATTTGTTGTAATTAATTTTTGTACCACAATATCCTAAATACACACTATGCATCGTGTAAACCCGAGGATATGTATAGGATAGAGCATGAGTTTTTCACGTGTACGCGGAGATAATACACGTGCAAGACTCATGCTCTATTGTATTTATACCACAATAACTAACATATGCTGTGTATATCCTCGGGTATTACACGATGCATAGTGTGTATTTAGGCTATTGTGGTATAGTTTATACCACAATAGCCTAAATACATACCACAATAGCCTAAATACACACTATGCATCGTAGGTATAAACTATACCACAATAGCCTAAATACACACTATGCATCGTGTAATACCGAGGATATACACAGCATATGTTATTTATTGCGGTATAAATACAATAGAGCATGAGTCTAAACGCTCGTGCATTATCTCCCCGTACACGTGCAAAACTCTTGCTCTACCATAGCTCTTATTGTTTTCCTTTGTTCTTGCTTATGATATATTTTTCATAAACCTGAAGGTCTGAGCCTAAATCGTGCTATAAATGCCGATATATTTCAGCGTGCTATAAGTGACAGATTCGGCAGTTATACCATGATCTACTCAATTTTACACGCGCGTAGTTGCAATGTTTACATACAACCTGTCAATCAAACATGTAAAACGCGACTACCATTATCAAATCATTATACCACACTAGCTTAAATACTCACTATGCATCGTTTAATACCCGTGGATATACATATGTTAGTTATTGTGGTATTAATACAATAGAGCATGAGTCTTGCACGTGTACGGACGATAATGCACTCGCTAACGCTCGTGCATTATCTCCCCGTACACGTGCAAAACTCATGCTCTATCCTATACTTGGATTTGCCCAATAATATACACAGGCGATTGATTGGCTGCAATAATCAAAACATGGGTCATGCTCATGCCGCGTGATAATGCTATTTCTTGATTGGATCGAGCTGTTAATTTTACTGAAAAAAACATCTTGCACATGCGTAGTTGGATAAATGGCTAAAATACAAAACATTCATAGCATATTTTTCGTGTATGCAATTTCAGCCTACGGCCCTAGAGAAACAGTATAAATCGCATATACTGGAAAAAGTATGCTATACATAGTACCTATATTAGGCTTAAGTGATTGTATTGAATATAAAAGTAATAACTTAGCGAATTTTATTGTTTGTTTAGTATTTTGTACCAATTTTGTTTCAGCATTTAGACATATTTCTGGTTGACTAAACAATCCAAAAAAAGATACCCAACGATATAGACCTTAAGGCTCTGATAACTTGTTTATAAAACACACAACACCGGGGAATTATTGCCTTCAACTTATAAAGGGACACACGGTAATCTAATACTATAAAACAACTAACGTTTATACCTCAATGTATTAATTCAGTATCATTTTGACTTTTTTTGTTAAACTTGATTGCTTATAATTGAATAAAAACTGAGGGAGTTTTTTTTATGTTTTCTTCCTTATTTTCCATATAGTATTGGTGCAATATAATCAACATATAACACAAAAATAAAACAGCAAGTGGCTTTGAAATATTCAAATAACTATTTGATGAGAATTTTGACTTTTCAAACACATACACAATAAATCAGAAAGCTGACCTGGAGCTTTTATCCTACATGTCCTAGTATTGAGGACTTCTTCAACAGACTGATGTTACTCCGCTGGTCGTCAACACCGCTCGAGGGATTAGTGAGCAGATGTGTGGCAGGTTTTAACGGCCTCTCTCCATGTTCAGGGTCGGGTTTGAGCGTTGTGAATATGGCGTGATACATCCGACGTACTCGAACTTGGTCTTCTGTGTTTCATAAATCTAGACTTCTATGTTCCTTCCGTTTCACCAATATAGTCCTGATGGCACTATCACTATGTCCCTCACACTTTATGTGATAAATGGGACCGCACAAATCCTTTTTATCAGTCTCATCCTTCAGGTTCATCTGTTTCAAGGTCCGTTGTGGTTTAAAACACACATTGATCTTGTGCCGCTGGAAAATGCGCTCCAGGCACTTTAAGGTCCCTTTTACGTAGGGTAAGTTTGGAGTCTTCTTTCCAGCCGTTGGCTTAGTTTTCGTAGTATCGTCATTCAGACTAGCGTTTAATCTGTTAGATATCTTCTTAATCGACCACTCCGGATAATAACATTGAACAACCTTTGTCGTTACAACCTGACGCACATCTGGGACAAGATGTGGGCATAAGTTAAAATTCTCATCAAATAATGACTAATACTACACAGTTAAATTTTCACCAAAACATTCAAATATTTATTAATGATTTGCGAATATGTAACTTATGTGCAGGAACGCTAACGGGAATCCACGAGTTAAAAAAAAGCTACTATTATAACAGAAACAAAAAACTATCAAAAGGTATGCATCGACATAAAACTATTTAAACTTTGCTACTTTCAGTACTGGGGAATCATTTACATTGGCAAATATAAAACACGCGTTATATTACAATGGAAGAATTGAACTAGTACATGTTTTGCACATGTTCGCATAAGACGGAGTTGTTTCGCAAGCAAAAACAAATAGAACAATGAAAGCATTAAGAATACTACCCGAGCTGCAGGTTAGCTATAATAAGTATGTCTTCCCACACGAAGTGGAGGAGACATGTTGTTCTTGCTGTGTCTGTCTGCCTGTCAGTAGGGGCAATGCCATATAACACGGGTCCATTTCTTGTGGAGGAAACTTTGTTTTTGCTGTGTCTGTCTGCCTGTCGGTAGGGCCAATGCCATATAACAGGGGTCCAGTATTTGAAACAAGTACGTATCGGCTGATCCCGGGTGACACATTTCCTGACCACTAACGTTTAATGTTTGGGTCACGAAAACTCAACACTTCCTAACAGCTTTTCATATCTTCATAACAGTGTGGTTATATAAACATTATGAAAAGAGTCATTCACCACATATATGATTTTCACTGAAAAAAACACCAGAAAATTTGGGGTCACAAGACATGTAAGAAAGGTAGTATTTGTTTACTGAATAGGTCAAAAAGGTACAGCTGTTGTCATTGATAGTTAATCACAAAATGTATGCATAGATTCAAAATTTCGAAAATGTTCGTCTGTGATCCAGTTAAACCTATTAATACGCTTCTTATACATACAACAACACAATCGAATAGAATTGGGCAGTTCTCCCCTACTTATAATGTCCATTTCCATCAATAAAGGGGATTACTTTTTATTATAGGAAATACACCTCGGAGGTTTAAATACAATGGGTGGTGGTAAATCTGCATAGACATTTGGTGTCAACCCAGTCAGGAAGTACTGCCGGGTCGTAGCATGCTAAAATATTTCCATGAAAGGTCCCTTCTACGTAGGGTAAGACAATACTGCATTTGGAGTCTGCTTTCCCAGCTGTTGGCTTAGTCTTCGTGGTATAAAATCCAAAGTTTCTAATTTGCACGTGTTTTTCCCAAAATTAGTTTTTATTTTATTTTTAAATCTAACATGATGTTAAGTATTATTTCTGTTGTCATGAACAGTGAGTATTTTACTGCGTTTGTCAAGACTATTTCGTTGGAGAGTATGAATACAGAGGATAGGTAGAGATGCGGGTTTGACATATGTTTATTTCAAAATACGCAAAGTGTAAATGAATGACGCGAAATAATATAAAATAAAAATGACTTTGTTCAGCATTAAACATTCAGTACAATGTGTATTAATTTTGCCTACACCCAATACATATACAATACAGCGAGAACATCAAAGAAAAATCTGAGAAAATAAGAAAAAACAACAACAACTTGGAATACAAAATCTACATTGAAGTTTACGTAGACGTATTGTAGGCTTTATAGCTTAACAGGTTGAAATGTGGTAAAGAAATTTAAACTTGCATTTCATTTCGAAGTTTAAACGCATAATAAACGTATTTTAATAAGTTTATAATTGTCCTATTCGAGTTACTAGACATTAACGCATCACATTAATTGTTTATCGTGGGCCATCTGCAAAAGTAAGGTTTAAAATAGTTTTGTCTTAAGTGTCTATATATTGGACATACAAGCAAAAATGGTACCCGTTTTCTACTATATTTTGGGTACAATGCATGCATTTCCTATTTTCTCGCGGGATATTAATATAACTACCGTTTTCAATGGCTACATTGTGAGAGGAGAGTCTAAATCTACACAGTGCTATTCGGAATTTATTGTCATCTAATAAGTTCAAATATGTTTCCATATCAAAACTGTGTTCATAGCGGCCGTATGATCTAACCTGTTAGAGTTATTGATATTTGAGTACCAACTTCGGTGATAATGAGTCAATAAAGCGTGTTGAAAAACTGAATCGGTGTTTTATTTCAGATATGGGACCGTTTGTGAGCCAAATGTGTGTAATTCACAGAATTAAAGTGAATTGAATTGAATTGGATTTTATAGTCGCACCAACAGCTAAGGTCATATGGCGACTTTCCAGCTTCTATTGGTGGAGGAAGACCCCAGGTGCCCCTCCGGGCAATATTCGTGCACGGGCGGGCACCTGGGTAGTACCACCGACGTTCCGCAAGCCAGCTGGATAGCTTCCTCACATAAAGATTCCTAGGCCCCTGAGGGATCGAACCTACAGCGGTGAGGGGCAAGTGATTTCAAGTCAGAGACGTTAACCACTCGGCCACGGACGCCCCTTAAAGTGAATTAAAGTGTACTTAAGCGAACGAATGTTGTGAAACTTGTGACTGATCTCCAAAAATAACTGATTTGCATCAATGGGCTGAATTTCACCGGACTGACACTGTCTGACGTGTCAGAAAACAACTCGTTCAATCATTTTAAAACTTTAGCTTGGGCATGTAAACTATAAAAAAAAATCCCTTTGTTCTTGCATATATTCTAAAATGGTTAAATAGGAATTTATCAATTAAAACATTTATTTTTTGGTAAAAAATGATTGACTAAACTTAAAAGAAATCCTCATTAACGCCTTAAATGTCTGCATTTACCACACATGTATAAAACAAAATTAAAACACAATGTTTTCGTTTCCTATACTTTTCCAAGTCCATTTATGTTGGTATTAATTATACGTGTCAAAGCGGAACTTCAACATGTATGAATTTTGTGTTACAAAGTGTAATGTGATTACAAAGCCTACAACAGCTCAGATTTTTCCTTTCTCTAACAAAATGCAACCATTTTGGGATTTTTCTGGAATATTACGTGAAATAAGTGTGCAGTATATAAATTATACAGCGGAAATTTCCGAGTTACGTTTCTTTTTGCCTTTAGTATATATATGATGCACTCAAATACTGCCGCTGGCGGCCATGTTTGATTTCGAATCAAAATGAGTTTTGTTTAGACCCTTATGGTTTTTGAGAAATTGTCACCACAAAATTGTATTTTTTAAATCCATTTTTAGCTTGTGATGGTCATCTTGAAAATACTACGTAGAATCAACAAGACATTAAGAGCAACATTCCCGAATTTAAAGTTTCATGAAAATCCATCGAGTAGTCTCAGAGGAGTAATCGCCGCAGGTTTTCCTATACAACTCTATGTTAACAAAGATGGCAATTGGCAGCCATGTTTGACATCGAATCAAAACGATTTTTGTTTAGAACCAACTACATGTCAAGCCAATCATTTTGATATAGGTTCAAACTCAAAACCACTTGTGGTTTTTGAGAAATAGTCGCCACAAACTTCTGTCTTTGAAATCTATTTTTAGCTGTGGTGGCCATCTTGAATTTCCTGTCGACCTGATTTTTACTTAGGAGCAACTAGATTCAAAGATCATCATTCCTGTAAAGTTTCATGAAAATCCATCGCGTAGTTCCAGAGTAGTCGCCACAAGTTCCTCCTATATAACTCTATGTAAACAAAGATGTCTGCTGGCGGCCATGTTTGATATCGAATCAAAATGAATTTTGTTTAGGACCAACTATATTTCATGCCAGTTAAATTGGTATAGGTTCCTATGGTGTTTGAGAAGTAGTCGCCACAAAATTATATATTTTAAATCTTTTTTTAGCTGTGGTGGCCAATTGTAAATTATAGCCCAACTGATTTTTTACTTAGGATCAACTAGATATCAAGAGGAACATTCCTATAAAGATTCCTAAAAATACATAAGCAGTTTCTGAGGAGTAGTTGCCAAAATATTTTCCCGTATAACAGTAGTCGCTACAAACTTTTTCATTTTTGTCTCGCCTTTTCGAAGAAAAAAAGAGACATAGGTGTTGCTTTTCCGGCGGCGGCGGCTGCAACATTCAAGTTTTGCGTTTAGGTATTTTTCTCACAAACTGTATGCACTAGACTTTTCAAACTTTGTTTATAGGTGTATCTTGGGTGGTACATCGCAACGTGACAAAGCAAATGTGGAAGTGACTTTGACCCTCCAAGCAAAGAGCAGATAACTTAATAATTTTTACGTTCAACTTTTGCGTTTAGGTTACTTTTTCACAAACTACATGCACTATACCTTTCAAACTTTGCTTATAGTTGTATCTTGGGTGGTACATTGCAACGTAACATGGACCTTGACCCTCCAAGCAAAGGGCAGATAACTTAATAAGTTTTACCTTCAACTTTTGCGTTGAGGTCAATTCTCGCAAACTGTATGTACCTCACCTTTCAAACTAAATTGCTTATAGTTGTAGCTTGGGTGGTACATCGTAACGTGAGAAAGCAAATGTAGATGAGACATTGACCCTCCATGCAAAGGGCAGATAACATTATAATGTTTACCTTCAACTTATATGTTTAGGTCACTTTTTCACAAACTGTATGCACTAGACCTTTCAAACTTTGCTTATAGTTGTATCTTGAGTGGTACATTGCAACGTGACAAAGCAAATGTGGATATGACATTGACCCTCCAAGCAAGGGGCAGATAACTTAATAATTTGTACTTTCAACATTTGCGTTTAGGTCACTTTCTCGCAAACTGTATGCACTACACTTTTCAAACTTTGTTTATAGTTGTATCTTGCGTGGTACAACGTGATAAAGCAAATTTGGATGTGATCTTGACCCTCCAAGCAAAGGGCAGATAACTTAATAATTTTTACCTTCAACATTTGCGTTTAGGTCACTTTCTCACAAATGTTATGCATTATACTTTTTAAACTTGGCTTATAGCAACCTCCACGCAGTGGTATTGTAGGTTTACCACCAATAATTACATGTAAGCCTCCGAGGTGTATCGAATGTAGTTTCTATAATAAAAAGTAATCCCTCCTTTTTTGAAGAAAACGGGCATTATAAGTAGGGGAAAACTGCCCATTTCTATTCGTTTTTGTAGTTGTATGTATTAGAAGCGTATTAATAAGTCTTACTGGATCACTGATGAACATTTTCGACATTTCGACTCTATGCTTACACTTTGTGAGCAATGGAAACAGTCAATCAATGAAAACAGCTGTAACCTTGACCTGTTTAGTGAACAAACAAGAACTTTCTTACATGTCTTGTGACCCCACCTTTTCTGGTGATTTTTCAAGTGGAAAATTAGTTTTCTATATGAACATTATACTGCTGCATTATCCATACTTGAGTTGAATTTGCAGCAAATCATTAATATGTGACACTTTAACATTGGTGTCTATGGGGAAAATAATTAGTGGTATAATACCTTGTAGCCTTGGTACAGCAAATTCTTGCCGTTGGCAATAACATCATCACCTTCGGGAAGATGTTGACTTGACTGTTTTGGCTTGGGTACGTATGCCGTAGGTCTATGCTTGGGTGTAATCGCTTTATCAAATTTACGCGGAGCTTCTGTAATGTTCTCAACGGAATACAAGTTTGTTTACACCAAGTAATCGGCGTTCATATTTGCTAAAATTGATTTTTTTTTAATAAATAAATTATTTTTGTAACCAGATATGTTTTTCACACTATTTTTCTATATTATGAACAAAGCAAGTTGAAATATTGACTTAAAAAATATTCAACCAAAAAATAAAACTTAGCTGGATTTCAGCTATAAATCAGCTGTAACAGAAAGGGGAAGTAACCACTGCGGAGAGTTTGCGCTTATAGTTGTTTCTTGGGTAGTACATAAGCAAATGTGGATGTGACCTTCACCATTCAAGCAAAGGGCAGACAACTTTAATTGTTACATTTACATCACTTTCTCATGAACTATAATTATGCACTAGATGCTTTAAACCTAGTTTAGCTCTTAATCTTTGGAAGACAATTTTAAAACATTCTATTTTGACATAGTTGTGTCTTGGGTAGTGCGTCTTTTTGGACGCATGGATTTCATCTATGATCTTGACCTACTTTTTGGAGGTGATGATTTTTTATTTATTTTTTTTTTTTTTATTTTTTATAGAATGGCATTTTGTTTTTAAACAAATGTACTTAAATAACCTGAATATGTGCTAGGATAAACTAGACCTTAAGGACAACATTCCTATAAAGTTTCATGAAAATCCATGTAATAGTTTTCGATAAAGGTTTATGGACGGACGGACAGATAGATGGACGACGCACCACGGCAGAAGCTCTACTAATCTGTAATCTGTGCTCAGAAGAACATCCTGTTGATCAAGGTTGAAGAATAAGGTGCTACGAAAAAACATCCTAAAAGGTGATACTGAAAGCCGTCCAAATGATTCAGCAGTGATCAGCAGTCCAAATGTCATGTTTTAAAAGTAAATTATAGCAATTATATGTAAAAATAGGTATTTTTTCCTTTGTTATTTTAGGACACTGTTCCATAGATCCCTAAAAGTAAGCCTTTG
This sequence comes from Cyrtodaria siliqua, assembly GCA_037043455.1. Lineage (NCBI taxonomy): Eukaryota > Metazoa > Mollusca > Bivalvia > Adapedonta > Hiatellidae > Cyrtodaria > Cyrtodaria siliqua. The sequence goes on from JAWPHD010001320.1 coordinate 144,541, forward strand.
TTTCCTAGATCCCTTAAAGGAAATGGCAATGTTCCCCAGATCCCTAAAATAATTGGCCAAGTTCCCCAGATCCCCAAAAACCCTGGGAGGCCCTCATTAAACGAGTCTGCACAATTTTACATTCTAAATTTGCTCACCTGCTTGAGACAAACACGTAATGTATCACTAATGAAACTTTGAAGGGATAACATTGTGTGTGTTATGTGTTGTTTTAGTCGTTTTTCCTAAAGGAAAGGTCTAATGTAGCCATGTACCATTCGATTAACAGCAGCGAATTACGCACACAATATATAGCGAAAATTCCCGAAATGCGTTTCTTTTTTCCTTTAGTATACATTGTATTCATCAACATTTTAGGTGAATATTTCATTATCTCTGAAATATTTTGCGAAAGATGATACATTTGTGCGTAAGTGTGTGTGTGTGTGTGTGTGCGCGCGCGTGCGTGTGCGCATGCGTGAGTGCGTGAGGACTATAATCCCTCCGCCTTTTACCGAATATGACGTCCTAAGGTATAGGTACAACAGAGTCTGGACTGAAAGATGATATATTTTTGAAACTTCGTATATTTTATACAGAGTGGAAGATATATTTTTGAAACTTCGTATATTTTATACATCGTGGAAGATAAGTAAAAATGAATAAAACACCTGAAAAAAGAAAAGAATGCAATAACAGAGATTAAAATGTTCAATAACCAGGTACGGGCATGTACTATGTTAATTGAACATGAATGAATTATTTACCGTATATAATGAAACCGATCAACTCAACAGTGTTAGATATATGGATTTACTTTGTATAAAGTTATGCGATTCGGAGCGTGAAAGAACATAAAATAAGCCTTTTATTGTAACAGGTCACGATACGTGTATACCTATTCGGGTGTGTTTATTCTGTCTTTCTTGTGATATCGAATGTATGGAGTATATGAAGATGCCCTAAGCCGTGTAGTGTGGATTAAAGTTTGATAAACAAAGTTGTGGTTTTAAAGTAGCGCTAAACATCACAAATGCAAATATTAAGTCGTGTTTAAGTTGTGTGTAAGTGGCATATATGATCAGGTATTTGATCAAACTGTTCCAATAACGAGCCAACTGTACGTTATACGCGATGCACTAGTATATATTCTACAACTGTGGTAACAAGTGGAGGCAACTGGATAGCCACGATGCCAACTAAAGTTACCTGGATGTTGGCAGTGTCACCAATCTGCATCTTGGTAAGTATATGTAGGCTCTCTCTCTCTCTCTCTCTCTCTCTCTCTCTCTCTCTGTGTGTGTGTGTGTGTCTCTCTCTCTCTCTCTCTCTCTCTCTCTCTCTCTCTCTCTCTCTCTCTCTCTCTCTCTATACTGCAACTCCCTGAAACAGGTGAAATAAAGATAATAGGGTTAAATGTTAAAAGTCTGATGACGACAAATTGAATTCTAAAATCAGTAAAAATACATTAATGATAGCAACCCATGATTGTTACCCATTCAGTGAGAGGATACGAGAACCTTCCTTAGAGTGTCTGTCCGAATCACCAAAGACCACGATAAGGTAAAGCCTTGTAGATGTAAAAAATGAAATAGAAAAGCCGAACGGGAAATTTAGCATTCAAGGATCATAGTCAACCAACAATTTGAAAAAAAATAGAACTGTAAGCTAAAGGCTAGCAAATACCCCCAACCACCTACCACCTCCACCCACCACCACAACCACCACCACCACCACCACCACCACCACCACCCGCTCAAGGCTTTTACTATATGGGGAAGAACGTTCGCAGTCTTTGCTAACGATAGGAGAACACATTTGGTGCAAATGATATAATCATAAACTAGGCATAAGGTAGAAAACAATTGTCATAAATATTTTATAAATTATTAACCATGTTTTTATTTTATTTTTGTAACTCATAGTTAATATGTTATTTAGGTGCTAATACGTAGAAAAACGCAGAATTGGGAACATAATATGACTGTCTTACCTAATCGTTATAAATGTAATAATGAAGTCTTCTGCTAGTGGGTATGATACTTTTACTGGGGTATAATAGTCAAATCAACAAGAAACGTGGAAATTCCACTAAAACCAGGTTTTCTGAGCGGAAATCGTTTTTCTAGTTTTAGTTAGTGACATTGAACTTGACCTCACACCCAAATGCATTCCTAAGCTTCCTTTACGTATAAGGTACCTACATAGCAAGTTTCGTTCGAATATCTCATTCCAAACTAAAATTATCGAGAGGAAACTGTTTTTCTATATTTAGTAACAGTGACCTTGACCCTGACCCCAGTGACCCCAAAAGCAATTCCAACCTTCCTTTTCATATTCGCTACCAGCATAGCAAGTTTCATTACAATATTTCATTCCTTACTTAAGTTATTGAACGGAAACCGTTTTTCTATTTTAGTAACAGTGACCACCCCCATTGACCCCAAATGCAATCCCAAGCTTCCTTTTTCATATAAGCTACCTACCCTTCAAGGTTCATCGCAATATCTCATTTCTAACAAAAGTTATTGAGAGGAAAACGTTTTCCTATTTTTAGTGACAGTGACCTTGACCGTAACCCCAGTGAATTTAATTGCAATCTCAAGCTTCCTTTCCATATAAGCTACCTACCCTGCAAAATGCATCGCAATACCGTATTCCTAACAAAAGTTATTTAGCGGAAACCGTTTTTCTATTGTTAGTAACAGTGACCTTGACCATGACCGTTTTTTCTATTGTTAGTAACAGTGACCCTGACCTTGACACAATCACAGGCTTACTTTTTCCATATAAGCTACCTACCCTGCACGTTTCATCACAATACCTTATTCCTAACAAAAGTTATTGATAGGACAACATTGCGTCTACGGACGGACGGACGGACGGACGGACGGACAAGTCGAATCCAGTATACCCCATTACAAACTTCGTTTGCGTGGGGTATAACAATTACAAGGATAAATAAAAGGCAAGGTATACGACACCAGGTTCTACGGTGCAGCACACCTCACTCTTACCCTATTTGCATCCTAATAAAACGATAGTGTAAATTAAGAAATCCCCACCATATCCTCTACCAAACTAGACAGCATTAACAGACAATATATTACCCAAAGATGATCATGCATGTATGGATATATAAAAACAAAAGCCTACAAACCACAAAGCAAATACACAGTGACTTGACAGAAGCCAGAGTAACCAGACAATAAACCTTTAAGGATATATACGAGTATACGTCGTGTAGATGTATAAGCCGTATATCTTATTTTGTAATTGATATCATAATTACTGTAGAGGCCGTGTAGATGTAGAGGCCGTGTAGATGTATAAGCCGTATGTGATATCATAATTACTGTAGAGGCCGTGTAGATGTAGAGGCCGTGTAGATGTATAAGCTGTATATGATATCATAATTACTGTAGAGGCCGTGTAGATGTAGAGGCCGTGTAGATGTATAAGCTGTATATGATATCATAATTACTGTAGAGGCCGTGTAGATGTAGAGGCCGTGTAGATGTATAAGCTGTATATGATATCATAATTACTGTAGAGGCCGTGTAGATGTAGAGGCCGTGTAGATGTATAAGCTGTATATGATATCATAATTACTGTAGAGGCGGTGTAGATGTAGAGGCCGTGTAGATGTATAAGCTGTATATGATATCATAATTACTGTAGAGGCTGTGTAGATGTAGAGGCCGTGTAGATGTATAAGCCGTTCATCTTGTTTTGTAATTGATATCATAATTACTGTAGAAGTTAATGTTACAGTAAGCGTTCTCCTCTAGTTGTCAACCCTATAATCTTTGTGATGTCACATACCTTGTCTTGTAAATATCCTTGTATTTCTTGTTTGTTTCGATGTTGTTTTTTGGTCGACTGTGGTCCTTGAATGCCACCTTTCCTCGATTTTTTATTTGCTTAAAGTACTTTCATGAAAATGTTTTGAGAGGTAAACTCGACGACTCGGCTGTTTTATGTTTTTAAGTCTTAGTATTGGTATAATTGAGGTTTGCTGTACACATACAACAAATAAAGTTCAGCGTCTAGTTGTGCAAAAACAGAAATGTAGAGGGGCATTCCGGATCTGAACGCTACACCAATTGACAAGATGCAAACATGGAAAGAACAACTCGCATCCGGCGCTATTTTCCCCCATTGCTGTACTTTGTTATTGGTGGCATGTTCATCTTATTCAGATTTTGTCCGTTACACAAACCAGCAGCATTCAACACTTTCAGTGCTTTGATTAATAACAGTGACCTTGACCTTGACCCCAAATTGCTTTTCATATAAGCTACGTACACGTCAAGTTTCAGGCCAATATATCATTCCTAACGAAAGTTATTGAGCGGAAACCATTTTCTATGTTTAGTAATACCTGAATGTATCAAAACTTCTAAAATGTATCCAAACTCCAAACACCAAAAATGGCGAACAATTCCTTCTTTTCAAGAAACCCGTATACGTTCGGTAAACCTCGTCTATTTCAGTAAACGATTTCCGGACCAATACTATAAATTACATTTGTACCTACTACAATATAATGATTAAAACCTCGTATATTTCCGTAAAAAAATGCGAGACGGTTCGCTAATTTCCGTAAATCGATGAATATACCATGGACTACGTATCTGTCCAGAAAATCATTCAAAGCGGCATTTATCCACGCATTTTCTTTACCGTCTTGAGTGTTGACGCATGGAACTTACACTCACTTCAGGCTAAGGTTTTTGTTCACATTAAGATTTGAAAATAGTACGTCAAACATTTTATCCAGAAATGTTCGAAAACATTCGTGACGGGCGGACGGACAGACCAACGAAGCCCATTGTTATTGTCGACCATTTCTAAACATGATGGCCGCCATTTCTAGATATGATGGATAATTTTTGTTAAAAATTTGCTTGATTAACCTTCAAAAACTTCATATCATTGAAAGAACATCCGATTCAATTGTATGATATTTTAATGTTTCAGTTAAACCTGCTCCCGATGGTCGAGACGCTTTGTTCCTCGGACGCCGAATGTACACTCACTCACCAAACGTGTGCCATACGGACGTCTGGGAATATATGTGAATGCGCTAAAGGTTATTATTTCATACAGGGACGATGCAAGACAAGTAAGTAAATTATTAAAAGAAGTATTTATGATTGCATTGTCCGCCATCTGCGTGGTCCGCCATCGACTAATAAGAAGAAGTGCAAGCATTAATGTCACTATGCACTGGTATGGAACCATCAGTTATTTTCCCCATAGACACCAATGTTAAAATGTAACATATGAATGATTGACTGCAACTTCAACTCAAGTATGGATAATGCAACAGCGTAATTTTCATATAGAAAAATAATTTTAAAACCGGAAATGATGGGGTCCATGTCATGTAAGAAGGTTCTTGTTTGTTTATTAAACAGGTCAAGGGTACAGCTAGTTTCATCGATAATTGCTCATACAGTTAATGCATAAATTTGGAAAATGTTCATCAATAATCCAGTAAAACCTATCAATACACTTCTTATACATACAACAACAAAATATAATAGAACGGGGCTATTTTCCCTTCTTATTATACCCATTTCCAACAAACAAACAAAAAGGGATTACTTTTTATTATAGGAACTACATTCGAACTACACCGCGGAAGTTTATATCAATTGATGGTGGTAAACCTTAGCACCACCACAATCACCTTCTATTAGTATCACCCGATGTCCCCAGGTTAATTAAACCATTACCCGTTTAAAATGTATACTCCGGTAAATATGCGAATCGTTTAAAGCCAATGTTGACATATGATTATTATGTACACACTACCTGGGCCAAGTTGTTCAAAGTGAATCCTTAAATGTGATTCTACTCATATAAGCTATAATTGTATGTATGTATGCGTGTATATGTTAAGTGTGCCTCAAGACGTGTGTGTTATGATGTAGAGATACAGTATGTCAGCGTGTGTTGCAGCTATCCTTTTTAGGAAGTGAATGCATACGTTTGATTTCTGTCTCTCATCATAGTTAGGCGCCCTGCCGTAGTTCGTCCGAAGGTTGTCTGTCCTTGGTTTCTCCCTACATATAATTCTGCTTTGTCAACGTGAATCTCTTAGGTACCAAATGTCGAAAGTTGCCGTTGTGATTTCAAATTATCTCCCGTTAATACATACCATTTACTGAATTTACAGTGATCTGGTACCTTTCATTGTCACTTAAATGTCAGTAAATGCTGATCGAAAATCTGCTATTATGTAAATTTATTTAATAGTAAAAAATAAATGCTATTACTATTTGATATGTTCGTCATTTCTTAAATAAATGAAAATTACAATTTCAATATTTCTTACTGGTGTTCTTTTGTACTTCCATACAATTGTTTATGATTTCACACATCAAACAAAGCGTAACTTTATGAGTGTAAATTATAAGGTATACAGAAATACATATATATACTGAGGGAAAACAGTTTAGCAAGTTTTTGATGCACCCTGGACATAATACAGTTTGGCTGTAAAATTAAGAAACTTCCATAGACACCTTTATTTTATTAAACACACATCAATAATAATGTCGAACATCTTAATGACGTAACGAATAAATGAACGTATGAGTCAAGCCCGTAAAGTCCCAAAATGTCAGTATATCTTTTATACAGTATTATTTCATCTAAAAAAAACTTGCTAAACTTTTTTCCTTCAGTATATATATAGGTGTCTGTGAAAGCTGATCTAAAATCTACTATTATATACATATATATATAGGTGTCTGTGAAAGCTGATCTAAAATCTACTATTATATACACATATATATAGGTGTCGGTGAAAGCTGATCTACAATCTACTATTATATACATATATATATATATAGGTGTCGGTGAAAGCTGATCTAAAGTCTACTATTATATAAATATATATATATATAGGTGTCGGTGAACTATGCTCGAGTTCCGCAAGTATTGACGCCGCCTTGGGAAGTTGTGGCATCAGCACAATCACACTGCTACCATTGGTGTTTGGATCTATGGAAGACAAGTGCACGTGAGTAGTGACTACGCATAGGCCATGTTGTGGTCATGCTTGTTGATGGGATGTACACGTCTTTGTGACGTAATGTAACATTTTTCTATGATGCTTCAACAAACTAGCCCGCCAAATAACGGCAAAAGTATACAATAAACAATCGTTTATCAAAACTCTATCCACGTATTCAGGTCATATAATAACTTATATTTGCAGATTAAAAGCAATGATTTTCTTTACGGATTCTTAAAATATCCGTGATTGAATATGCATTACATGAATTATGAGTTGGTAACTCTAAATTCGACGCTCTAGTTTTGTGGTTTCGCTTGGCTGGTTAAAGCCGTTTATATTATGTCTATAGAGTTTATATTCTCAAAATATGTAAGTTATATATATATATACACCTCGTCGTCAGTAGGTTTAGAAACGTTGTTTTAGAATCTGTTGTAAAAATTGCCTGTTGATGGCGGTATAGCTACCTTCAAATTCACAATGTAATATATGTTACCATTCATGAACAGACTCAATAAAATCGAGTCTGCTACTTTTCTCTCTTATTTGTGTTTGCTGCTTCCAAAGGGATCACCTTTACTGTATGTATTAATCATTATATACGAGTATATATAGAATATATTTCGAACGTTGAAGGTTCTAGTTATAATCATCTAGTTCTAGCTAAAACAAAAGAAGCATAATTCTGTTATTATGAGTTACCCAACATATTCAAACATGGTCCACTTGATATTTTAAATCATGACAGGCATGTAGATTGGTCGGCTGATATCTGGCGTCCAACTCTTGCGTGTAGAATTATCAGAGCTTTTTTGCAGTTTCAACTTATGTTTTCTTTACAGAACGTATCTAAAAATAAAACCATGCGTTGTGTCAGAAATCCAGAAACGATTGGCCACATGTAGCGTCGCCGAGATTGCTGACGGCGTCGGTAAATATGCAAATACAGCGATACAGGCATATAATGTACCTCCTATTGACTTTTCTGTCTTGGACAGTTGTCAAGGTAAATGTTAGCCTTTCTCAGCTATGTATATTTTGGTATCAACATTGGAACGCACAACAGATAATCTCCCTAATCCCAAAATGTATACACGGAATGATGTTATTGCGGCGTTTCCTTGGTCGAAAATCGGGTGGACAGATTTCTAATTCCCGAGAAACTCACTTTTGCCAGAATATTTTATGCCAGTCACATTGTTTAAAGAGTTGTAACACTTAGTTGTCGGAATTACCAAATCAGGAAGGTCACTGTCATTTTTACTGTCAATGCGTGTTCGAAGGATAAGAAAGCTAACTTCGAATTAAAAGTAGGTCACCTTGGGAAACCTTGGCCTAATTTGTAAACATTGTTCACTATAGTTAGTGTGATTGTTTAGCTTCGTTTCCAGGTCAGTAGTTTTATAATATCCAATATTCATGTACATATACATGCAGATGAGAACTAAACATGTATTTTAACAGAAGGTCACTATTATTGTTCTTGACATTGATCTCATTTCTTTTACATTTAGTTCCGTTTCTAAGTAACTTAGTAGCCCCAGATGCTTCAGCCTTCGTGCACAAAAACACTTAAATAACTTAAAATCTTACACTTCGGTGACTTACGGTTACAGTAGTTTCCAAAATGCTCACTACCTCCGTGGCCGGGATAGTAATGACGCTGCGTCTAAAACATTCTCGCCGCTGCGGGTTCGAATTCCACTGGTATTGAATTGTCAACTGTCGATTGTGGTTCTACCCAGGAAAATAGGTTGTCTGCCTCTACCACAACAAAATATCGACCGTCATAAAAGATCTAACATGTTCTCTAGTTATCTCGACGAGTACTGTCCATGTGCACAAAGCTATGATATCGTCATCAAGTTAACCTACGCTATTTAATGTGCTCTAGTTACGATCAATGTTAGCAAACGTATACCAAACAGGCCTCAAACTAAATACAAATATCAAAACCAGGTCACCTCGACTGACCTTGAACTTCATCGATTCCAATATTTTGTTTTTATTTCAGTTTCTAACACATTATACACACATGTCTTATTTCAATTTGTATATTTTCATATTTTCCCATGTTCTCTTTTTTACAGCTGCGAAAATAAAGGTTGTATTTAAACTGGTAAACAGTTACTGGTTCTTAACGCTGGCGGATACTGGTTCCCCGCCATACTGGCTTATCATCGACAAATACGACAAGTTGGTATGTAAGCAAACACTCCTATTGTATGATTTGTTTTCAACATACGAATTGTATTCCGCTAAAACTATTGGGATTTCTTTACTGATCTCAAGCGTCTTCGTGGCCGAGGGGTTAACGACGTTGCGTTGTAAACTTCTCGCCTCTCACCGCTGCGGGTTCGAATCCCACTGGGAGCTCGAATTGTAAGTTAGTAAGTTTCTATTCTTACAGACGGCGGAGGGTGTAAAGTAGGACATTTGGGGTCTACCTCCACCACAAAATAATCGACCGTCGTATATAACCTTACATGTGTTGAAAATGGCGTAGAACCCCATACAAACAAAGGAACCGACTACTCAAAAGGGCCTGTACTAATACGTACTGATTGACATTCTACATATCCCAAAAGGGTTTTCAAGTGTGGTCTAATCTATAGATGTAACCAATACTGGTAATTTCGGCGAGATTGAACCCCTCCAGTTCTTGAGCACTTATGGTGGTGTCGCCGAGATGGTTTCTTTATAATAAAAAAAAGACAAGAAAAAAGTTTAATATGCGGGATCAATTACGAAGCATTTAAGAGTTCCCCTATTTTTTAACGTTTTATTTCTTTTCAATGCAATAATGTACAAACGCGGTAATCATGAAATTATATTCAACAATAAAATTACTATATAATGTATTGAAAGTAACCTTTAGAAGATAGAAAGATAGAAAAAAGACGAATATAGTACGAGTATAGTAAAAATGTATCTATGGAAAGTGATCGTTACTAATTAACCTTTTATCTCTAGTTTTCAAATGTCAACAAAGTCCCATTTGGTATTGTGTTGGTCAAGTTTGTTCTTAGAGAACGCAATACTTTCTATAATATCTTTCCTATAATACCATTATCTTATAAAGCATTCAATATCAGTTGAATACCATTTAATACTAACTTACATACCGGATGTCTTCCTTGTGGGAGCGTCTCCGTGGCAGAGTGGTTAACGACGTTGCGTTGTAAACATTCTCGCCTCTCACCGCTGCTGGTTCGAATCCCACTGAGAGCTCGACTTTTAAGTGAGAAAGTGTCGATTCTTACGAATGGAGGGAGATGTACAGTACTGGTTCTACCCAGGAAAAGTGGGTGACATTTGTTGAAAATGACGTAAAACACCATACTAACAAACACTCTTTGTGGAAGCCTTATAAGGTTTACCACCACCAATTGCATGCAAACCTCCGAAGTGTAGTTCGAATATAGTTCCTATACTAAAAAGTAATCCGTCCTTTTTTTATGGGAATGTGCATTATAAGTAACGGAAATCCGCCCATTTCTATTCGATTTTGTTGTCATGTGATTGTATAAGAAACGTTTTAATAGGCTTTACTGGTTCACTGATGAACATTTTCAAAATTTCGAATCTATGCATACAAGCTGTGAGCAACTACCAATGAAAACAAACAAGAATTTCTTACATTCTTGTGATTCCACCTTTTCTGGTGATTGTTCAAGTGGACAAACTAGTGTTACGCTGCTGAATTATCCAAGTTGAAGTTGCAGCAAATCATTAATATGATTGTGACATTTTAAAATCGGTGTCAGTGGGGAAAATAATTGGTGGTTAAGTATATTGATTCTCCAACATTACAGATCAATCAGATGTTGAAGCACACGTTCAATGCCTCGTTCGTCGATAGCGCCATTACTTACCTCAGGTTCGTCTGCTCAACTTTCCTTTTTATCTTGCTCGTACTATTAAACACTTTATCGCTAAGTTGACAGCTGTATACAGAGGATTGACTAGATATTTACACACGATGTCACGTTTCATTAGTTTCTTATAATTTGCATTAAATGTAGGCATGTATCACTGTATATATCGTTCGTCTCGGTATAATAATAATACAGTGTTTAGTATTATTGTACTTTTTAAAAGATAAATATGCTCGCTCCTTGACTATATTTTTCAGTTGTTTTAATTTTTTCTCAGTTACAGAAATGTATATACGAAAGTTAATATACATACCTTTTTGATATGAAAAACTAATCAGTTATTTTTTATATTTTAGACAAGGCGAAGGTTCTACTGTTTTAGCTGATGTGACATTACAGCTTACACAAGCACCTGTTGGTGATATAAGACTAAATATAATAGAGACTATTGGTTCTAACACCAACTACAGTCAGTGGTTTAGTGTGGAGTCTGCCACAGCATCAACAGGTAATGAGTAGCTAACAGTGTGGAGTCTGCCACAGCATCAACAGGTAATGAGTAGCTAACAGTGTGGAGTCTGCCACAGCATCTACAGGTAATGAGTAGCTAACAGTGTGGAGTCTGCCACAGCATCTACAGGTAATGAGTAGCTAACAGTGTGGAGTCCGCCACAGCATCTACAGGTAATGAGTAGCTAACAGTGTGGAGTCTGCCACAGCATCTACAGGTAATGAGTAGCTAACAGTGTGGAGTCCGCCACAGCATCTACAGGTAATGAGTAGCTAACAGTGTGGAGTCCGCCACAGCATCTACAGGTAATGAGTAGCTAACAGTGTGGAGTCTGCCACAGCATCTACAGGTAATGAGTAGCTATAGCAAGTAACACCAACTACAGTCAGTGGTTCAGTGTGGAGTCCTCCACAGCATCTACAGGTAATGAGCAGCTAACAGTGTGGAGTCTGCCACAGCATCTACAGGTAATGAGTAGCTAACAGTGTGGAGTCTGCCACAGCATCTACAGGTAATGAGTAGCTAACAGTGTGGAGTCTGCCACAGCATCTACAGGTAATGAGTAGCTAACAGTGTGGAGTCTGCCACAGCATCTACAGGTAATGAGTAGCTAACAGTGTGGAGTCTGCCACAGCATCTACAGGTAATGAGTAGCTAACAGTGTGGAGTCTGCCACAGCATCTACAGGTAATGAGTAGCTAACAGTGTGGAGTCTGCCACAGCATCTACAGGTAATGAGTAGCTAACAGTGTGGAGTCCGCCACAGCATCTACAGGTAATGAGTAGCTAACAGTGTGGAGTCTGCCACAGCATCTACAGGTAATGAGTAGCTAACAGTGTGGAGTCTGCCACAGCATCTACAGGTAATGAGTAGCTAACAGTGTGGAGTCCGCCACAGCATCTACAGGTAATGAGTAGCTAACAGTGTGGAGTCTGCCACAGCATCTACAGGTAATGAGTAGCTAACAGTGTGGAGTCTGCCACAGCATCTACAGGTAATGAGTAGCTATAGCAAGTAACACCAACTACAGTCTGTGGTTCAGTGTGGAGTCTGCCACAGCATCTACAGGTAATGAGTAGCTAACAGTGTGGAGTCTGCCACAGCATCTACAGGTAATGAGTAGCTAACAGTGTGGAGTCTGCCACAGCATCTACAGGTAATGAGCAGCTAACAGTGTGGAGTCTGCCACAGCATCTACAGGTAATGAGTAGCTAACAGTGTGGAGTCTGCCACAGCATCTACAGGTAATGAGCAGCTAACAGTGTGGAGTCTGCCACAGCATCTACAGGTAATGAGTAGCTAACAGTGTGGAGTCTGCCACAGCATCTACAGGTAATGAGTAGCTATAGCAAGTAACACCAACTACAGTCTGTGGTTCAGTGTGGAGTCTGCCACAGCATCAACAGGTAATGAGTAGCTAACAGTGTGGAGTCTGCCACAGCATCTACAGGTAATGAGTAGCTAACAGTGTGGAGTCTGCCACAGCATCTACAGGTAATGAGTAGCTAACAGTGTGGAGTCCGCCACAGCATCTACAGGTAATGAGTAGCTAACAGTGTGGAGTCTGCCACAGCATCTACAGGTAATGAGTAGCTAACAGTGTGGAGTCTGCCACAGCATCTACAGGTAATGAGTAGCTAACAGTGTGGAGTCTGCCACAGCATCTACAGGTAATGAGTAGCTATAGCAAGTAACACCAACTACAGTCTGTGGTTCAGTGTGGAGTCTGCCACAGCATCAACAGGTAATGAGTAGCTAACAGTGTGGAGTCCGCCACAGCATCTACAGGTAATGAGTAGCTATAGCAAGTAACACCAACTACAGTCAGTGGTTCAGTGTGGAGTCTGCCACAGCATCTACAGGTAATGAGTAGCTAACAGTGTGGAGTCTGCCACAGTATCTACAGGTAATGAGTAGCTAACAGTGTGGAGTCCGCCACAGTATCTACAGGTAATGAGTAGCTAACAGTGTGGAGACTGCCACAGCATCTACAGGTAATGAGTAGCTAACAGTGTGGAGTCTGCCACAGCATCTACAGGTAATGAGTAGCTATAGCAAGTAACACCAACTACAGTCAGTGGTTCAGTGTGGAGTCTGCCACAGCATCTACAGGTAATGAGTAGCTAACAGTGTGGAGTCCGCCACAGCATCTACAGGTAATGAGTAGCTATAGCAAGTAACACCAACTACAGTCTGTGGTTCAGTGTGGAGTCTGCCACAGCATCAACAGGTAATGAGTAGCTAACAGTGTGGAGTCTGCCACAGCATCTACAGGTAATGAGTAGCTAACAGTGTGGAGTCTGCCACAGCATCTACAGGTAATGAGTAGCTAACAGTGTGGAGTCCGCCACAGCATCTACAGGTAATGAGTAGCTAACAGTGTGGAGTCTGCCACAGCATCTACAGGTAATGAGTAGCTAACAGTGTGGAGTCTGCCACAGCATCTACAGGTAATGAGTAGCTATAGCAAGTAACACCAACTACAGTCTGTGGTTCAGTGTGGAGTCTGCCACAGCATCAACAGGTAATGAGTAGCTAACAGTGTGGAGTCCGCCACAGCATCTACAGGTAATGAGTAGCTATAGCAAGTAACACCAACTACAGTCAGTGGTTCAGTGTGGAGTCTGCCACAGCATCTACAGGTAATGAGTAGCTAACAGTGTGGAGTCTGCCACAGTATCTACAGGTAATGAGTAGCTAACAGTGTGGAGTCCGCCACAGTATCTACAGGTAATGAGTAGCTAACAGTGTGGAGACTGCCACAGCATCTACAGGTAATGAGTAGCTAACAGTGTGGAGTCTGCCACAGCATCTACAGGTAATGAGTAGCTATAGCAAGTAACACCAACTACAGTCAGTGGTTCAGTGTGGAGTCTGCCACAGCATCTACAGGTAATGAGTAGCTAACAGTGTGGAGTCCGCCACAGCATCTACAGGTAATGAGTAGCTATAGCAAGTAACACCAACTACAGTCAGTGGTTCAGTGTGGAGTCTGCCACAGCATCTACAGGTAATGAGTAGCTAACAGTGTGGAGTCTGCCACAGCATCTACAGGTAATGAGTAGCTATAGCAAGTAACACCAACTACAGTCAGTGGTTCAGTGTGGAGTCTGCCACAGCATCTACAGGTAATGAGTAGCTAACAGTGTGGAGTCCGCCACAGCATCTACAGGTAATGAGTAGCTAACAGTGTGGAGTCTGCCACAGCATCTACAAGTAATGAGTAGCTAACAGTGTGGAGACTGCCACAGCATCTACAGGTAATGAGTAGCTATAGCAAGTAACACCAACTACAGTCAGTGGTTCAGTGTGGAGTCTGCCACAGCATCTACAGGTAATGAGTAGCTAACAGTGTGGAGACTGCCACAGCATCTACAGGTAATGAGTAGCTATAGCAAGTAACACCAACTACAGTCAGTGGTTCAGTGTGGAGTCTGCCACAGCATCTACAGGTAATGAGTAGCTAACAGTGTGGAGACTGCCACAGCATCTACAGGTAATGAGTAGCTATAGCAAGTAACACCAACTACAGTCAGTGGTTCAGTGTGGAGTCTGCCACAGCATCTACAGGTAATGAGTAGCTATAGCAAGTAACACCAACTACAGTCAGTGGTTCAGTGTGGAGTCTGCCACAGCATCTACAGGTAATGAGTAGCTAACAGTGTGGAGTCTGCCACAGCATCAACAGGTAATGAGTAGATATAGCAAGTAACACCAACTACAGTCAGTGGTTCAGTGTGGAGTCTGCCACAGCATCTACAGGTAATGAGTAGCTAACAGTGTGGAGTCTGCCACAGCATCTACAGGTAATGAGTAGCTATAGCAAGTAACACCAACTACAGTCAGTGGTTCAGTCTGGAGTCTGCCACAGCATCTACAGGTAATGAGTAGCTAACAGTGTGGAGTCCGCCACAGCATCTACAGGTAATGAGTAGCTAACAGTGTGGAGTCCGCCACAGCATCTACAGGTAATGAGTAGCTATAGCAAGTAACACCAACTACAGTCAGTGGTTCAGTGTGGAGTCCGCCACAGCATCTACAGGTAATGAGTAGCTAACAGTGTGGAGTCCGCCACAGCATCTACAGGTAATGAGTAGCTATAGCAAGTAACACCAACTACAGTCAGTGGTTCAGTGTGGAGTCCGCCACAGCATCTACAGGTAATGAGTAGCTAACAGTGTGGAGTCCGCCACAGCATCTACAGGTAATGAGTAGCTATAGCAAGTAACACCAACTACAGTCAGTGGTTCAGTGTGGAGTCTGCCACAGCATCAACAGGTAATGAGTAGCTAACAGTGTGGAGTCCGCCACAGCATCTACAGGTAATGAGTAGCTAACAGTGTGGAGTCCGCCACAGCATCAACAGGTAATGAGTAGCTATAGCAAGTAACACCAACTACAGTCAGTGGTTCAGTGTGGAGTCTGCCACAGCATCAACAGGTAATGAGTAGCTAACAGTGTGGAGTCCGCCACAGCATCTACAGGTAATGAGTAGCTAACAGTGTAGAGTCTGCCACAGCATCTACAGGTAATGAGTAGCTATAGCAAGTAACACCAACTACAGTCAGTGGTTCAGTGTGGAGTCCGCCACAGCATCAACAGGTAATGAGTAGCTAACAGTGTGGAGTCTGCCACAGCATCTACAGGTAATGAGTAGCTAACAGTGTGGAGTCTGCCACAGCATCAACAGGTAATGAGTAGCTATAGCAAGTAACACCAACTACAGTCAGTGGTTCAGTGTGGAGTCTGCCACAGCATCAACAGGTAATGAGTAGCTAACAGTGTGGAGTCCGCCACAGCATCAACAGGTAATGAGTAGCTATAGCAAGTAACACCAACTACAGTCAGTGGTTCAGTGTGGAGTCTGCCACAGCATCTACAGGTAATGAGTAGCTAACAGTGTGGAGTCCGCCACAGCATCTACAGGTAATGAGTAGCTATAGCAAGTAACACCAACTACAGTCAGTGGTTCAGTGTGGAGTCTGCCACAGCATCAACAGGTAATGAGTAGCTAACAGTGTGGAGTCTGCCACAGCATCAACAGGTAATGAGTAGCTATAGCAAGTAACACCAACTACAGTCAGTGGTTCAGTGTGGAGTCCGCCACAGCATCTACAGGTAATGAGTAGCTAACAGTGTGGAGTCTGCCACAGCATCTACAGGTAATGAGTAGCTATAGCAAGTAACACCAACTACAGTCAGTGGTTCAGTGTGGAGTCTGCCACAGCATCTACAGGTAATGAGTAGCTAACAGTGTGGAGTCCGCCACAGCATCTACAGGTAATGAGTAGCTAACAGTGTGGAGTCCGCCACAGCATCTACAGGTAATGAGTAGCTAACAGTGTAGAGTCTGCCACAGCATCTACAGGTAATGAGTAGCTATAGCAAGTAACACCAACTACAGTCAGTGGTTCAGTGTGGAGTCTGCCACAGCATCTACAGGTAATGAGTAGCTAACAGTGTGGAGTCTGCCACAGCATCTACAGGTAATGAGTAGCTATAGCAAGTAACACCAACTACAGTCAGTGGTTCAGTGTGGAGTCTGCCACAGCATCTACAGGTAATGAGTAGCTAACAGTGTGGAGTCTGCCACAGCATCAACAGGTAATGAGTAGCTATAGCAAGTAACACCAACTACAGTCAGTGGTTCAGTGTGGAGTCTGCCACAGCATCTACAGGTAATGAGTAGCTATAGCAAGTAAC
The DNA here is from genome assembly GCA_037043455.1 of Cyrtodaria siliqua. NCBI lineage: Eukaryota > Metazoa > Mollusca > Bivalvia > Adapedonta > Hiatellidae > Cyrtodaria > Cyrtodaria siliqua. The sequence goes on from JAWPHD010001320.1 coordinate 161,646, forward strand.
ACCAACTACAGTCAGTGGTTCAGTGTGGAGTCTGCCACAGCATCAACAGGTAATGAGTAGCTAACAGTGTGGAGTCCGCCACAGCATCTACAGGTAATGAGTAGCTATAGCAAGTAACACCAACTACAGTCAGTGGTTCAGTGTGGAGTCTGCCACAGCATCTACAGGTAATGAGTAGCTATAGCAAGTAACACCAACTACAGTCAGTGGTTCAGTGTGGAGTCTGCCACAGCATCAACAGGTAATGAGTAGCTAACAGTGTGGAGTCTGCCACAGCATCTACAGGTAATGAGTAGCTATAGCAAGTAACACCAACTACAGTCAGTGGTTCAGTGTGGAGTCTGCCACAGCATCTACAGGTAATGAGTAGCTATAGCAAGTAACACCAACTACAGTCAGTGGTTCAGTGTGGAGACTGCCACAGCATCAACAGGTAATGAGTAGCTAACAGTGTGGAGTCTGCCACAGCATCTACAGGTAATGAGTAGCTATAGCAAGTAACACCAACTACAGTCAGTGGTTCAGTGTGGAGTCCGCCACAGCATCTACAGGTAATGAGTAGCTAACAGTGTGGAGTCTGCCACAGCATCTACAGGTAATGAGTAGCTATAGCAAGTAACACCAACTACAGTCAGTGGTTCAGTGTGGAGTCTGCCACAGCATCTACAGGTAATGAGTAGCTATAGCAAGTAACACCAACTACAGTCAGTGGTTCAGTGTGGAGACTGCCACAGCATCAACAGGTAATGAGTAGCTATAGCAAGTAACACCAACTACAGTCAGTGGTTCAGTGTGGAGTCCGCCACAGCATCTACAGGTAATGAGTAGCTAACAGTGTGGAGTCTGCCACAGCATCAACAGGTAATGAGTAGCTATAGCAAGTAACACCAACTACAGTCAGTGGTTCAGTGTGGAGTCTGCCACAGCATCTACAGGTAATGAGTAGCTAACAGTGTGGAGTCTGCCACAGCATCTACAGGTAATGAGTAGCTATAGCAAGTAACACCAACTACAGTCAGTGGTTCAGTGTGGAGTCTGCCACAGCATCTACAGGTAATGAGTAGCTATAGCAAGTAACACCAACTACAGTCAGTGGTTTAGTGTGGAGTCTGCCACAGCATCTACAGGTAATGAGTAGCTAACAGTGTGGAGTCCGCCACAGCATCTACAGGTAATGAGTAGCTATAGCAAGTAACACCAACTACAGTCAGTGGTTTAGTGTGGAGTCTGCCACAGCATCTACAGGTAATGAGTAGCTATAGCAAGTAACACCAACTACAGTCAGTGGTTCAGTGTGGAGTCTGCCACAGCATCTACAGGTAATGAGTAGCTAACAGTGTGGAGTCCGCCACAGCATCTACAGGTAATGAGTAGCTAACAGTGTGGAGACTGCCACAGCATCTACAGGTAATGAGTAGCTATAGCAAGTAACACCAACTACAGTCAGTGGTTTAGTCTGGAGTCTGCCACAGCATCTACAGGTAATGAGTAGCTAACAGTGTGGAGTCTGCCACAGCATCTACAGGTAATGAGTAGCTATAGCAAGTAACACCAACTACAGTCAGTGGTTCAGTGTGGAGTCTGCCACAGCATCTACAGGTAATGAGTAGCTAACAGTGTGGAGTCCGCCACAGCATCTACAGGTAATGAGTAGCTAACAGTGTGGAGACTGCCACAGCATCTACAGGTAATGAGTAGCTATAGCAAGTAACACCAACTACAGTCAGTGGTTTAGTCTGGAGTCTGCCACAGCATCTACAGGTAATGAGTAGCTAACAGTGTGGAGTCTGCCACAGCATCTACAGGTAATGAGTAGCTAACAGTGTAGAGTCTGCCACAGTATCTACAGGTAATGAGTAGCTATAGCAAGTAACACCAACTACAGTCAGTGGTTCAGTGTGGAGTCCGCCACAGCATCTACAGGTAATGAGTAGCTAACAGTGTGGAGTCCGCCACAGCATCTACAGGTAATGAGTAGCTAACAGTGTAGAGTCTGCCACAGCATCTACAGGTAATGAGTAGCTAACAGTGTGGAGTCTGCCACAGCATCAACAGGTAATGAGTAGCTATAGCAAGTAACACCAACTACAGTCAGTGGTTCAGTGTGGAGTCTGCCACAGCATCTACAGGTAATGAGTAGCTAACAGTGTGGAGTCCGCCACAGCATCTACAGGTAATGAGTAGCTAACAGTGTAGAGTCTGCCACAGCATCTACAGGTAATGAGTAGCTAACAGTGTGGAGTCTGCCACAGCATCTACAGGTAATGAGTAGCTAACAGTGTGGAGTCTGCCACAGCATCTACAGGTAATGAGTAGCTAACAGTGTGGAGTCTGCCACAGCATCTACAGGTAATGAGTAGCTAACAGTGTGGAGTCTGCCACAGCATCTACAGGTAATGAGTAGCTAACAGTGTGGAGTCTGCCACAGCATCTACAGGTAATGAGTAGCTAACAGTGTGGAGTCTGCCACAGCATCTACAGGTAATGAGTAGCTAACAGTGTGGAGTCTGCCACAGCATCTACAGGTAATGAGTAGCTAACAGTGTGGAGTCTGCCACAGCATCAACAGGTAATGAGTAGATATAGCAAGTAACACCAACTACAGTCAGTGGTTCAGTGTGGAGTCTGCCACAGCATCTACAGGTAATGAGTAGCTAACAGTGTGGAGTCTGCCACAGCATCTACAGGTAATGAGTAGCTAACAGTGTGGAGTCTGCCACAGCATCTACAGGTAATGAGTAGCTATAGCAAGTAACACCAACTACAGTCAGTGGTTTAGTGTGGAGTCTGCCACAGCATCTACAGGTAATGAGTAGCTAACAGTGTGGAGTCCGCCACAGCATCTACAGGTAATGAGTAGCTATAGCAAGTAACACCAACTACAGTCAGTGGTTCAGTCTGGAGTCTGCCACAGCATCTACAGGTAATGAGTAGCTAACAGTGTGGAGTCTGCCACAGCATCTACAGGTAATGAGTAGCTATAGCAAGTAACACCAACTACAGTCAGTGGTTCAGTGTGGAGTCTGCCACAGCATCTACAGGTAATGAGTAGCTATAGCAAGTAACACCAACTACAGTCAGTGGTTCAGTGTGGAGTCTGCCACAGCATCTACAGGTAATGAGTAGCTAACAGTGTGGAGTCTGCCACAGCATCTACAGGTAATGAGTAGCTAACAGTGTGGAATCTGCCACAGCATCTACAGGTAATGAGTAGCTATAGCAAGTAACACCAACTACAGTCAGTGGTTTAGTGTGGAGTCTGCCACAGCATCTACAGGTAATGAGTAGCTAACAGTGTGGAGTCCGCCACAGCATCTACAGGTAATGAGTAGCTAACAGTGTGGAGTCCGCCACAGCATCTACAGGTAATGAGTAGCTATAGCAAGTAACACCAACTACAGTCAGTGGTTCAGTGTGGAGTCCGCCACAGCATCTACAGGTAATGAGTAGCTAACAGTGTGGAGTCCGCCACAGCATCTACAGGTAATGAGTAGCTATAGCAAGTAACACCAACTACAGTCAGTGGTTCAGTGTGGAGTCTGCCACAGCATCTACAGGTAATGAGTAGCTATAGCAAGTAACACCAACTACAGTCAGTGGTTCAGTGTGGAGTCTGCCACAGCATCAACAGGTAATGAGTAGCTAACAGTGTGGAGTCTGCCACAGCATCTACAGGTAATGAGTAGCTATAGCAAGTAACACCAACTACAGTCAGTGGTTCAGTGTGGAGTCTGCCACAGCATCTACAGGTAATGAGTAGCTATAGCAAGTAACACCAACTACAGTCAGTGGTTCAGTGTGGAGACTGCCACAGCATCTACAGGTAATGAGTAGCTAACAGTGTGGAGTCTGCCACAGCATCTACAGGTAATGAGTAGCTATAGCAAGTAACACCAACTACAGTCAGTGGTTCAGTGTGGAGTCTGCCACAGCATCAACAGGTAATGAGTAGCTATAGCAAGTAACACCAACTACAGTCAGTGGTTCAGTGTGGAGTCTGCCACAGCATCTACAGGTAATGAGTAGCTAACAGTGTGGAGTCTGCCACAGCATCTACAGGTAATGAGTAGCTATAGCAAGTAACACCAACTACAGTCAGTGGTTCAGTGTGGAGACTGCCACAGCATCTACAGGTAATGAGTAGCTATAGCAAGTAACACCAACTACAGTCAGTGGTTCAGTGTGGAGTCTGCCACAGCATCTACAGGTAATGAGTAGCTAACAGTGTGGAGTCTGCCACAGCATCTACAGGTAATGAGTAGCTAACAGTGTGGAGTCTGCCACAGCATCTACAGGTAATGAGTAGCTAACAGTGTGGAGTCTGCCACAGCATCAACAGGTAATGAGTAGCTAACAGTGTGGAGTCCGCCACAGCATCTACAGGTAATGAGTAGCTATAGCAAGTAACACCAACTACAGTCAGTGGTTCAGTGTGGAGTCTGCCACAGCATCTACAGGTAATGAGTAGCTAACAGTGTGGAGTCCGCCACAGCATCTACAGGTAATGAGTAGCTATAGCAAGTAACACCAACTACAGTCAGTGGTTCAGTCTGGAGTCTGCCACAGCATCTACAGGTAATGAGTAACTAACAGTGTGGAGTCTGCCACAGCATCAACAGGTAATGAGTAGCTATAGCAAGTAACACCAACTACAGTCAGTGGTTTAGTGTGGAGTCTGCCACAGCATCTACAGGTAATGTGTAGCTAACAGTGTGGAGTCCGCCACAGCATCTACAGGTAATGAGTAGCTATAGCAAGTAACACCAACTACAGTCAGTGGTTCAGTGTGGAGTCCGCCACAGCATCTACAGGTAATGAGTAGCTAACAGTGTGGAGACTGCCACAGCATCAACAGGTAATGAGTAGCTATAGCAAGTAACACCAACTACAGTCAATGGTTGAGTGTGGAGACTGCCACAGCATCTACAGGTAATGAGTAGCTAACAGTGTGGAGTCTGCCACAGCATCTACAGGTAATGAGTAGCTATAGCAAGTAACACCAACTACAGTCAGTGGTTCAGTGTGGAGTCTGCCACAGCATCAACAGGTAATGAGTAGCTAACAGTGTGGAGTCTGCCACAGCATCTACAGGTAATGAGTAGCTAACAGTGTGGAGTCTGCCACAGCATCTACAGGTAATGAGTAGCTAACAGTGTGGAGTCTGCCACAGCATCTACAGGTAATGAGTAGCTATAGCAAGTAACACCAACTACAGTCAGTGGTTCAGTGTGGAGTCTGCCACAGCATCAACAGGTAATGAGTAGCTAACAGTGTGGAGTCTGCCACAGCATCTACAGGTAATGAGTAGCTATAGCAAGTAACACCAACTACAGTCAGTGGTTCAGTGTGGAGTCTGCCACAGCATCTACAGGTAATGAGTAGCTAACAGTTTGGAGTCTGCCACAGCATCTACAGGTAATGAGTAGCTATAGCAAGTAACACCAACTACAGTCAGTGGTTCAGTGTGGAGTCTGCCACAGCATCTACAGGTAATGAGTAGCTAACAGTGTGGAGACTGCCACAGCATCTACAGGTAATGAGTAGCTATAGCAAGTAACACCAACTACAGTCAGTGGTTCAGTCTGGAGTCTGCCACAGCATCTACAGGTAATGAGTAGCTAACAGTGTGGAGTCCGCCACAGCATCTACAGGTAATGAGTAGCTATAGCAAGTAACACCAACTACAGTCAGTGGTTCAGTGTGGAGTCTGCCACAGCATCTACAGGTAATGAGTAGCTAACAGTGTGGAGTCTGCCACAGCATCTACAGGTAATGAGTAGCTATAGCAAGTAACACCAACTACAGTCAGTGGTTCAGTGTGGAGTCTGCCACAGCATCTACAGGTAATGAGTAGCTAACAGTGTGGAGTCTGCCACAGCATCTACAGGTAATGAGTAGCTAACAGTGTGGAGTCTGCCACAGCATCTACAGGTAATGAGTAGCTATAGCAAGTAACACCAACTACAGTCAGTGGTTCAGTCTGGAGTCTGCCACAGCATCTACAGGTAATGAGTAGCTAACAGTGTGGAGTCTGCCACAGCATCTACAGGTAATGAGTAGCTAACAGTGTGGAGTCTGCCACAGCATCTACAGGTAATGAGTAGCTAACAGTGTGGAGTCTGCCACAGCATCTACAGGTAATGAGTAGCTAACAGTGTGGAGTCTGCCACAGCATCTACAGGTAATGAGTAGCTAACAGTGTGGAGTCCGCCACAGCATCTACAGGTAATGAGTAGCTAACAGAAGCGACCGTTGGTAACAGGAGTTATATTATGAAAACACGGGCTATAGCCGGTAGCACCAAGTTAAGTCAATGGTTCTGTCTGGTATCCGTCGCTATATGTAATTAGTCCGTTAGCTGGAGCCCGGAATTTAGTATACCGGCGTCATTTGAAGCGACAAATTCTGATTTTTTCTTCTGATGAATGTTCACACTTTTCAATCTGTAAAAACAAAACAGAACATAATATATTCTTTATATATTACTGAAACAAATGGTTATATTGTGGAACGAGTCTAGCCTATGCATTTTGTAAGGTATGCATGCTAAACGTATTATAAATCCCTTACATTAGAGTCGGAAAAAAAAGAGTTTCAAATGGACTGATACATTTAAAAAATATCGGATTGTTCTCGTTTGGTTGTATGCAATTCTTTCGAAAACAATGCGTTATGTTTTTGTAGAAAAGGTATATTAACATAATTCATTCAGTTCCGTTGAAAACCAATTTGCTATCTTTTTTGTTGTTGGTAAATATGTCTGTCTGTGTTGTCTATTCTTTTCTGGCACAAATAACATAAAAACAGCAACAACAACAACAACAATCATCTTTGTGTTTAAATTTCCAAACATGCTTTTAAAAGTTTCAAAGTGCTAACATTAGTTACCACATTTTCCTCAAAAATGAAGACAGTCACGTTTTCTTTATCAGACATAATCTGTAAATGATATACTTCGCAGTCATGCATATTTAGTTGATTAAGATAGGATTATTACATGAATGTTTGGTTTAAACTTATTTATTTTACATCGATTGTAACGAAAGCTTTTTGAGATATTTTAATCACTCTCGGCGTATTCCTGTGTACAACCAGCACTAAGCAAATGCAGATAAAGATAAAATGTCTTTATAAGGGACAAAACACATATGGTCATGGCGTGGATCGAACCCACGATCATGGTTCCAACGCCCTACCCTAGACCACAACGCTCCACTGATACATCAATGCCATATATTTTCAAATCAATTTTCCGGACGCATAGACACTGAAGATGTATTTGCTCTTAAATTCTTATTACCAATACATCGTTTCAAAATTACATTATTTTAGCCGTATATCAAAATTGTGTACCATTGTATGTTCTATTGTAACCGTTTTGTGTAATTTCGAAATGGTTTTAGAAGTTTAGAAGGATAAATTTGTGCAATCATCTTAACTGCGTGAATCTTTGCCAGGCAGTGCCGGAACCTAATATTTGGCAGACTGGATTACAAAACTTAGTATATGTGCCGATTTAACGAGTAAAAGAAGTCTAAATTACCCACATTATCTAAAAATGATATGTGCATTCATAAACGCGAGAAGCGTCATTGTTTATTACATGTACTGTATTTTTTCCGTTGTAGCTGTTTCGTGTACACTTGATGACCTCGAATATCAAGCGGACCTTGTATACCAAGATGGCGAGAGATTCAGATCCAGTGACTCGTGCAGCAGGTGTTTGTGCAATAATGGACAAGTCACGTGTACCAGCATGACGTGTACAAGTAAGGCAACAAGTATTATCAGGCCATAAAGAAAGTTATAAAAAGCTGTCACGCGGAGTACCTCGGCGATATCTACACACGATGCCCTCTTTGCAATACATAGTTTAACATAGCATATCTGTTGCAATATCCATGTATAGAAACTACGTTCTTATGACTTTTATTTTATATGTTCAGTGTAATTTCTTTTAGTTGTGTACGGCTTGTTTAGTTGATTTTTTATTATTTAGTACAAAAATCAAGTATTTTAGCAATTCTGAAAAATAACTAATTCTGGAATACACCACTTAAAGTTCTCCGGCCAAGTTTTGTTTGATGAACATGTTTATGTTTATTTCAATCGAAATCAATACACGACAATATATATTTACAATTCACACTCTGCATTATCTGTGAAAAGCGGGAATAAGATTTTATTTGATGACGTAGAAAACTTTAAACAGGTAAATTAATCCACAGGTAAATGTATTTATCAATTATTTGGCAATAGTTCTGCAGCTATACAATTCAGATTTACCTCATTTTTCCGTGCAGTCACGCAGTGGTGAGAGTAGTATTTTCGTCATGCAAATAATACTTAGTTTTACATACAACATAGTAGTGGTTTTAATTATAATGTTTCTCTCCGGGACTATCAAGAAATGTTCATATGATGTTTAAGAGTTAAATTTGTTAATTGATAATACTACACAAAGGGTGGCCATTCACCTTTAATACACATGCCATACCTTTCAATAAAGAAACGTCACCGCTAGTACATTGCTTTATGTGAACATTACTTATTTGATGACCCTCGTATGCAATACAGTGTATTATTTTACCCTATTTCCAGGTGTGTGGATAAAGGAAACGTGCATCTCTCACAGCATGTGTATGACGGAGAATGCCGAGTGTTACTACGTGTGTGTGTGCAAGGTCGGGTACAAATATAACGACGAGACAGCTAAATGCGACATGAGTGCAACAACAACAACAACAACAACTGAACCATCGACACACTCAACAACAACGACAGCTACAACACCAACAACAGAAACGTCTACAGTCCGAACAACAACACACCTTAGCACAAAACCAACAACAGAAACGACTACAGTCCGAACAACAACACACCTTCCAAGCACAAAACCAGCAACAGAAACGACTACAGTCCGAACAACAACACACCTTCCAAGTACAAAACCAACAACTGAAACATCTACAGACCGACCAACAACACGTCTTCCAAGTATGTTAATGTTTGAATAATAATCGAAAGCGAAGCATCGCTACTGCCAAAAGTAGGTCAGTTAAATGACCTTTACCTACTTTTTCCACTTGATTAATTTACGTTAACCATTTACATTCACGTTTTAAAGTAAGTCCATTGCTCAAATAACAAAGGCAATACACGTTTCAAACGCCATACAGACAGTTGTATGTTCCTATCAAAAGAAGGTCAATATAATTGATCCTGACCTACTTCTTGCACTTCATTAACTTGCATTAAAGTTATTTCTTACGTTAATTAATCAGATACCAAAGAGCAAAAGGTCCACTCGTTATACCTACATCTACATGGCATCAACATCTTCCTACCACCACTAGGTCAATCTCAATGACCCTGACCTACTTTATTAATTTATTGCATTAATTTATTCCATTTCTCACACTATATATGCCGTAAAGATTTCAAACTTTGAAACATTTACATCATGCACACTTACATCTACATGCCAACACAATGTTAAATCCAAATAGTAGGTCAGTGAACTTAATTTTGTTCGTACTCTTGTTAATTTATTCAAATTTTGGCTCAATTACAGCCATACAGCTTTTGAACTTCATACATGTTCCTTCTAAACGATTGTCAGTGAAAATGACGTTGACATACGTGCGCACTTTATTCAATGTGACTGACTGAGCTAAAGGGGGACATCTATGTACCGTGGATACACTTTCTAGTTTTGTTGTATTTATTAAACGAGTTGTCAAATATGACATGCTTGCATCATATCATTTTGCTGAGCATCACGTCATTTTTGTTTAATGAATTCAATGATAAATAAACACGAAGGTGAGATTCTATTCATCACATAACATGACGTCAAATCATACCACTAGTTTAAGTTATAAGATCAAACTGAAAACTGTCGTTCCGATGTATATACCAGTAACTTAGGAGGCTTGTTGGGACACTTAGTTGGCAGGAACAATATGGAGGAGGCGTGTGTTTGGGTGGGGTGGAGGGCGGGGGAGGGGGAGGGGGTCGGGGGGGGGGTAGAACGGGTAAAACATAATCGAGTCCCCTTGCTCTCTTGGCACTATATGTACCCATTCACCTTAATATATTGTTACAACATACTTTCGGAAACTCTGTATGTTCGTGTTTATATTTCAGGCCTGCATGAGCCGTGCACATATGATTGCAGACAAACAGGTGCCACCTGTACAGATGGGAAGTGCGGGTGTGGTGACGGTTATTTTGAGGCGAGATCGGTGTGTAGAAGAAGTAGGTGTATGCTTTTATATAATTATGTACATCAAGAGTGACCGCGAAATTAATGTAACTTTACATAAATACAAAACAAGATACAATAGTTTGACTCTTCGAAAAGCAATGTTACATTAGAGTGTCTGCTAGGTGTACTTTGATCTTTAGATCTACATACCTTTGCCCGTGTGGATTAGCTCCCTGGCTGAGGCATGTCGGACATGAAACGTCATCCTTCATCACATCTCCTTCTGAGTTTGCTGTACCAATGTAACCTAATAAAATGTTTAACCGGACGTAAAACACAAGCTACTTATCTGATTCAGGTGCTGGAGAAGCATGTTCCAGTCCAGCGAGTATTGATAACGCACTCGTCAGCTGTGATATAACCGTGGAGAGGTTAATGCCGTTGGTAACTGGAACACAGGCAGAACAATGCAAGTAGGTATACAAGTTGAACAGCCAACCATAAACACGCATTCAAAACAAACACATATTGGAAATAAAAAGTAAAAGGAAAGTATGCGACATAACAAAAGAGGAACTTTGGAGGGCCGTTGGAGGTTTAAACCAGGTTTTAGGTTGCATCAAAACGTAATACATTTTATGTTCTCTCGTCATTGCTTGGTCGATGTCACCTTACATTATGCATATGTATTGAGTTTGTGTGGACATTAGCAATAGGTACGTTGGACACTCAATGTTGGAAAATCCTGAATTCGCGTATGGGCATCCCTACTCAGCATGGGAAAGCAATGATTAACCTTATATCGTATATATGTATATCGTATATGACATATTCCGTTTATTGTATTGTCTGAGACCCCGAAAGTGTTATGGCAAATTTAAAGAGTTATATATATAATGTATATACATATGGCTGACCATTGCCTTCCCAGGCTCAGTGGCTCAGTGGCTATCTTTCAAATCAATATGACCAATTTCCCGATGCTTGTGATGATATAATTTGTTATTGATAGTGAACGTTGTCTGTTATCACTGGTTCTGAGGTCATTATCGAATTCTTTTACAGATCATATTTAAAAATGAAAGTATGCGTCGTGTCGGCAGTCCAGAAACTTCTGGTCACGTGTTCCGTTCCCGAGATTACCGACGCCGTCCATAAGGCTGCAAAGAGAGAATTGGCTAAATACTTGCTGTCACCAGATGCAGTTGACTTCTCTGTCCTGGAAAACTGCAAAGGTAAATGATACACAATGTTTGAAGGTTTTATCTATCAGTTGTGACGTTACTGCTGACGATCCGTATAGAAATATATATAAAATACAATAATTATACAGCATATATATGCAGAAGCAAAGATTGCACACGTAAGCTTGATTTAATTTAATCTAGATCTGAAACGGTTTATTGCGTACCTCTGGCACCGACTTAGCGTATTTAAGCAGCCCAAAAGCGAGGAAATGTTCACCAAGGTGTCCTTCTATATAATTACACAAATGGATGTAACTTAGTTAAAAGTACACTCGGCAATATTGTTGTATATCCATCCAAAAGTACATGAAAACATGTTATGTCATTTATGCAGTTTATTTGAAAGTTAAACCAGATGGAGTGTTTTTTCTTTAATTTGTTTTCAAAATAGCTGCTTTCCGGAAAGAAATCATTTTTTCTCAATTTTTAGAGCGTATGGGATGCCGAGCTGTCCGCCCGTCCGTCCGTCGTTAACTAGACGATAGGGCCTTCATTTTTCACCCGATCTTTATCAAACTTTACCAGCTTGTTAATATCAATGAAAGATCGGAAAATGTTGAAAGCTTGCGAGATCGGACCAGAAACAGAATTGTTTACAGTTTTACATAGACTGATATAGGGAAAAACAAAAAACTAAAAAATCATGTCCGAAACTACAATCTAAAGCTAAAGGTTTAATATTTTGTATTTATTATCAGCTTATGGTCCTCTAAACAGTTTGTTCAAATGGTGATCCTGGGGTTTAATTGTCCCCGCCCCAGGGGTCACAGTTTTACATAGGTTTATATATAGGGAAAAACTTTAAAACTCTTCTTCTCTGAAACTACAAGAGTAAAAGGTTAAATTAGAATTACATAGGGAAAAACTTAAACAAAATCTTCTTCTCTGAAATTACAAAAAGCCAACGGTTTAATATGTTGTATTTACACTCAGCTTATGGTCCTCTACCACGTTTGTTCAAATGGTGACCCTGAGGTAAAATTTGGCCCCGCCCCTGGGTCACATGTCAAACTTGGTTTGAGTGTTTTTATTAACGAAAGTTTGATTTATTTTAAAGCTAGCCAAAGTTGAGCCAAATACATCCCTCATCCTATATCTTGGTAATTGAAGACACTTTATAAAAAACTAGTTTGAAACTGCCATATCTGACACACAATCCTTATATACCCCTACGCCACCCCACCCCACCATGGACACCATATAGAAAGTAGAGCGATACATGCCCTCTTGGGCCTCTTGTTTATACATAATTTTCCTTTTTTACAAACATATACTTACGCAATTTACTGAGATAGTTTATTTTTTTCTTGAGAAAACAATCGGTTTATAGATTGGCGTAAACCGGGCGGGCGGCGGCGGGCGGGCGTTTGTCAACATTTTGTGTTTTCTATATATCTCAGCATTACCATGTCCGATCTTCATCAAACGTTAACAGCACATTCCTCTCATCAAGCACTGACCATACCCTGAAAACTAGGTCACTGTGACCTACTATCTCCAAAATATGCGTTACGTTATCCGTTTTGTTTAAGTTTGGGCGTGGGGTGAGGGAGGAAATAAAGTTGTTTTTTTATATCTCAGCATTACCATGTCCGATCTTCCTCCAACTTTAACAGCACCTTCCTCTCATCAAGCACTGACCATAACCTGAAAACTAGGTCACTATGACCTACTTTCTCCAAAATATAGCTTTTCGTTAACATGTTTGTTTAAGGTTTGGCAAGTGGGGGTTAATGTTTTGTTATATCTCGGCATTACCATGTCCGATCTTCATCAAACTTTAACAGCACATTCCTCTCAACAGGCACTGACCATACCCTGATAACTAAGTCACTATGACCTACTTTCTCCAAAAAATATGTTATGTTAACCTTTTCAACTTTGTTATACGGGCATCAACATTTTCTTTTTATATCTCGGCATTGCCATGTCAAATTATATTATAAAACTTGGACAGTAAGTTGTTTACATGTACCAAACATCATGTGCTAAAAATGAAAACTAGGTTTTCAACATTAAAGCATCCTCCCACTCCCCAAAAAACAAGCTATCTAGAAAAGCTCTGTTAAATACCAAACACACAGGCACTCATCTTTCAAATTTTGGAAAACCCGACTCTACTGTTCCTGGATATATTCAGTACTGTAGACCTTCCACCATCCGTGAGAGTCGACACTTTTTCACTTACTGAACATGCGAGAGTGTAAAACATACCTCAAGATTGGTATGTGTCCCTTTTATGTCCCTAGAGAAGGGCTTTAGTAATTTTTTTGAGATAAATACCTTGTGTGGGGTTTACGCGGGAGGTTGGGAAAGATACAAGACTTGTGGGGTTTAATGGATAAGTTATTTATGTCTACGAATAAACTGATTTACTTAAGGCGTTCTTTATTTTCTTCTTTTGCACACGACAGCTGCGAAGCGGAAGGTGGTGTTACAGTTGATTGGACTAGATTGGTATGATGCTCTGACGGATACTGGTTCCCCGCAATACTGGGCTATCATGGATAGGTTTCAAAACAAGGTTCGTGTCCAACATTCGACTGCTTCTCCGCAATGCTGTTATGTTATGGATATTACGTGTCCAACGTGATACTGGTTCCACGCAAAAATGGGGTATCATGGATGGTAGTTGCCCAACGTGATACTGGTTCTCCGCAGTACTGGTCTATAATGGATATTACATGTTACAAGGTGTCCAACGTGATACTGGTTCTCAGCAGTACTGTTATGTTATGGACATTACGTGTCCAACGTGATACTGGTTCCACGCAAAAATGGGGTATCATGGATGGTAGTTGTCCAACGTGATTCTGGTTCTCCGCAGTACTGGTCTATAATGGATAGTGATACTGTTTTCCCGCAATACTGGGATAGCAATGGTAGTAGGTGTCCAACATGATACTGGTTCGCCGCAATACTGGACTATCATGGATAGTAGGTGTCCAGCGTGAAACTGGTTCTATCGTGGATATTAGGTGTCCAACGTTATACTGGTTCCCCGCAATACTGGGGTATCATGGATAGTAGGTTTTCAACGAGGTACTGGTTCTCCGCAATACTGGGCTATTATGATCAGACTACACCAATTACCAACCAATCAGCGGGCAGAGAAAACATTCCAGGCTAAATTCGGAGCTATTACACAGAATCTCTTAATTTTGATTGGTTGACAAGGTAAAATATCTTGCTAAAAATTAAAAATTCAACTTTTGAAGAGTACTTATAAAGGTTGAATCATACATTTGTGCAAGGTATTCATAACTTGTTGCATCATAAAAAAAGAAGTATATTTTACATTTTCCTCACGTTTCTACATGCAAGTAGGTGGGTCAGCACCATCCGACCCAAACAGCGTTTTCAAACTAAACGTATGGTTTGTGTATGTTTGTTTGATAAAACTAAGATAGGTTTCAAAACAAGTAAGCAAAAATATAGCTTCTTATATTAGTGATCTCAGTACAGAGCTTAGAGCTATAATGTACGTCTATGGAAAATGAATTGGTGTAGTATGACCTAAAGGGCAGGTTTCAAAACAAAGTTAGGCCTAGTGTCCAACATTACACTGGTTCCCCGCAATACTGGGCTATTATGGACAGGTTTCAAAACAAGGTAAATATACAATATTACACTGGGTTCCCGCAATACTGGCCTATCATGGATAGGTTTAAAAACAAGGTAAATTATAACATTTCATGTTAATTATTTCAGGTTCGTTTACTGTTAATGGACACGTTCCCCGGGTCATTCGTCGACAGCACCATTACACGACTCAGGTTTGTCTGATTAAGTACTTAGTACATTTTATTTTAGTTCGAATTAGCTATTATATTTTGTTAAAAAAACGTTAAAAATATTTTACAATAGTTTGTGTCCAATCTTTATTGCGTTTTTATATTTGTTTTATCAGGATTCACTTCAATAAACTTAAAGAAAATCGGCCCTGTCCAAATTTGAGTAACTCGGTTTGGCGCTTTGCTTTATCTAGTTATTGGTATAATACCAGTCTATATTTATGGCGCACAGTATGTAACGACGTTTTTCATTAGGCTAGAGTGTCAGACTATAGCGACATGTGATAAAAACAAAATAAAGAGTCGGACATTTTCTACTCAACTTCAATAATGAGTTTGTAGTATATTCTTTTTAATTTCCTTCCAAATTGATAGAAATAATATAAATTTCCTTCCAAATGAATAAAACTGTTATTAATTTACTTCTAATCTGATTTCCTTCCGAATACATTCCCTTCAGAACTTGCATTATTGACAGGGTTGATGGTGTTTATTTAAACAAGAGGCCCAAGAGGGCCCGTAGACGCTCTACTTGCTCAAGATAAAGTTTATGTATAAGGGGTCATAAGTATTTCAAAATCATTCAACCGGAACATGGTGATGATATACACAACTAGGCTTGGTACTGATCATCCCTGCAAAGTTTCCTTGAAATCCAGCCAGAGGTTCAGGAGAACTAGTCTAGACAAAGTTAGTGTATGAAAACCCTTAAGGGCTCATAACTCTGCCAAAATTCATTCAACCAGAACATAGCAATGACAGGTGAAACTAGGCTTAGTACTGATCATCCTCGCCAAGATTCGCTGCAATCTGGCAAAGAGTTCAGAAGATACTAATCTGGACAACTTTTGTGTATTAAAACATTTAAAGGGCCAGAACTCTGCCAGAACTCATTCAACCGAAATATAGCGATGAGATGCACATCTAGGCTTGATAATGATCATCCTTGTCAAGTTTCGTCTATATCCAGCCTCACACTCACGTTCAGGAGAACTAGCCCGGTAAAAGAATTTGGTATCAAACTCATTTAAAGGGCCATAACTCTGCCAAATATCTGTAAACCGGATCGCGACGATGACATGCACAACTAGGCCTGGTGCTGATCATCCCTGCAAAGTTTCATAGAAATCTGGCAAGTGTTCAGGAGAAGTAGATCAGACAAAGTTTGTGTATTAAAACCTTTAATGGGCCATACTTCTGCGAAATATTATTCGACCGGAACACAGAAATGATTTGCAAAACTAGACATGGAATTGATCATCCCTAAAAAGTTTCGTTTAAATCCGGCCAGGGCTTCAGGAGAACAAGTCAGAACAAAGTTTGTGTATTAAAACCTTTAAAGGGACATTACTCCGCCAAAAATCATTCAACCGGAACACGTCGATGATTTGCACAACTAGACATGGAATTGATCATCCCTAAAAGGTTTCGTTTAATCCGACCAGGGTTCAGGAGAACTAGTCAGAACAAAGTTTGTATATTAAAGCCTTTAAAGGGCTATAACTCCGCCAAAATCATTCAACTGGAACACAGTGACTATGTACAACTAGGCTCGGTACTGATCATCCCTGCAAAGTTTCAATGAAATCCGGCCAAATGAAGACCCTTTCGTCTTAATGAGGCCAGTCTGGATGGTTCTCGAACTTGTCCGAGCTTTCATTGATAATAACAATCTGGTAAAGTTTCGTAAAGATCGGACGAAAGATGAAGGCCCTATCGTCTTAACGAGGCAAAATATAGGATTTTTAACTAAATCAAGGACCATAACTCCAGTGTTACTGGTCCGATCTGGCTGATTTTCGAACGTTTCCGAGCTTTCATTTATATAAACAATCTGGTAAAGTTTGGTAAAGATCGGATAAAAGATGAAGGCCCTATCGTATTAACGAGGCAAAATATAGCATTTTTAACTAAATAAAGGGCAATAATTCCGCTGTTAATGGTCCAAACTAGCTGATTTTTGAACTAGTCCGAGCTTTTATTGATTTTAACAATATGTGCAAGTTTGGTAAAGATCAAATAATAAATGAAAGTGCTAGAGTGTTCACAAGGCTTAATATGGCATTTGTCAGCAAAACAAGGGCCATAACTCCGGTGAAATTATTCCGATCTGACTGGTTTTCGAACTTGTCCGAGCTTTTATTGATATAAAGACACTGGCAAATTTCGTAAATATCCGATTAATATTGAAGGCCCTAGATTGTTCATAAGACAGAAAATAACACCAGAGTTATGGCCCTTGTTTTTTCTGAAAAATGCCTTTTTCTTCACTGTGAACACTCATTTATTATTTGATATTTACCAAACTTACAAAGATTGGTAATATCAATGAAATCTCGGACATGTTTGAAAACCAGCTACATTGGATAAGTAAAACCGGATTTATGGCTCTTGTTTTTTTCCCCTGAAAAATGCCATTTTCTGCCTTGTGAACAATCTAGCACCTTCATTTATTATTTGATCGTTACCAAACTTACATTGATTGTTATTATCAATTCAAACTCGGACAAGTTCGAAAACTAGCCAAATTGAATAAGTAACAGCAAAGTTATGGCCCTTGATTTGCTGAAAAATGCCATATTCTGCCTTGTGAACACTATAGCACCTTCATTTATCATTTGATCTTTACCAAACTTACACAGATTGTTAATACGAAGGAAAGCTTGAATAATTCGAAAACCAGCTAAGTTGGGTCAGCAACACCAGAGTTATGGCCTTCGTTTTTTTCTGAAAAATGCCATTGTTTGCACTGTGAACACTCTAGCACCTTCATTTATTATTTGATCTTTACCAAACTTGCACAGATTGTTAATAGCAGTGACAGCTCAGACATGTTTGAAAGCCAGCCAAATCGAATTAGTAACACCGGAGTTATGGCTCTTGTTTTTTCCCTGAAAAATGCCATTTTCTGCCTTGTGAATACTCTATCACCTTCATTTATTATTTGATCTTTACCAAACTTGCAAAAATTGTTAATATCAATGAAAGCTCGGAAAAGTTCGAAAACCAGCCAAATGGGATTAGTAACAGCGGAGTTACGACCCTTGTTTTAGTTATAAGTGCTGTATTTTGCCTTATTAAGACGATAGGGCTTTCATTTGGCCAGATTTTAATGAAACTGCAGGGATGATAAGTACCAAATCTAGTTGTGTATATCGTCACCGTGTTCCAGTTGATTGATTTTTGGCTGAATTATGCCCCTTTACAGGTTTTAATACACATACCTTGTCCGGACCTTTTTCCCTGAACACCTGGCCGGATTTCAGCGAAACCTTGCTGTACCAAGCCTGGTTATGCATGTTATCGCCGTATTTCGGTTGAAAGATTTTTGGCTGAGTTATGGCCCTTTAAAGGTATTTATACACAACTTGTGTACGGACTACGTTCTCCTGAACCCCTCACCGGATTTTAGTGAAACTTTGCAGGGATGATCAGTACCAGGCCTAGTTGTGCATGTCATCGCCGTGTTCCGGTTGAATGATATTTGCGGAGTTATAGCCCTTTAAAGCTTTTGATACACAAAGTTTATTCAGACTTGTCTCTTCTGAACTCCTGGCCAAATTTGAACGATTTTTGGCATGGATGAGGAGTACCAAGCCTACCATCGTTGTGTTCTGGTTGAATGAGTTATGGCGTAATATATACAAACTGTATCTAGACAGTATTTTCTGAACCCCTGGATGGATTTCAGTACCAAGCCTAGTTGCGCATGTTGTTGTCGTGTTCCCCATCAAATATTTCAAATGAAGTGGAATGTATTGCATATACTACGCATTTTGAATAAGATTTATTTTTTAATTTGGACACATCTCTAATCCTGTCAAGGATACACAATTTGACGAGAATGAATAAGATTATTTTTTTAATTTAGACACCCGTGGACATACCATCAATACTGTAAATGTTACAAGTTTTGAAGGGAAATGGATAAGATTTGTACATGAGGTATAGTATTTCTATCTGTTTGGAAGGAAATAAAACAGAAAATATTGCAAACTCACATTCTAATGCAACTATAATGTAACGCGTTATTCCATTGGCTTGCGCCTCAAACTTGCATGTCGTCTCCTCCAAATTCACCAAATGTAACCAGAACAATCGATCGTTGTTAAACTTCAATTTAAGCTCTACTGGCCAAAGGCCAGGCGAGCTTATGCGATCACTTTTCGTCCGTCGTCCGTCTGTCCGTCCGTCCGTCCGTCTGTTAGCAATTTTATAAAATCGACATCTCCTCTGAAACCGCTTGAAGGATTTTGATGAAACTTCATCACAATATTACTTGGGAGGGCCCCTCTCAGATTTGTGTTTTTCATGGCCGCCAGTCATCCAAGATGGCCACCATTGCTAAAACCAGGTCAAATTTAAGGAAATTTCAAACGACATCTCCTCCGAAACCACTTATTCCATACTTGTGAAATATCATAAACATGTTCCTTGGGTTGGCCTCTATCAAGTTTGTGTCTTTCGTTATCATCGAATAATCAAAATGGCCGCCACGGCGACCCAACGTTTACATAGAGTTATATAGGAAAACGTTAAAAATGACATTTTCTCTGAAACCGCTTGAAGGATTTTGATGAAACTTAATAACCATGATATTTGTGATAGTCCCTCTCAGATTTGTGTTTTTCGCGGCCGCCAGTCATCTAAGATGGCCGCCATGTCTAAAACTAGGTCAAATTTAAGGAAATTTCAAACAACATGTCCTCCGAAAACACTTATTCCATTCTTGTGAAATATAATAAACATGTTCCTTGGGTTGGCCTCTATCAAGTTTGTGTTTTTCGTTATTGTCGAATAATCGAAATGGCCACCACGTCTACCCAAAGTTTACATAGAGTTATATAGGAAAAGGCTAAAAATGACATCTTCTCTGAAACCGGTTGAAGGATTTTGATGAAACTTAATCACAATGATCTTTGGGATAGTCCTCCTCAGATTTATGTTTTTCGCGGCCGTCAGTCATCCAAAATGGCCAGCATGGCTAAAATTAGGTCAAATTTAAAGAGATTTCAAACGACATCTCCTCCGAAACCACTTAATCCATTCCAGTGAAATATCCATTCCAGTGAAATATGCCCCGTGTGGTTCCCGGGTGCCCCCGTTTGGTCACGGGGCAAATAATAGGGCCACTGCAGATCCCTTTGGAGGGGTAGGCAGAGGGGTAGGCAGAGGGGTAGAATCCCCCCAAATTCATGTTCATTTTATCTTTTTTTTGTTCACGTTCATTAAAGGTTTTCATCATGATCCCTGCATTGTTTCAGGTGCTATCTCGCTCGCATCAAAAGAGCAGTGGCAGAAAAACAATAAACGTGGCTCCTGCGTAAATGGAGTTTCTACGATAGAATTTGCAGCAACTCTGCAGTTCAGGGTGAGAAGGTTCTAGGCCCATTTTCCATATTTTATCTCGATGTACATGGAAGATGAGCCTGGCATGTTCATGCCTGTTAGGCGCCATATAACCTTTTCATGTGTTGGTGCGCCTTAAAACCCAATTAAATTCAGTTCAATCCAGTGAAATATCATATACATGTTCCTTGGGTTGGCCTCTATCACATTTGTGTTTTTTGTTATCATCGACGACGACCCAAAGTTTACATAGAGTTATATAGGAAAAGGCTAAAATTGACATCTTCTCTGAAACCTCTTAAAGGATTTTGTTGAAACTTTATCACAATTATCTTTGGGATAGTGCGCCTCAGATTTATGTTTTTCGCAGCCGCCAGTTGTCCAACATTGCCACCATGGCTAAAACTAAGTCAAATTTAAGGAAATTTCAAACGACATCTCCTCCGAAACCACTTAATCCATTCCAGTGAAATATCATATACATGTTCCTTGGGTTGGCCTCTATCAAATTTTAGTTTTTCGTTATAATCGAATAATCAAAATGGTTGCCATGGTGACCCAAAGTTTGCATAGAGTTATATAGGAAAAGGTTAAATATGAAATCTTCTCTGAAACCTTTTGAAGGATTTTGTTGAAACTTTATCACAATGGTTGGCGTCTATTAAGTTTGTGTTTTTTGTTTTCTTGCAATAATCAAAATGGCCGCCGTGGCGACCCAAAATTTATATAGGAAAAGGCTAAATATGACATATTTACACAGTAGAGCGTCTACAGGCCCTCTTGGGCCTCTTGTTACGAAAAGTCCGATGTTTTTAAAACTGGTCAAATACGGCTTTGTAAAAGTTTAGATTAAGATGACAATAAAGCGGTAAAAGAACTTATTTCTTTGGCGAAAAGTTTCATTTTGTGTTATATCAATGTTTGAATATCTTTATCCTTTGAAAAACATGGAGGAAAAAAACACTTGAAAAAAAATGTGCAAAATCGAATTACTCAAATTGGGACAGCGCCAGAAAATCTATAAAAACAAATCCAAGAATGATGCATTTTAGACTTCTTTTATAGCTATGTTGCTTTAAGACCTAAAATTTGTATCAATCGCGCAGCAGCTATTTAATATTTACCCTCAACATCCCTGTATTTCCCCACATCTTATTATTATTTTTCCAGAAAAGGATCGTTTATTTAGCCAGCGAATCGCTTTATTGACTCAAAACAGTCCTATATTTATTCACAACATCCATATATTTTTACCCACAACATCCCTTTATTTGCTTATAGCAGTCCTTTATTTACCGGCCAACCATTTATTTACGTAAAACATACCTTTATTACCCACGGCATCCCTCTTTTAACCCAAACCCAACATCCCTTTATTTACTAACAGACACCTGTATTTGCTGCCAACAGTCTGTTTATTTAGAGCAATAACAATGATGTCAGATCTTTTAGCATGATGATAGCTAAAAGTGCCGCTTTCTTCCAACGTCTCTTATCATTTATTGTTTCCGTTATTCAGCGTCTCCGTGACCGAGTGGTTAACGACGTTGCGTTGTAAACCTTCTCGCCTCTCACCACTGCGGGTTCGAATCCCACCGGGAGCTCGACTTGTAAGTGAGGAAGTGTTAATTCTTACGGAATATGGGAGGTGTACAGTACTGGTTCTACCCAGGAAAAATGAGTTGTCTGCCTCCACCACAAAACAAATCGACCGTCATATATAACCTTACATGTGTTGAACATGACGTAAATCACCATACAAACATACAAACAAAAACAAACAAATTGTTTCCATCATTCAGCCGCGGGTCTGTCCTGGCTGAAATAAGCCTCCAGCTGACCGAGGAGCCCTCGGGTGACGTAGCAGCAACTATCACACAGGCGATTGTATCAGACGTCGATTACAGCACCACACTCAGTCTGGAGTCCGTCTCTGCAGTTACAGGTAATGAAAACTATCACACAGGCGATTGCATCAGACGCCGATTACAGCACTGCACTCAGTCTAGAGTCCGTCTCTGCAGTTACAGGTAATGAAAACTATCACACAGGCGATTGCATCAGACGCCGATTACAGCATCACACTCAGTCTGGAGTCCGTCTCTGCAGTTACAGGTAATGAAAACTATCACACAGACAATTGTATCAGACGTCGATTACAGCGCCTCACTCAGTCTGGAGTCTGTCTCTGCAGTTACAGGTAATGAAAACTATCACACAGGCGATTGTATCAGACGCAGATTACAGCGCCTCACTCAGTCTGGAGTCCGTCTCTGCAGTTACAGGTAATGAAAACCGTCACACAGGCGATTGTATCAGACGTCGATTACAGCACCACACTCAGTCTGGAGTCCGTCACTCCAGTTACAGGTAATGAAAACTATCTTACAGACAATTGTATCAGACGTCGATAACTGCGCCTCACTCAGTCTGGAGTCCTTCTCTGCAGTTACAGGTAATACAAACTGTCACATAGGCGATTGTATCAGACGCCGATTACAGCACCACACTCAGTCTGGAGTCCGTCTCTGCAGTTACAGGTAATGACAGATAATGTAGACTATAATGTAGAAAAATGCAAAAAGTAAGCATGTACATGTACATGTGTTACAAATAGGTTTTTATAAACGATGTAATGGTCAGGCCCATCTAGCAGTTAAAATGTATATGTTTTGTTACACATTGTGTAAGCAAAACATGTTAACTTTATTTGTGGCAAAGACGTATAGCCTACATCAAAGCCGTCTAGCAGTTAAAATATCTATACTGTGTTACTGATTTCTTATATAGTTATTTTTTAAACTCGGTCTTTTAAAGTAAATTACGACAAACTAAAAAAAGAAAGATGAATATTCAACTACCAGTATTTGAATCAGGAGTTGGTAATTTTTTGCATTTTTATTAACATTTAGGTGACTAGCAAGCCATGTTAGGCTGAGTATATTCCAATTTTGCTTATTATATAAGCTGTTGCATGCATCATTTATATATTCACCATAGCTTTTATAAAAAAAAAACTACACTGTATATACAAAAGGGAAAAAGAAACGCAACCCGAGCACACGTAATACCACAAAATATTCCAGAGAAAAAAAGACACACTTGACTACATATAATACGATATTACTAAATCTTGAAGTTCCGCTTTGAACATTTGAGCCATTTCAATACTGTAATGTAAAGAGACCGACTACTTTTACATCCTAAGTTTGATCACCTGCTTGAGCCAAACTCGTATTATATCAATAACGAAACTTTAAATGAATACCATTCTGTATATGTTGTGGGTTGTTTTAGCATTTTTTCCAAATGCAGCCACGAACCATTCAATTAACAGCTGCATATTATTCAATACATACAATATATAGCGAAATTCCGAAGTTGCGTTCCTTTTTTCGTTTAGTATATGTAAGCACTATGCATCCTATACGTTTTATGTATGTGCTAGTATGTTAAATAGTTATATCACTGAAAGACTACATAAATATGCATTCATACATAAATACATATGCATACTATTGTAAACACAACACATGAAGTTAAATATGGTATATAACCATGTTTTTGAAAACTGACCGCTCCCTTTATTGTAGGATGGGCGCGCCAACTGCCAAGTCCCTGATTCGCGCCTATTTTATCGGTCTGCCGTTAAACTGCAATCATGAGTATGGTCGACCCAATACCGTGTAACGGATACCAGCCGACTTAGGTTGGACATGTAACGGAAACGTTCATAACATTCTACGAGATGGCTGGATTGTAGTAAAGGATCAATCCGTATGTTATATTTTATTACAGCCATGGAATGTATCTTTGACGGACTAACATATACTGACGGCGAAAGATTCAGATCCAATGACACGTGCAACAGATGTGTGTGCAACAACGGAAATGTCACGTGCACCAAAATGAATTGTTCGAGTAAGTCCGGATATTCTGTTAATTTGTATTTATGTTTCCCTCTTTAAACTTTAAAATGATATCATCAGTATTATTCCAGAATCCAAGAGGTCTGGCAAATTCAAATACATATATAGTATTTGCGACACACTCCTCATTGTATTGTTCTTAATGTTAACATTTTCTTATAAAACAATTGTGCTGATTAACACCGAACACATTATCCTGGGTTATGTTGAGCCGCACAAAAAGAGGAATGGTACATATGGATCTATGGGCTTGGCTCTACTCTTACTATCAAATATATTCCAATAATTCTTTGACATACTAGGAGGTTAGACTCCAGTATACAAGACCACCCGGGTAGCGTCCCCATCTGGCAGACGAGGCTAATTTGGTAGGTTTTCTGAGTTTTGGAAATCTGTCTCTTTATACAGTATTTGAGTTAACCTCCGGTAACTCAGTTGCCTTTCTTTTCCTGAACCTCAAAGATTAAAGTTATAATTTGAATGCAGGGGTCATGTTAAAGGTAATACCTATAATTATCTGATTCAAACTTGGTACGTTTATGTATCTCAACAAAGATGGTGTGTCCGATACCAACATGACGTATCTTGCACGTCACACACTGGGTTCAAAGGTCATACTGTTAGCCATTAAGAATGTTCGTGTCCACTCTGTAACTTGATAATGGAATGAACTGTTTTGATTAAGCTTACTACCGCTCATGAACAGTCTCAATCAAACCGAGACTGCAATATTTCGTATGTGTCGTGCTCGGCCGTTTCCAAAGGTTCATTATCATACTCTCTTTTTACTAAAGTTAAATGTTGAAAAATGTGTTCCCTGAATATTTAAAGTAATCCTGCCAACATCAAAACATTTTTACAACATTAGTGCTTCTCAACGGACTGACGTATATATTTTGTACTGATTTTGAGAAGCCAAACTCTATAAACACCTTATAAACGGCTTTAACCAGCCAGGCCAAACCCTAAAACTGAAGCGTCGAATTAAGAGTTACCAACTCATATTCATTTTACGCATATTCATTAACAGGTATTTTAAGAACCACGGAATAAGCCTATGTTTTTAATTGACACATATACATTATTATATGACTTGAACACCTGGCTAGAGTTATAATAAACGGTTATGTCGCGCAATTTTCCCGTTTTATGGATGGTTAGTTTCTTTAATAATTAGACGCAACATAGTTAGTATAGTTTTATACCTCATTAAGACGTGTGTTGTTTACTAAAATGATGTTCAACGGTCACATTACACGTATATATGCCTTGGAATAGATGGGCATAATAAGTCTATAAAAGAATGTAAATTTATAAGAAAAGGTTAACTGCATTTAAAATCACATCACCTTTTCCGATTTGGAGTCAAATGTCATGCATATGATACTTTGTATAGTTAAAGTTCCTTACGCTAAACGGTAAAGGTTCCTTTGTTTTTGCAACTCTCTGCCTATGTTTTATTCGTTGTAAGTGTGATTAGCTAAATGGCATTCATTTTAACAAATCTGCTGTTTTATAAGAATTTTAGGGTAACAAAAGCATATATCAGCGGAAAAAATAGTCGATAGCAATTATTAAGTTAATTAGCATAAACAGTATGGAAAGGTAAATCTGTTATTTTTCTAACCTTTGACAGGTGAAGTATACTAACATCACGTAATTATCACTTTTTTACTAGGTGTGTGGATAAATGAACCTTGTTCTTCGGATACCATTTGTGGTACCCAGCATGCACAGTGTACTTCCGGCGTATGTCGATGCCAGGATGTCTTCCAGTTTAACGAGACGACTGCAATGTGTGCCCAAAAGATCACTGCAAGTATGGGTTTATGTTCTTGAAAGTTGCACCACATTTAATTTATTTTAAAAAAGGTTTCAAGATTGAAACTCATTGTTTATGCTACCCGAATGTTTCAATGTCGTTTTGTTCCTCCGCACCTTTGCACGCTGTCCCGTATTTTGTGTTCGTTCTTAAGGCTGGCGTGGCACTATCGGTAGCATGGCGGATTTTTAACCGGAGGCCCCGGGTTCAATCCTCCATGGTGCCACTGAGTTCCGTCAGTGTGTTCTTGGGCAAGACATTTTCCCTTAGCCTCGTCCGTCGGATGTGGACGTAAATCATGCGGTCCGGTGTATCGGTCTATCCTCCGAGCACGTTAAAGAACCATAGGAATCTATTCGATCGGGCAGGTTCCCGGATTCCTATGTATCCTTCCCCTCTCTCTGTGGCGGCTCTAAATAATCTATACTGTGTTGATGAGCCGTTAAACAACATTCAATTCAACTGTGTTCGTTCTTTAACTTTTGCACCAATGGAATTGTGAATATACTTAAAATCAGAATATTAGGAGTGTGCGATATAAGTTAGTTTAACGAATATAGTAAACTTTTATTGAAATGCGAACAACTGCAAGTTTAGCATGTTAAAGGTCGTGAGTTCGAGTCACAAAACAGATTTTGAATATGATACAATTGTTCTAGCGTAACTTTGGCGCTTACATGAATCAATCTAGTTAATTTTCACAGCTGCATTTTCGTTTTATGGAATAGTTAGTTTTGTCAGTTCTGTACATAATTTACATATGCATACACATTCGAGGGTACTTCCGCTCTACCGTATATAGCTAGTGTTGCAAGATAATCAATTGCTACTCAATTACTGATTTAACGTTTTTTTATTTATCAATTAATTGTTTCTTATACTTTAATTTGGTTTATTTAGTTGCAGACAAGAAGAAGATGGGTCAAGATGTAGCGATAATCGTCATTATTTGTGTTGCTGCTGCCGTCGCCGTCGCTTTAGTGATAGCCGGTATTTGCGTCTACTTAGGTGCGAGATCTCGTCGCAGAAACATGGCGGCACAGTCTGGTTGGGAGTCGAATCGAGGCTTTACAGAAATATCTCTAAATAAAGTAAGGCAGAATATTAGTTTTAAACGCTTCTATGTTAGTATATTGATAAAAGTCAATACTACTACTGCTAGTGCTACTTCTGCTAGTGTTGCTGTGGCTATTACTACAACTTATCCTACTAAGTACTGCGTCTGCTCAGATAGTTCAACTAATACTGTTGTATTGTCTACTGCTTCATGGTTTCAGTAAATGTTCTTTCCCAGACTACCGCTGCTGCTGCTGCTGTTACTATTAGTACAAATTGTTCTACTACTGTGTCGGCTAAGTTACGGTTTCAGGGGGAATTGACCTATTCGAAAATTTAAGGGTACGCATATGAACTATATATATTTGCAAATTTGAGATTTGCGATTTGAATATGAATTTTGTTTCGTCGTCATGTTAACAAGTTTTTAATAATAACGTCTCAAATATGACTATGTTTGACGTTTTTCATAAAAGTCGCGTTTTTATCATCACAAAGTGTTAGTTTAGTCGCATGCAATTACTTTTTTATATCACTGTTCGTCTTCACGAAACCTTTCATCTCATATATAAATTATATCATTTAAATTAAGCTGTAAACTATTATTTATAGAATTTTCTATTTATTTCGCCGCTTTTTTACCATGGAATTTTAAGAAAAAAGATGACGTTAAAGCTTTTTACTTTTTAAATGGTTTCATGAAAAAACTGCAAAATTTAAGTATGATTTAGAGAATTTAATTTCCTGTCGGAATATAAAATAAAATTTGAAAAATATGATTGTTTTTCATTTATTTAAATCATTTTCTTTGTATCTCTTTTCGTTTTTTGAATAAAATAAATAAAATATCTTTAAGTGTCTAAATGCTGTCTAATATATTTGTGACAGCCTTTTGGCAATGGTTTGTTTTTACAGAGAGCGATTATGGAAGTCTTAAAACTAGATTTACGATCATATTGCCTTTTATTGATGATTTTCTCATCTAAGGTGTTCAAGCCTCTAATGGATTGTTGACGTGCTATTTTACTCTGCTTTATTTTATTTTCATAGTATAAAGAAATAGACCTTTAAATTAAACTATTATATTACAAACAAATATGTAACACTTTCTATTGAATACCTTGTAATATTGTAAATTAATATGATTGAAAAACAAAATATATATGACAAAAAATATGTGCTGGTCATCGGATTATTTTTTTCAGTATACTTGTTTTATTGACCCAAACCCCTTCGAAAAATGACGTCTCTGTCGACGTCGTGTATTAACATATATATCTTCATGAGGGACACACGGCTTGGGATACGCCTCGCTGATTTCGGCATTATTTTGGATTTTGCAACACGATTTCGCCATGTTTCCAAACTATTTATCATAATGTTGTAAACTTTGAAATTGAAGATACGTGGGGCGTCGATTCGAGAAGTTTATAACGATATGTGTACTATAATGTACAGGGGCTTCGCTTCGTGCGAAGCTGACAGTAGGAACACCCTTTGCTTAAATCAATTTTTGCTCAACCTCCAACAATGTATGTTGAATAACACCAACAATGTATGTTGAATAACACGCACAGTCCGTCTAGCAGGTTACTGTCACTATTAGTATGGACATGTTGATTATCTAAAAATAAATAGTTATTGATATATCGCCAACATGTACAATGCACCTTTACTATAAATACCGTCGACGTCGTTATATTAATGACACGACGTCGACAGAGACGTCATTTTTTCGAAGGGGTTTGGGGTCAATAAAACAAGTATTCTGAAAAAAAAATTCAGATGACCAGTAAATTTTATTTTATATTTCGATAGGAAATTAAATTCTCTAAATCATACTAACATTTTGCAGTTTTTTATGAAGCCATTCAAAAGATAGATTGCTTTAACTTCTTCTTTTCTTAAAATTTCACGGCAAAAAAGCGGCGAAAGAAATAGGAATTTCTACAAATAATATTTTACAGCTGAATTTAAATGATATACTATATATATCAAACGGAAAGTCTCGTCAAGACTAACAGTGTGGTATAAAACATAATTGCATGTGACTTAACTAACACTCCGTGATGCTATTTACGTTGACATTTGAGTGCAACTCGACTTTTATGAAAAATATTTGAGAAATTATTATTAAAAACTTGTTAACATGACGACAAAACAAAATTCATATTCAAATCGCAAATATCTTCAAATTTACAAATATAGTCCTAACCCTTACATTTTCGAATAGGTCAATTTCCCCTTAAATACTACTGTTGCAATGACTATACTGCTACGATTACAGTAACTGTTCTTTCCCATACTACTGCTGTTGCTACTGCTACTACTATATGAATACTGTTGAGTATATTAAATTCTGATTTTACTGATGCTGATGATTTATCAATTTCTGATCTCCTATATAAATGCTATATCGTCATTTCTTGCTAATTCACTAAGGAAAAGACTGTTCCCGGTGAAAACGAACTGTTACCGGGCATTAGTTTCGACTGTTTCCCTCACGTGCTGGAATTTCGTTTGCGTGACGTCATGTTGCTTTTTTCACCATAGGTTCCCATTATAAAACAAATTTTCATTTTCACTGTTTCGTACAGTAACATTAATCAGGTAATAAAACAGTTATCACATGTGTGTTTGGGGAACAGTCAAAACTGTTTTCCCTTGGTGTCGGGGGATGTCAGTGTGAACTGTTTCCCTCGGCCTATCGGCCTCGGGAAACAGTTCACACTGCCATCCCCTCCACCTCGGGAAAACAGTTTTGACTGTTCTCCAAACACACGTGATAACTGTATACTAGTACCACTACTATATTACCAGTTAATACTACTACTACTACTGCTACCACTATTACTGCCGCTACCACCTCTACTACTACTTCTACTACTACTACTGCTACTTCTACTGTTATTGCTACTGCCACTACCACCTCTGCTACTACTACTACTGCTGATACTTCTAAATACGCTACTGCTGCTATTACTGCTACTGATACTATTCTTGCTACAACTTCTTTATTTCAAAACAGATTTTCATACTGGCTTTTAATGCATTTATGTTTGAACTTTTGAATCTGGTGGAGGTGATTACAACATAACCTTTGAATCACGACAGCCTTCTACTTGTATCCTTCATAATCTGAACCTGTTATGCTTTTCTTTATCATCTATTTGACATTTTCAGGAATCAAGTGCATTGTAGTACCATGTGACTGACTAGGAATAGCGCTGAAACGTCGGCATAAGGAGAAGTCGGCATACGTCGGAGAAGTCGTCGGCATACGCTGGAGAACGATCTCTCTAGACTAATTACTCAGCAGTGTATGATTGTCAAAACTGTTTCTATTTGTTATAAAATACTATTCTAAACAAATGGCCAAATTGTGTGCATGTACCTTTTAAATAAGACTTTCTACAGCTGAACATTTCGGTGAGGATTTGTGTGTGAATGCTATTCGGATTGTATTATCGACCACAGCAAGCGTTCGTGAAGGGTTTACAGGGATAAGGAGTAACACGGAAAAAATCCTGATGAAAACTGAATGCGGTTACTGACATAGCTAAACCATTGATAATATATGCTGACACTATTAAATTTTGCCTATAAAGTATAAAAAAACAAACAAGTTTTAGCACAAGCGAAAATTGCTGCCGAGAAAATTATCATGTTCTTTATATTTGTATGTAAAAAGCTATTATATGATTATATATTTTTGAAATAAAATTGCATAAAAAAAGAAATCGGGAAAAAAGAGAAATAATTGAACTCCTTAATTTAGATGACTAACATGTTTATGAATGTGGCCATGTTCCTGTCTTATCTTGGGTAATTTTAATCTTATTAAAATGATTTAATTAAACTACCGAAATGAGGTAAATCCTTTGATAGTAGCTTAAAGTAAAGAACTACCCTTTGAGGGGGTGAATATAACTTAAATATCGATTGGTTAATTTGTAAGAAACACTTTCATTTGTCAACACTTATTTTAATATACAGGTGCGACCGGGTATCACAACTTTTGTACTGACAGTTACGTAAAAAAAATTCGTAGTAGTAAATTCGGCGGGAGAAATACAATCAGAAAAGTTCTATTTCACGAACTGATTCCATTTTGGATTGTATTGGTCCTCGTTTACTTAAATTATCAGCTAATATTATATTCGAAAGTATCACATATATAATAAATAAAAGTTTATCCAGTGGTATATGTCCAACCACTTGGAAGCAAGCAAAAGTAAGTCCATTTTTTAAGAGTGATTGTAAAGATGAAGTTAACAATTACCGTCCCATTTCTATATTACCCACATTATCAAAGCTAATTGAAAAGTATGTGAGTATCAAGTTGACATCATTTCTGAATTACTATAAATTATTATATCAATCTCAAAGTGGTTTTAGATCAGGCCACTCGACCGAAACAGCTTTAATACTTTTAATTGATAAATGGTTGAAAGCAATAAATGAATGAAAAACTGTAGGATGTGTTAATGTAGATTTTCGGAAAGCTTTCGATTTGGTGAATCATGATATACTGCTTAAAAACTGAAGCTTTACATATGCAGCAATCGAATAATATCATGGTTTCAGTCATACCTTACGAACCGCAGTCAAATTGTTACGATAAAGTGTACTATATCCGACCATAAACCTATAATATGTGGCGTTCCACAAGGGAGCATACTTGCGCCATTATTATTTCTATTGTTTATAAACGATCTACCTATAACTCTTTGTAAAACTTCTATTAATACAGACTTGTATGCTGATGACACTACAATTTATGATGTACTATTAGATAAGTTCACTCTAGAAAACAATTTACAATATTCATTAGACCACCTTCAAAGATGGTGTAAAGAGAATGGTATGCTATTAAATACGGAAAAAAAACAAAGTCATGTTAATTACAACTAGACAGAAACGTGCACATATGATTGTTGCTTCATTGATGCTTAATTATGAACATATAGAGTTAAAAATGACAACAGGCGACAAAATATTAGGTGTAAATATTGATGAAAATATACAATGGAATAACCTTTTTTAGTATATTTCCAAAAAAGTATCGTCATGTATGTGGCTGTTATCCAGAATACATTACTATATAACACAGGAACATAGTTTATTATTCTACAATGCACATATACAACCTCATCTTAATTATTGCTGTGTTATTTGGGGAAACACTTCTAATACCAATGTATATAGAATTACAAAATTGCAAAAAAAAGCCTGCAAAAATATACAAAAAAGAGTATGATAATGGACCTTTGGAAACGGCCGAGCACGACACATACGAAATATTGCAGTCTCGGTTAGATTGAGACTGTTCATGAGCGGTAGTGAAATATGCTAGCTACCGCTCACGCCCTCTAGCCCCGGGTTGGGCAGAACTCAATATTCATAAAAATCAACAACAGTACAGGTTGTAAAGGTCATGCATATAATAATCTTGAAACTGAACGTATTTCTCTAAATATGTTATCATTCGAAGAAACAGTTTTTCTTCAAAAAGCTAAAAGCATATATAAAAGAGCAAATCAAATGTCCCCGCAATATCTAAGCGTCTTATGAGAGTAAATGAGCAAAATATTTCAAAGAAACTGAGATCAATTACAAATAGAAATGTCATAATACCTAAGCCAAATAACGAACTATTCAAAGGGAGCTTATCATATTCTGGAACTTTAGTATGGAATAGTATTCCCCTAGAGATTAAAAACTCTACATCATTGAATATATTTTCCAACAAATGCTTGAAATGGGTAAAAAGAGAAAATCGAATCTAAGTCCAGCATAGTCTAGTTTGTTTTTACATATTGTTAATTACATGGGCCAAAAGCAGTAACGATGTATACACTATACAAATGTGTCTATGTTTATATATACATTATACATTATAGTATGTTTTTGTTTCATCTTGACTGATGTTAGACAGCGTTTCATTTTAAAATATCACATTGTCATATGCTTTGGTATGTGTTCATAAGTATTCCTACAACTATTTGATAAATGACGTTTATTTGTTGTATTATATTTGTAAAGATGTTTTTAAGAGGGCCTCAAGGAAAACTGGCTATGCCAACTGAGTCACCCTCTACAAATAAAGAAATTACTTACTTACTTACTATAGTCGCATTACAAAGAAAGTCACATTTTGAACGATTCTAGAAAGGCCTTTGCCGCTTTGGCTCATTAAAACAAGAGGTCCACGAGGGCCTGTAGATGCTCTACTGGCTAAAACAGCTCTTATATCAAGGGTTGTCGGCATAAGATTCCCATCAGTATTTCTTTTAAAACATTGCAAAAAGTTCCCACAAAACAACAACACCCATAACAGAAACTAATAAACCCTTGACCCATGCTACCAATTAAACAAGCGGCCATAGTTCTCATTTGGTATGGTTATCTAGGGACTCGAGGCACAACAATTATATAAAATAGGTTTTGACCGCCTGTAGAGGGGCTACTTTATGCCGGCGGTCAAAACACATTTCATATAATTGTTGTGCCTCGAACTAGAGGTTGTTTTTAGTGAAAACAGATGTCTCTCCTACAGGAGAAAGGGTCATAAATTCGCCAAAAATCATTAAACTGGAACACGACGAAGACGTGCAACTAGGCTTGGTAATGGTCATCCTACCAAGGTTCATGGAAATCCAGGCAGCTGATCAGGAGAAGTAGTCGGGACAAAGCTTATGTTTTAAAACCTTTAAAGGGCCGTAACTTCACCAAAAAGCATTCAACCGGAACAAGACAACCAAGTTTCGTTGAAAGCCGAATGGTGGTTGAGAACTAGTCCGGACAAAGTTTGTGTATTAAAACGTTTTCAGCACCACACCTCCGCCAAATATCATTCAACCGGAACATGACAACGATATGCGCAACTAGGCTTGGTACTCATAATTCCTGCCAAGTTTCACTGAAATCCGACCAGAGGTTCGGGAAAACTAGTCAGGATAAAGTTTGTGTATAAGGGGCCATAACTCTATCAAAAATCATTAAACCAGAACATGTCAATGACTTGCGCAACAAGGATTGGTAATAATCATTCCTGCCAAGTTTAGTTGAAATCCAGCTAGGGGTTCAGGAGAACTAGTCTGTACAAAGTTAGTGTATTAAAACATTTAAAGAGCCATAACTCCGCCAAAAATCCTTCAACTGGAACGCAGCGATGATATGCACAACTAGGCTTGATACTGATCATCCTCGCCAAGTTTCGTTGAAATTTGGCCAGGGGTTCAGCAGCATTAGTCCGGACAAAGTTTGTGTATTAAAACATGTAAAGGGTCATAACTCCACCACAAAATATTTCAACCGGAACACGGTGATGACATGCACAACTAGGCTTGGTACCGATCATCCCTGCAGCGTTTCTCTGAAATCCTGCCAGGGGTTCAGGAGAACTAGTCCGGACAAAGTTTGTGTATTCAAACCTGTAAAGGGCCATAACTCCGACAAAAATCTTTCAACCGGAACTAGGTGATGATATGCACAATTAGGCTTGGTACTGATCACCCCTGCAACGTATCTCTGAAGTCCGGCCAAAAGGGCATATCATCTTAATGAGGCAAAATAGAGCATGTTTAACTAAATCAAGGGCCGTAACTCCGGTCTTACTTACACGATTTAGTAGGTTTTCATTTTTTTCTGCGCTTTCATTGATATTAACAATCTGATTAAGTTTGTAAAAGATCCGATGCAAAATGAAGGCCTGGTTAACATGACTGTTAACGAGTCCAAATTATAGCATATTTCAGAAAATCAAGGGCCATAACTCCAGCATAAATTATCAGATCTGGCTGGTTTTCGAATGCGTCCAAGACTTCATTGCTGTTAATAATCTATGAAAGTTTTGTAAATATCAAGTAATAAATGAAGGTGCCAGAGCGTTCACAAGGCAGAAAATGACATTTTTCAGCAAAACAAGGACCATAACTCTGCAGTTACTAATCCGATCTGGCTGGATTTTGAGCTTTTCCGACCTTATATTAATATTAACAATCTGTGCAAGTTTAGTAAAGATCAGATAATAAATGAAGGTGTTAGAGTGTTCACAATGCAGCATATGGTGTTTTTCAGCAAATCAAGGGCAATAACTACGGTTAATCTAATCCGATCTGTCTGGTATTCAAACTTTTTCGAGCGTTCATTAATATTAACAATCTGGCAAAATTTGGTAAATATCAAGTACTAAATGAAGGTGCTAGAGCGTAAACAACGCTTAATATAACATTTTTCAGCAAAACAAGGGCCATAACTCTGGTAGTACTAATTCGAACTTGCAGGTTTTTTAACTCATCCGACTTCCATTGATATAAATACACTGACAAAGTTTCGTAAAGATCAAATACAAAATGAAGGTGCTAGATTGTAAACAAGGCTTCATATGACATTTTTCAGCAAAACAAGGGCCATAACTCTGGTGTTACTAATCCGATCTCGCTGGTTGTCGAACTCGTCCGAGCTTTCATTGATATAAAAACACTGGTAAAGTTCCGTAAAGATCCTTTAATAATAAAGCCCTTATCGCGTAAACAAGACAAAAGTTAACGGTCGACGGACGACAGATGGACGACGGACAACTCGCCATCGCATAAGCGGCCAGTAGAGCTAAAATTGTGGTGGATTGGATGATTATTTAACGTATTATGTGTAAAGTGGAGATATATTTGTGAACTTTGGTGTTCGAGAAATGGCGGATACGAATAAGAAGGAAAGAGTGAAGGAGAAACTTGACTATAAACGATGGCGAGAGATGCTCAAAAACTGTATAGGTATTTTCGAAGCCGAAGAATGAGCCGGAAGACGATGGCCTCTGTTTTTTCTCCAGTGCGTAAAGGGAGACAACCCGTAGGTGTACATAAATTGCAGTCCGAAGACGAAGGAGCGTATGGCGGTTTTCTGTTATTCTGCACATATTCTAAATTCGGATATTTACCAGCCTCTACAGAAACTTTGCAATTATACGCCCAATTTTGAAGTAGAACATTTATGTCTGTAGAAGCAATTAGAAACTACATATTAAGTGGTGTAAAAATAATGCATCACATCTTAGGGCTTGATATGAACATATTAACGCTTTTCTTGTTAACCTCTCTATTAGGGATATTTCCAAATTGAAATTACATTTAGGGAAGCAAGCAGAGCCTATTACTCCAGAGGTATTATAGTGAATATACTCATGCAGTTCTAGATCATTCTTCATCGGAAGATATTACATATTGGTGTTTATTTTTATTTGAGTTTTTCTTGTTAGCAAGGAAATCGAATTTAGTACTTACATCGCAACAAGATTTAATGCATCAGTAGTGTTATTTTTATTGGTCCTTTAGGACCAACGAGCCCAATATATGTGTCTTTGAAGTAGAATACTGTTTGTAGAATACCGCTTAAGCCGGTGCTAGGGGGCGTGAGAGGTGTTGCTTCTTTCATTACTTCTCATGAACAGACACAATAAACCGAGTATGCTGCTTTATTCTCTTAATTGTGTTTGTTGCTCCCAAAGGATCACCTTTATCAGTATTTATTAACATTCACACTATCGTTCGTTTAGTGCAGTGTGGCGGCTGTAAAAAGTCTCCCCGTGCTACGAATCAGTAGTGTTATTTTTATTGGTCCTTTGGGACCAACGAGCCCAATATAGGTGGCTTCGAAGTAGAATACCGCTTGTAGAATACCGCTTAAGCCGGTGCTAGGGGGCGTGAGAGGTGTTGCTTCTTTCATTACTTCTCATGAACAGACTCAATAAAACCGAGTCTGCTGCTTTATTCTCTTAATTGTGTTTGTTGCTCACAAGGGATCACCTTTATCAGTATTTATTAAAAAATCCAAAAAAAAAAAAATATTAAGATAAAATATTGAAGTAATAGATACAGAGCTGATATTATCAATGTTCTGGTCAAAACCCATTCAATGTGGAGAAAGAGTTAAAAACGCCACTTGCACCGATCAAAGGCTCATGTTTATGTCCGGTGCAGGCCTCTATAGCCCAGTGGTAGAGCGCTGGGCCCACAAGCGGAAGGTCGTGGGTTCAGACCCCGCCAGATGCTGGTATCTCTATTTCATGCTTCATTATTCATTGCTTATCCATTTCGGCAAAAATCCACCTTCACAGCCCTCAACTTTACTTCATGAGTAGTTACTAGCTCACTGCTGTCGTGACGATGTTAGGCCGACGTTCACCGAATAGGAATAGGGAAGTTCATTGATTATTCGTATGGCGCGTCTAAAATATGCAATGGCCAGTAGCCTATTAGTGGCATAGTAGCTTGAATGGAGTAACATAGAGTACTATGGGGAGGCTGTTTCACAGCAATAGACAATAACATATCAGCAATGTCCCAGAAACAGTGCAATCCAAAGGAAAAAAGAGAAACATCAGGTGAACTGCGGATGAACAGCGAGAGTCGTCGTAGAAACGGAATATACAGCGAGGCTCCAGCAGAAAGTAGGTCAAAACAGATCACCATCCAGTAGAAGGGACAAAAGCAGAGCTGGTGGAAGACGGAGTGAGAGAAAGCGAAATAAGGGAGCAGATAAAAGGGCTTGAGAAAGCGGGACAAAAAAATAAATAAAAATAAATTATTAAGATAAAATATTGAAGTAATAGATACAGAGATGATAGTATCTATGTACTGGTCAAAACCCATTCGATGTGGAGAAAGAGTATTAAATACTCCGCTTACACCGATCAAAGGATCATGTTTATGTCCGATACAGGCATATCACAATATGATTACAGAAATAACTGAAAAGAGTGATTCCCCTTTATTATGGCTCCCCCACACAAAGTGTGGTAGGGGAGCCATATTGATTTTGTGCTTTCTGTCTGTTTCTCTGTCTGTGTCACAAACGATGTCCGATCAATAACTAGAGAATGGTTGGACCTAGGGCCTCGAACTTGGAAGGATGGTTGGTCATGACAAGTAGATGACCCCTATTGATTTTGGGGTCACTAGGTCAAAGGTCAAGGTTGCGGTGACATTGACTATCAAAACAATGTCCGATCAATAACTAGAGAATGGTTGGTCATGACAAGTAGATGACCCCTATTGATTTTGGGGTCACTAGGTCAAAGGTCAAGGTTGCGGTGACATTGACTATCAAAACGATGTCCGATCAATAACTAGAGAATGGTTGGACCTAGGTTCCTCAAACTTGGAAGGATGGTTGGTCATGACAAGTAGATGACCCCTTTTGATTTTGGGGTCACTAGGTCAAAGGTCAAGGTTGCGGTGACATTGACTATCAAAACGATGTCCGATCAATTACTAGAGAATGGTTGGACCTAGGGTCCTCAAACTTGGAAGGATGGTTGGTCATGACCAGTAGATGACCTCTATTGATTTTTTTTGTTTAATATTTTTTAAAAAATATTTAATTTTTTATTTTTTATTTTTTAATTTTTTAATTTTTGCATATAAAGTTTTAGGGTCGGCCCCTTAAACAAATAGGGTCGGTCGGGTTACCTGAACCACACATATTTTTGTATGTGGCCTTACTGATACAGATAGTAGATACAGTCACAGGGATATTGAATATCAAAACGACCTTAGATCAATAGAGGACGGTTGGACCTAGAGTCGTCAATTATGCCTGTTCGGGCTAGTGGAGGAGCCATACGTTTTTGTCCCATGGACAATAACAATTTTAAGGAAATGCTATAACGTATAGTATGTACTTAAATAAGCTCAGATCAACAGTAAAGAAGTTGGGTTTAATCCCATAGCTTTTTCCTACACATTCATTTCAAGGGGATTTGCTACTTTCGCATTTCGCATAGACATTCCGTCAGATATGATACAGTTAATGGGGGATTGGAAATCGGATGCCTACAAAAAGTATTTGCAATACTCGTTAAAAGATAAAATCAGTGTAGCGCGTTTCATTAGTAGTTCAATAGGAAAAGGTCCTGAAAATATAAAAGTTAACAACTGTTCATTGTTCTTATTAATTAATTGTGCGTTTGGTTATCTTCACCCTTAGAGCTTGTTCTATAATGTTTGACAAGTTTTCCTGTTTT
The DNA here is from genome assembly GCA_037043455.1 of Cyrtodaria siliqua. Lineage (NCBI taxonomy): Eukaryota > Metazoa > Mollusca > Bivalvia > Adapedonta > Hiatellidae > Cyrtodaria > Cyrtodaria siliqua. The sequence goes on from JAWPHD010001320.1 coordinate 201,078, forward strand.
CAACTGGACGAGTAGACTGGTTGGACGGGATGGACATGCCATAGTCATTACGAGTAGGATACTAACGCACTCTTAATTGATATGAAAACTATGTTAAATCAGGTGTTTATCTTGTCATCAAGGTTTTTTACCTGAGTGATTTGTTATCTAGGGGAAATGTTCAAGTAATTAGTAATTACGAGTTATTGTTACGTCTTATTAGTTTCTCAAGCGTTAATATGATTAGTAATGGTTAATATTGTTATTATGTATTCAGAATGTCGCAAGGTCTTATTAATCGGCAACTCAATTGTGAAAAGGCTACCACCGATTGAAGGAGTTCAGTTAAAGGCATTTCCAGGAGCCACAGTGGGAAAGTTAGGTTATTTACTGAACTGAGGAGATATTCATTTAGGAGAAAACAAGTACATTTAATTCACGTTGGAACCAACAATATAGCTAAAGGTCATCCAGTAGAGTTTATATTATCAGACTTTGTACATTGATTGGCGAGCATTCGTCATATGAATCCACACATACATATTATTGTATCTTCAGTTCTCCCTCGACCGGTGGATCATAGCAAAACAGATGGGTTAATACGGAAAATGAATTCTGAATTATAAAAAAACTTGGCTAAGGATTTGCGTTTCAAATTTATTAGGTCTTACAGACCGTTCTGTTATAAAAGGGGCATTAAAAGATATTTATTTGCCAAAGCAGACGGGGGTCTTCATTTAAATGAAGAAGGGTCAAATAGGCTACTTTTTTCAAAGGGTGATTTCTACCCCAAATTTTTTAAAAAGTAATTAAGTTTCGTTAATGAATGGTGAGTTTGGTATTGTTACTCTTAGTGCTTGTTCTATGAGGTTAGACACGTTTTCCTGTTTTCAATTGGACGAGTAGACTGGTTGGACAGGATGAACAGAGTAGACTGGTTGGTCATGCCATAGTCAGTAGGTGTAGGATACTAACTCACCGTTGGTAGACAAGTTAATAAATAATTAACTCAGGGTTGAATTTAATATCTGTTTATTACAAATTTATATTTGCAGATTTTGAAGTGAATAGGTTGGTAAGTTATAGTTACCTTTCTAAGTTACAGTTTTTATGTGTGTGACATCAGTGTTGTATATGTTGAAATGCTTACATGTCAGCTTTTATGTAGTTCATTGCTTTGTGTGCAAATGCTTAAATAATTCCAGATGTAGTTCTGTCAGCATGCTAGTGACGTATCTAGATTGTTTAGCATGCTTACTCTTTGCTACAGTGTCGTTACTGTTTATTGGCCGAGGGTTGGCGGTTATTGGCAACGCATATAGTTTGTTGTCCATACTCAATTTCATTGGTCAACACTTATTTTAATATACAGGTGCGACCGGGTATCAGGCACTGTGTTGAAAAATTTCGTACTGACAGTCACGTATACAACAATTCCCCGCCCATCCTCCGCTTAGTTTTATGTTCAGCTTTCAGTGTATGCGTTAATTGAAAAGTGTCTTGTATTTTCAGCGTTTAATTGATATACATATTCAGTTAGCTATATGTACGTGACTAAATTTTAAATTATATATTAAAGGACAATTCATGATAGAAGTAAAAGTTGTTGGGTTTATTTAAGGATTAATTAGACTTTAATTATCTTAGGCTGCCGCAGTTATATTTATGACATGTAGACAGGGGTGAACAATATAACAGAAGATCCTATTGACAACTGTATATGTTTAGAGATAGCGAAATCAATTGGTTTAATGGTCACATTATGCACACATAAGGGATTTTCTATTTTATCAAATACACTGGTTGATTTCTTTAATATAGACAATAATATATTGTCTCCGTGGCCGATGGGTTAACGACGTTGCGTTGTAAACCTTCCCGCCTCTAACCGCTGCGGGTTCGAATCCCACTGGGAGCTCGACTTGTACGTGAGGAAGTGTCGATTCTTATGGATGGCTCGAGGTGCACAGTACTGATTCTACCCAGGAAAGGTGGGTGGTCTGCCTCCACCACAAAAAAGTCGTGAGTGTAGGGAAAGTAGCATTCAAGGAGGACAGTCAACCACAAAACACATAAACAAACATGCAAACAGACAAACAAGAAGGCAAAAGTAATAATAAAAGTAAACGACATCACAAACACAAAAGGGTTGACAATAGGGCTACCGCCTTGGAACGGTCAGTGGCAAAGTAGGCCACTGGGGTTTTAAACCGGTTCTAGGGTGCACCAAACCTCACACTTATCCTACTGTCATCCCATTAAACAGGACAGTGTAAATAAAGAAATCCCCGCCATGATCTAATCTCTAACCAACAAGGCAGCATCAATAGGCAATATAAGTAAAACACAAATATGCTCGTGTAAATGTAATACAAAAAAACAATAGCCTAGAAAGCCACAATGAAGGTACTCAATGACTTGGCGGAAGCCAGAGCAATAAGAGAATAAACCATTAAGGGCACGACAAGATAGATCATAGACACTTGCTTAGTTAATATGAAAGGTGAAATGAAAAGAATGTTGTCATATAAACAAGTGAATTAGCGTACATGTATACATGAATCTTGAAATAAGCAATAATCTGTACATATTTAATATGCTTTGATAATTATTAGTAAAAAAAACACAGTTTCTTTGAGTTCATTTTTTGCAAATCTTAAACTTTACATCAAATCTGTTTTGAAGAGTAGCCGCCTTGAACGAGCATCAAAACGTAAGTGCTTCCATTGTTGGTCACACAATAACGCAATGTCGGCGATTTTCTAGAAATAAAAAAGATACATTAAATTATATATTCATCTCTCGGGATATGTTCTCATGATGAATGCAATGTTTATTTTAATTCCAACATTTATTTTCTTCTGATATAATAGGATTATTACTACAGTAACGTGTTCTGGAAGTTTGTATCACCTCGAGTAGGTAAATGCCAGATCAAGGATCACACGAGAGGTGATACAAACTTCCAGAACACGTTACTCTAGTAATGATCATTTTATTATATACCTCTTACACATCATTAACATATACATATTTGCATTGCTATTGCATACACATTCAATAAAGCATATTATTTCTCGATAAAGTGCAGCGGGACAATGTATGTAGTTTAAGGTGTTGGTGTTCATTGGTCTGACCTACTTGTTTTGTTTGTATGACGTAACGTCGTTTTGATGTTCTCGCGCATAGTGGCGTAAAACTTGCTTGAATCATTGGAAAAAAACGCTGTTCTATTTTTAGTAAGATAGTGATACTAATTCTATTTTTAGCAGCATAGTGATAACCTGTAGTGTGATACAGGTTGTTGTATTCCATTGTAAGAAAATGAAGGTAATATGTATATATTATTGATAGGTATATAATCAAACCGAAATCTCTCTAAAAATAAAATAGTGTTGCTTTATTAATCGTTCAATCCTTCTGATCTATTAATAGTTCTAAATTAGCCTTCGAAATTGTGGCAAATTTGAAGTTCGACATTTTATAGACAGTTTTCACCAAAAGATAGTTAAAAGGCGCTGGCAATTCAAACGATAAAGGAAACTAACGCGCAGAATTGACGCGCATGTGGTTTTTGTAATATCACATTTCTCTTCAGCGCGCACGTCTACGCGCATGCACTATATGATAAAGCAATACAAAACAAGAATATCGTTAGAACCAAAACTACAAATGGCAGTAATTCTTATTTGAACGAAGAATACAGAGTTAGAGTGCTGACGGGCTTCATTTCCCCTCATTGCACATATGCACGCACACATGTATGGTAGGATTATGTCAACATCTTGAGAAGTTATTGCGACATAACATATCTGATGGTTATGGTGACATGGTATAAGTTAAGACGACTTAATTATGTAGTTATGTGGCTAACTGGCTGGTAGAAGTATGCCACCATACAGACAGGGTCAATAGACCACACACAATGAACAAATAATGAGTTGTAATAACGGGATAATACTTGCTTTTATTGACTTTGCTTTCCTCCAATTCAAGTTTTTTCTTTTCAATTTCTAGCTTTGCCATCTTTTCCTTGTGTTTCCTTTCGTCCCTGCAAAGATCAAAATATCAAATATCCGCACAAAGATCAAAATAAAAAAAAGAAGATGGTCGTATTAATTTTGCCACTCCGTAACATAGTATTTCTTTTAACTCTACACATGCTATCGCCACTCAGTAACCTAGTATTTTTTTTAACTTTACACATAAATCGCCGACTGCACCAACCGTGTGTGTCAGCTGATATTATGTACTGACCAGAGCTTGATGATCATGTATGACCACTTTGTGGTTTAAAAGAAGATTTTTCTTTTTTTCTCCATTTTAAACATATGACCTCTGGGCTAAGGCCAATTTGAACAAATTGGGTAACAAGCAATAAGCTTATGCTACATTCAAACTTTTAGCTTTTGTCCCGGGGTTGACGGACGAATCAGTGCTTATCAGATACTTCAACTAACTGTTGTACATGTTTTCTTTCTTCACAGCAGATGTTCCAACACACACTATAAGTATATAATATGTACGATAAATGAATTCAAAGTATACACGTACTTATACGTTTCATTACATTGTGATAAGGCTAGTGTTAGTGTTGTTCCGATTAATCGATTTGATTGATCATCGATCAGTTATGCCTTTGATCTGATTAATAGATTATAATTTTTCATGATGGACTTTACTTGGTTGTTGAAACTTATGGCTTATTTCATTCTTTTGTACTAAAATATACAAAAAATAAAATGAGTTATAATTTTGCGATAAGTAATCACATATTTATAGTGGGTATCACAACTTTTTTTAAAATAGATGTTGGTTAGTTTCATTCAGTTCCTTCATTACCAGAACATACTTGAAATGTGATTCTTTTTTTCATTATAGTCTGAAAAAGGCTTACACTTGCCTTTTATAGCAGCCATATTTAATTTATTAATAATCGATCATCGGCCGGTTAAATATTCTGATGATCGATCATGAATTTTCAGCCGATTCCCAACACTAGCTAGTGTACTCAACAAACTAGAGTAATTACAGAAAGAAATATAAAGAATATAAAAAATAAAGAGGTTATGTATTGCATGCCCAACAATAGAGAAGCAGAAAATGTGAAATAAATAGTTAGGCCGCCCTTAAACATGTTTAAGTTGGCCCTTTCCCGAGCCTAGTTTCAAATTGTGGGAAGCCGGTAAGGAAGGCATTGTAGGAAAACGATTGTTTAAAGTAAAAATTAAACAACACAAAATAAATGTATTGCTCTTGTATTAAATCAATTACTTGAACTGGCTTGTATTTATATATGACCAAAAACAATAAAATGTGTCATAGTATCAATATTAATGTACTTAGCACCTGTTTAAAACATGTGTCATATTATCGATATTGATGTACCTAGCACGTGTTTAACACATGTGTCATATTAATGTTCTTAGTACCCTGTTTAACACATGTGTCGTAGTAACGACATTAATGTACCTAGCACATGATTAACAAATGTATCATAGTATCAATATTAATGTACCTAGCATGTGTCATATTATTGATATTAATGTTCCTAGCATCAGTATAATATATGTGTCATAAAGTATCGATATTAATGTACCTAGCACCTGATTAACACATGTGTCATATAGTATCGATATTAATGTACCTAGCACCTGTTTAACACATGTGTCATAGTATCGATATTAATATACCTTACCACCTGTTTGACAAATGTGTCATAGTATCAACAGTTATTTACCTAGCACCTGTTTAACACCTGTGTCATAGTATCGTTATTTATGTACCTAGTACCTAGTTAACACATATTTCATAGTATCGGTATTAATGTACCTAGCACCTGATTAACACATGTGTCATAGTATCAATATTAATATACCTAGCACCTGTTTAGCAAGTGTACCATACCATCGATATTAATGTACCTATCATCTGTTTAAAATATGGTCATAGTGCCGATATTAATGTACCTAAAATCTGTTTAACACATATGTCACAATAACGATATTAACGTACCTAACACTTGTTGAACTATGGATATCATATTAAATCTTTATCAATAACACAAAGACAAGGTGTCATCACTTGTCTCCTAAACGAAGGTAAATCAAAAACGCACTTTAAAAACTGGAGGCCTATCTCGTTATTAAATGTGGATGAAAAAATTGCATCCTCAGCTATTGCCACTCGAATAAAATCAGTACTCTCAAAATTAATATCTGAAAGTCAAACTGGATTTTTAAAGGGAAGACAAATTAGTGAATCTACTAGGCTAATATCTGACCTTATTTTAAAATGTGAAGAAGACAATATACCAGGTCTCCTTGTTTAACTAGATTTTGAAAAAGCATTTGACTCTTTGGAATGGAAATTCATCGAAAAAATGTTTACGTTTTCTTAATTTTGGAGAGTTCATTTTAAATTGGTTTCATACATTCTATAATAATGTTTCGAGTTGCGTCCTGAATAATGGCCATTGTTTTGAGTTTTTCCCTATTCAACGCGGTGTCCGACAGGGAGATCCTCTTTCACCATATCTTTTTATCATATGTGTTGGATTTTTAAGTGCTGCCTTGAAAACTCACCCTGATATTAAAGGTATTCGAATAAAAGATTCAGAATATGTATTAAATCAATATGCGAATGACTCCTCTCTATTTCTAGAAGATGACGAAATTTCTCTTAATACTGCACTTCAGTTAGTAGATTAGTTTTACCTTTGCTCAGGATTAAAAGCAAACTTCGATAAAACTCAAATTTTATGGATAGGGTCAACAAAGGTTGTCGTGACAAAATCCGTACTGAGAAACCAGTTATATGGAACTTCAAAGGCTATTTTAAACTATTAGGGATAACATACAACTTAGAAAAAGACAATTATTTTATAAACTATCTCACTAAACTTACAAAAATTAAAAATATGTTGAACGATTGGTCCTTCAGAAATCTTACCCTTATTGGCAAAAACAACGATTATAAAAACACTCGCTCTTCCAATCATTATTGATTGTCTAACGGTCCTTCCTGACTCACCGGAACATATATTTGATGAATTCCAAATTACATTGTTTAATTTCTTATGGTCTGGTAAAAATGACAAAATTAAACGAACAGTCATGATAAATCAGATTAAGTCATTCATTGAAACTTGTATGGGTGAAAAAACTTTTAGACCCAGCAATATTCCCACCATGGAAAACCCTTATTTTAAATGATCTAGAACAGTTCGGTGGTTATAAACTATGGTATCTCCATAAAGACGGAATCCTCAAACTAGCAAGTTATCAGAACAGTTTCTGGCAAAATGTAATGAAATCTTAGGCACTTTTAGATAGTGAAAACACCAAAAACACACATACAGATATTTTATCAGAACCTATATTTTATAATTCAAATATTGTGTTAAACTGGGACTTAAACCTCTTTAAAGTGTTAAGTCAAAACTCAGTATTCTTCATTAACGATCTTGTAAATGAACGGTGTGAGTTTTTATCTTTTAATGATTTCTCAACTAAATACAATGCACGCATTCCATTTACATTTTACTATGGACTAATTAATGCAATCCCTAATGAATGGAAAACATGTATTAAGAATAAAACTAGAATTGAACATCCTTTAAATAAAAATATCAATTAACTAAAATCAGCAAAAAAAGTAAATCAGTCGTTTTATGAAGACTTTTTAAAATCAGTAAGCTTAACACCCAATAACTCGTAAGAAAAATGGAACAAAGAACTCGGAATAACCTTAACAAAGAACTCGGAATAACCTTAACAAATGAAGACTGGAAATTTCTGTATCCTATCCTCTTTAACATATACGTCATACTATCCACATTAATGTACCTAGAACATGTTTAAAAGATGTGTCATAGTATCGATATTAATGTACCTAGCACCTGTTTAAAAGATGGGTCGTAGTAGCGATATTTATGTACCTAGCATCTGTTTAAAAGATGGGTCGTAGTAGCGATATTAATGTACCTAGCACCTGTTTAAAAGATGGGTCGTAGTAGCGATATTTATGTACCTAGCATCTGTTTGAAAGATGGGTCGTAGTAGCGATATTAATGTACCTAGCACCTGTTTAACGCAGGTGTCATAGTATCGATAGTAATCTACTTAGCACGTGTTTAACATATATGACATACTGTTCATATTAATGTACCTAGAACATGTTTAACACATGGGTCATAGTACCGATATTTATTTACCTAGAACTTGTGTAACACATCTGTCATGGTATCAATATTTATATACCTAGCACCTGTTTAACACATGTGTCATAGTATCGATATTAATGTACTTAGCACCTGTTTAACACATGTGTCATAGTATCGATATTATTGTACCTGACTTAAGTTAAGATATTGCTTAGAGGCTTTGTGAATATGGACCCAGATTTTCATCTTTTTAGATCATGAATCATAATTTATATTAAGATCTTTTAAAATAGTGTATTTATAGATTATTTAACTGCTGTGGTCGATTATAGGGAAATCCTTCAGGGGATGGTAGACGTCTTTTCACGAACGAGCGTATGCGTGTGAGTGCAAAAACAAAGCACGCCTACCATCGAGTGAAGGACGGTATTATCGAACACAGCAGTTAAATAATATATTTATTACATTTTAAATCAGTTTACGCATGATTTAACCGGAATTATTCGCTTTATTGAATTTTCGGTGGATGACGTCGACGTCAGCAACATTTTTTTTTTGACGTCACAACTCAACGTCACAGTTAGTTAAAATGTGTTTGGAGTGTTATTAATATTTAGCGATGATGAATATTCTTTCGCTGAGAAATCCCAATCTTTCACCGATAAACATGAAATAAATACATTTTACCCAAACGCTTTGGCTAACCTTAAATTATCGTTCAGTGCTGCACTTAAAGAGGAATCTCTATATGAATGATTACGCAGCCTGAGTCAATATTTGACGATACTGAAAACTATATCAATGTAAAGGGAATACATTCCTAACGTTAGTTTCCAATACATGACTATAAACGTCCACATGTAAAAAACCCCACCCGAGACGTCTACTGAATGAGACTGCGGGTCAGCGGCCATAACTTGAAGTCTTCGTATCCAAAATGGACGCTATATAGTGCACCTAAAACCCCAGTTAGAATTTGCACTTGTGAGTTTGCTTCTTTTGAAGGCGAAATACATTTCTTGAGAGAGCGTCCGGAAGGGCCGATTAATAAGTTTAGTTTTGTGCTAATGCATGTAAAAGTATAGGTCTATCTCCTTAAAAGGCAAAATTGTGTAAGGGTCCTTTCGTGTAGATTTTAATACTGCGCATGTTGTCACGTGTGTCACGGACTGAACGGAGGAAATAATGGTTTGGGCGTAACGTTTGCTATAAAATCCATTGTCTTCTAGTTTTGGTGCATGGTGGTTTATGAATGACGGAGACCACGGATACTTGGCTACTTTGAAACGTTATTTTATCTAAACTGCTACATTGAATAATGCCTCGAAAAACGAGAGTCTGCAGTAGAGTTTGCTGCAATGGAGTCCGGTTCAAACCGGATAGAAAAGAAGGCTTCGCAGGAGTAACTACACCCAGTTTAAACAAGAGGACCAACATGGCCCTGAATCAATCATCTACGGATCTTCACAATGATAAAAAAGTGTCCAGTCTTAAGTTTTTCTCTGTGTAAGTCTATGTAAAAACATGAACAATTTCTATAATTCAAACTTTGGACCCGGAGGGAACGGCCATCCCTGACCGTAGGGACTTGAAATGAGCAAACTTGATAATCCAGGGTTAGCATTCAGTAATAATAATAATAATAAATAACAAGAAGCCCTGAGGGCCTGTGGATGCTCTACAAGCTAAAATGGCTCTTATATCAAGGGTTCCATCATTAAAATCCCTTCAATACCTTTTTAAAAGTGCAAAACATAACAACACCCACAAAAGAAATTAAAATGCACAACCCCAAGCTAACAATTTAAAAACAAGAAATCGGTAGAACCGATTGATGCTCCCCGAATAAAAAAAAGAGTATGATAATGGACCTTTGGAAACGGCCGAAAACGACACATACGAAATATTGCAGTCTCGGTTTGATTGAGACTGTTCATGAGCGGTAGTGAAATATGCTAGCTACCGCTCACGCCCTCTAGCCCCGGTTGAGCAGAACTCAATATTCATAAAATCAATAGAACACAATTTTAACCATCCCGAAGATGGCATGCATATGGCGGTGGACATGGAGTTTATTGCTTCCCCATGTCGTACGGCGTATGGTCCCAGTATCTAATAAAATTAAATGTCCCGAAGAGCGAAATAAACATAATGGTATTTAGTTGGGAGCAGCGGTTATGAAGCCTGCATATCACAAGTAACAGCCAAAAGACTAAATTAAAAAGCAGACAACATATCCTATAAGTGGTTAAACAATACCCAGAGCCTTTAATCGGCCGGAGTAGCGGAACCACTGAATCGAAAATTAAGTAAGAAAACAAAAAGAAATGAAAAAGTACCACCGATAATTAAATATAAGTATCGGGCTCAGCGATCTCCAAAGATCGAATGAATAACAGTACTGATTGCAAGCGCAGGGAGACGTTTTACTGCCGCCACACTGCACAAGAATTGTACTGAACAACCACAGTACTTGCAGCCAAAGGGAAAACCAATCTAGGGTACGCAGTCATAGAATCTCACTAGGTTGTCCGGTCGTCGTAGTCGAGAAAAGTGAAGAGTAGTGAACTGTAGAAGGGCCAATCATCAAACATGAAGTGCGCTATAATGCTAAAGGGTCGTATCCTTTTCTGACGATTTTCCTGATTAATTGTGTAAAAGTGGTCAGGAGATACGCCAGAACCTTTAATTTGTCGAAGTTTATAAATCACATCTCCATAGAATAACGGTTGTGAACGGTTCCTAGTCTCAAAAAAGTTTTTAGGTTGATGTTGTATTTCTCCAGCAGGTTTTCATTGCGGCGATAGAACTTTGAGAAAGATCTACGTAGTTTATCATAACGAAAACCTTGCTGAAGAGTTTTTTTGTTGTCGTTTTTTTGTCAATATTTTTATTTCTTATAATATATATATATTTTTTTAATATTTCCCTTTTTTTTTAAATGATATGCAAGTTTGTCCTTAGACATGGCTATAATACGTTCTATATGTTCAATTTTTGTTATATATGAGATGAAAGATGTAAAACTAGGAATCGTTTTTTGCATAATTATTCTTAAAAATTTAAACTTTGCAATTATTAAAACACAGTTTAAAATGACTTTGTTCGTTTTATCTTGAAGAATACCAAAGGAGATTGTTTTGAAAGTCAATACAAGAGGACCTTTTATCCCTTTTAAAAAAGTATGTAATTCAGTCCAAAATACTCTAGTAGATTGACATTCCCAAAAGAAATGTTCAATTGTTTCAACATGCATATTGCAAAAAATCACAGAGACATGTGTTACTTATTTTACATAGAGGTTTTTATTTGTGAGTATAATTCTAATTATACATTTATATTGAAAAGATCTGTGGCTTGTGTTTTGTGTCTATTGTACTTGTGAAATGTGAGATGTGTATTAGTTTCCAGTTGATGGTTGTTAGATATTCTTCCCATTTATGTGAGGTTTAATTGGCAATTCTGTCTTTATCCGTTCAACTTGTGTGTTGTATAATAACTTATTAGCACTTTTTTGTTTTCTTATCTGATGCAATAATGTTATTTCCATATCATTATGTGTTATATCTTCTTTGTTCATGACTTGTTTCCGTCTATTTGGTATGCTTTGAACAATTGTATAATAGTTAAGGAATTGGAGAATTATGGATGTCGTATAATGTTTTTAAATGTAAAAAGTATGAAATTGTCTAAGTCTGTGGTTATACAATTGTTCAATATATTTAATACCCATATAATCCCATGTTTTGAAGTATATAGTATGTCCTTGGTTTTTTATGTAAGAATTATTCCATATTTCCTGTTTAGGAATGTTTTTTAGTTGCTTATTGAAGTTTATTTCTGACCAGCAGTTTAATATTTCAGACAGAATGGTGGATCGTGTGATTAGCTTTTTAGCATCTTTAATGTCTAAATTGCTTTCAAAAAAATACTCCCACCATATTTGTTTAATTCCTTCATGTAAATGTCCTTCCAGTCACCTTGATTTTCCAGATCATTAATTATTTTGACTCGCGCCGCTTTAATTGAATTGATAAACGAGTCAAAATCTATCATTTTAAGACCCCCATTTTAATTATCTTGAATAATTGTTTTTCTATTGATTTTGTCTGGTTTACCCTCCCATAAAAATGCATACATTTTATTTTTAATTTGATTCAGACATTCCTTTGATGAATTTTCCAATACAGGTATATATGTTTTGGTTAGGCAAATATTTTGATTACCGTTAATTTTTCCTAAGATAGATCAGTTGCGTTTTTTCCATTGATCTAAACATTTAATAAATTCCTCTATTTTTGGATTAATGTTAAGTTCTTGACATTTTCCCTTTTCATTTGCAAAAACGATTCCTAGTGTTGTTGCTTTGTCTTTTGTCCATATGAATTGTTTATCTTCGCAGTACTTTTCCTTTGAATCTTTTAATGAACCGACACGTAATATTATTGATTTGTTTATGTTTAATTTCAATCCAGATGCTTTGCTAAAATTATCGATTAGATTGACTAGTGTTTCAAATGTTTTCTTGGACCCATCTGGAATAAAAATGGCATCATCCGCGAATGCTGTGTTTTTTATTTCATTATTATTAATTTGTATAGCTTTAATATCATTATGTTTTCTTGTGGCTTTGTATAATATTTTAATTACTATAATAACCAGATAAGGCGACAGTGGGCATCATTGTCTTACTCCTCTATCTATCTAAACAAATTTCCGACATATGACTATTATTTATCACACAACTTTAACAATAAAGTCCACATCCAGAGAAACCAACTAAAGATATACATACAAAATAATAAACATCTCAGGATGTATCCAGAATCGTACTGAACAACCATAGTAGTTGCAGCTAAAGAGAAGACCAACCTAGGGTACGACCAGAAAACGCGAGGGACGAAAGCTCCTGCACCCATCTCCCTTAGTTGGGGTTTCAGTAGGTACAATCATAGAGTCCCAAGAGGTAGTCCAGTCATCGCACAAGTGAAAAGTGAAGCGTAATGACTGACTGTAGAGGGGTCAATCACTAAACATGCAGTGCGCTGTAAAACCAAGGGGTTATATCCTTTTCTGACGAACTTCCTGATTAAATTTGTAAAGCGGTCAGGAAACCCGTCAGACCGCTTTAACTTTCGAAGTTTATAGACCACATCTCCATAAAATGAGGGTTGTGATATGCCTAGTCGCAGAAGTGTTTTAAGGTTGGTGTTGTATTTTTCCAGCAGGCCCTCGTTGCGGCTGTAGAATTTAGAGAAAGATCTACGTAGTTTGTGATAACGAAAACCCTGCTGAAGAAGTTTACTTGTAATAACTTGATTACGATCATTGAAGTCTATAACATCATTACACGCTCTAGCAAATCGAATGAGCTGGGAGATATACACCCCATATGAGGTAGCACGAGGTACATCTCCATCCAGGTGTCGATAGTTAACGATGTTAAAATTGAAATCATCTCTCTTATCATAGATTTTAGTATGAATACAATCATTTGAAATCGAGAGATGAAGATCGAGAAATGCTGCTACAGTATCCGAACTGTTGGCTTTATTCAACGTGAGCTCTGGTGGATAAATGTTAGTAACCATATGAGCAAAGAACGGATTATCAATATTGAGTAGTTTTATCCAACTGATGAAAGAAGGTCCAAAGTTAAAATAATTAAAAACATTTCAAAATGAATTCATGGTCGACGCTGTCAAAGGCCTTTTCAAAGTCCGCAAAAAATATTAGTCCTGGCGAGTCTTCATCATTCAAGTAACTTCGAATATAGCTCTTATGTTTTCCCCAATATATCTACCTTTTAAAAACCCTGTTTTGCTATTGTCAATTAGTGTACATAAAACCATTTGCATGCGGTTTGTAAAACATTTAGTAGCAATTTTATAATCCACGTTTAATAAACTTATAGGTCTCCAGTTTGTCAATGAAGTTAATGTTTTGTCTTTTTTGGGTAATAAAGTAATAACGCCTTGTTTTTGCTGAAGAAGTTTTACCTGACAACTTGATTTCGATAATTAATATCTTTAGCATCGTTATATGCCCTAGCAAAACAAACTAGCTGGGAGATATAAACCCCGTATGATGTAGCACGAGGTACGCCCCATCTAAATGTGGATAGTTAACGATGTCAAAGTGAAAGTTATCTCTCTTATCTAAGATGTTAGTATGCATGTAATCATTTGAAATCGAGAGATGAAGATATCGAGGAATGCTGCTATGCTATCCGAACTGCTCGCTTTATTCAACGTAAGCTCTGGTGGATTAATATTAGTGACCATATGAGCAAAGAACTGATTATCAATATTGAGTATGTCAGATATCGAGATGTAGTATTAAACGCATCAATACAATATATCTGGTGACACATTCAACATGAAATCTCTTTCATAAGAGAATAAAATAAATCTGCAACAAGTGGCGCACAGTTAGTACCCATATGAATACCGCATCTAATAAAGATGTGATCTAAAGGAAAAAAACGCTCTACAAACATGATATATCTATCATTCGGGGCGTTTGTAAAGAAAGCCCCGTCATTAATACAAGCAAGAAAAGTAGCATCTTCCCTATCAAATGTCTTCTGTAAATGTTATCCACTTATCTTTGATCAGGTTATGTAGTAGAGTGGTGTATAGAGTCAGGTTATGTAGTAGAGTGGTGTATAGAGTCAGGTTATGTAGCAGAGTGGTGTATAGAGTCAGGTTATGTAGTATAGTGGTGTATAGAGTCAGGTTATGTAGTAGAGTGGTGTATAGAGTCAGGTTATGTAGTAGAGTGGTGTATAGAGTCAGGTTATGTAGTATAGTGGTGTATAGAGTCAGGTTATGTAGTAGAGTGGTGTATAGAGTCAGGTTATGTAGTATAGTGGTGTATAGAGTCAGGTTATGTAGTAGAGTGGTGTATAGAGTCAGGTTATGTAGTATAGTGGTGTATAGAGTCAGGTTATGTAGTAGAGTGGTGTATAGAGTGGAAATGTCGTCGGTGCTCGAGGCATGAAAATGCTTACTCCGTAACTTCAATGACTTCTCTTGGAGTGTTTGATCAACCAAAACAGACTGATTCCTGATTTTTCAAACACCATTTCGCAATGTTTTCAATCTCATTAAAATCATATCCTAATTATGCTTTGATACTCTCCGCTATTAGATCTGACCACATTGCCTTTGAGGTCACGTCAGATCGACCTTTCATCTAATCAATATTCATGAGAAGATCAACTAAATTCAACCAATGAAATCGCGCGTTTCATATGCACTTCAGATGACATTCGGGTGAACTGAACAAACGAAAATCTACATAAAACAAATCTATATCCGAATAAAGATAAAGTCTTCGTGTGTTATTGCTGTTTTATTTCACGATAAATTATTGCACGAGAAATGCACTAAATGGCATGTTTTACATCACGAAAAAAATCATGGGCGCTGTCGTGTATTTAAAAAAAAATTATACTGAAAGGAAAAATAAAAGCAACTCGTGAATTTCCGCTAGATATTGTATGTACAATATACTGCTGTAAATCGAATGGTACATGGCTACGAAAGACCTTTCCTTTCGGAAAAAAAGACTAAAACAACACGTAACACAGCTAAAAGTGATCCTTCTGTTCGAAGTTTCATTATTGACAGAGTACGCGTTTGGCTCAAGCATGTGAGCAAACTTAAGATGCACAATTCTGCAAACTCTTTACGTTAAATACTGTACTAAAATGGCTGAATTTATCAAAGAGGAACTTCAACATTTATGAATTTCTTGTTACAAAGTGTACTATTAAAATGTCTACAACATCACAGTTCTGTCCTTTCTCTAACTAACTGCAACTCTTTTTTTTACAAAACAACTTGGGATTTCCTTGGAATAAGTGTGGAGTATACACAATATATAGCGGAAATTCCCGAGTTGCGTTTCGTTTTCCTTTCAGTATTCAGTATATATTCCTCCGAAATTATTACGACATTAAATAGTATGCCATAGTACATGTGGCCCGACCGCTGACCCACGAGTATCATTTTAGTATGGCTTCAATCCCACGAATCGGTAATGTTTTTTGTTCAGCTATTAAATTCCGTCAAACAATTTTTTTATTTTTTTTTTCAGTACATATTCAATAGTGGTTGGTGTATTGTGTTTGTCAACGCAGTTCGTTTG
Organism: Cyrtodaria siliqua; assembly: GCA_037043455.1. Taxonomy (NCBI): domain Eukaryota; kingdom Metazoa; phylum Mollusca; class Bivalvia; order Adapedonta; family Hiatellidae; genus Cyrtodaria; species Cyrtodaria siliqua. The sequence continues at coordinate 217,375 of JAWPHD010001320.1, forward strand.
TGTTTTATAAGCTAAAAGTTACGGACATGTTCTCTTTCAATACCAAGCGTAGACTGCTCCACTGCGGTTTACAGAAATGCGACATGCGCAGTGAATCTGTCAATACCGAACAATTTTGTAGGCTCATTTCTGATTAGCTAATCGTAAGGTCAATCTGACGTGACCTGTAATGCGAAGTCGTCAGATCCTAGTAGCGAAGAATATCGTAGCGTGATCCTAATAGCGAAGAATATCGTAGCGTCATAAAGGGTCTGATTTGAATGAGATTGCAATATTTTGCAACACTTTTTTAACGTTGGAAAGGCAGGAGGCCAACAATTTTGACACATTAATCATAATAGTACTACATGAACTATAATTTGCGCTAAACTTACTTGGTCTTCTTTCGGCCACGGTGCTATAAGAAAAACTACAGAAAGAGATATACGGGAGCTTACTTGTTACACTGCCTCCTATCATCTTCTGTACCGTGATCATGTTCCTGGTCGCAGACGTAGACTTTTCCAGTCATATAATCAGTAATTCCTTTTGCGCCTTTGACGATGTCACCAGCAAGAGTGTCCAAGGTGGTGTCCGTGGTATCCATGGTGTCTTCTTTGCAATATTCTTGTTCTGCAAGTAAACAATCAAGTTAAAAAAAGTTTGTATCCGACGTCGAAGTTGTATTGCGGCGAAATATATCAAGTTCTAGAATACAACCAAGTTAAGAAAATGCGATAAGTTTTACTATATATTTCTATACTGCGTCAATTGTTTGTTTCCTTGAATGGTGTTTTATTCATGTTGAGTCATTTTAGGCCATATATGACGGTCGATCTTTTGTAGTAGCATCAGACCACCCCATTTTTCCTGGGTAAACCAGTTCTGTACAGCTCCCGCCATCCGTAAGAATCGACACTTTATCACTTACAAGTTGAGCTCCCAATGGGATTCGAAGGCGCAGCGGTGAGAGGCACGAAGGTTTACAACACAATGTCGTAACTGTTCGACCACAGAGTCGCTCAAAAAAGAAAGTGTGCACCAATGCGTCAAACACGAAAATGTGCACATCTACTTTTGGAAATATTTAAAAGGTTGCGATGACAAATTTCGCAAAACAAGTTTTAAAATATACATATATTACTTCACTAACAGAGTCCAACAAGAGCAAAACAAAAATTGCAAAACGCATCGAGTTGAACCGGAAACGTTGTCGCAGTACATTTTCCGTTTCCCGTTTCGTTTTAACATGGAAGTTCTACACGTTTTTGATGAGCAGCGACCGCATGCACGCACACTGACAATTCAGGATTGTCATAAGTAACCGATTGCCGATCGATATCATCAATTAAAATAGCGTAAGTTTTGAAGACTTTTCGGGCGAATATTTACCTATGCACAGGATGGTTTTTGTCAACGCACCGTTGAGGAAGATCGTTGATAATTCATGCATTTATCGAAGGTTTAGCTTAATTTAAACCTTGTTATTTTCCATCGACTGTTACGAAAGCTGTCTGAAATTATTTCGATCACTCTCGATGTTTTCCTGGGTAGAACCAGTACTAAGCAAATGCAGATAATGCCCAGGGACATAACACAGGGCGGGAATCGAACCCACAACTTTTCATACATACATATGTCATTACAAATTTAATGCACAGTATTTGAAGCTAATTAATACTCCCGCATTGGTGCCAGAATAGGTATCAATACCTTAATGTGGATGGGTTGGAATAATCTGAAGTGTGTGCTGAGCAGAGTCTCAATTACAAATAATTCAAACTATGTGTACAATTAGTGGAGTGGAAAGCTATAACATCGCACATACAACAATTTCGAATAGGATAAAGCATGACTAATACAGAGTAACTAGAAATCCATGGCCTATAGGTCGAGCCTTATTATAAAGGTTCCGATTTTTTACTTGATCTAAACACCCAATGTCAATCACAAGATGCATGTCTAAGCGAAGGCCGGATGTAACCTATATTTCGTCAAAAGTAGGTCACAGCGGTCCCCCGAAATTTTGCACATGACGTTAGATGCATATAAGGAACAGTCTGGGTAAATTTAATTAAAACCCTGCCATAAAGAAGCAAGATACAAAGTCGTAGCGGATAGGAAGTGACCTATATTTGATCGATAGTAGGTTACAGGGACCCACACATGATGTTAGATACATATAAAGAACATTTTGGTGAAGTTTGGTGAAAATCCTGCAAGAAAGAAACGTGATACGCATGTCGAAGCGGAGACAGGACGTGACTTGTATTTCGTCGAAAGTAAGTCAAAGCGACGCGAAATTTTGCACATGATGTTAAATGTATATACGGAACATTTTGGTGAAGATTGGTGAAAATTCTGCGAGAAAGAAGCAAGATACGCATGTCGTAGCGGAGGCCGGACGTGACCTATATTTCGTCGAAAGTAGATCAGAGCGCCAATGATGCTAGACACAAATAAGGAACTTCTATTGAAGCCTGGTGAAAATCTTGCGAGACCGAAGCAAGATATGCATGTCGTAGGACCTGACCTGTATTTCGTCGAAAGTAGATCACAGCAAGCCGACGTTTGAACATGACGTTAGATGCATATAAGTAACAATCTAGGTTAATTCGGTTAAAATCGTCGTAGCGGAGACCGGACGTGACCTATATTTCGACAAGAAATAAAATTCGGACGCACGGACGAACGAACGGACCCACTGACACGCATGAACCCGGACGCCATTGTGACCTGTATGTCGAGATCCGTATATACATTTAACATCAAAGGCTCGACAAAATTCACCAGAAAAGAAAGAAAACTCTCTATAAATATAATTTGTTAGTATTGTGGATTTATACATTTCGATTGTCACAAAATGATCTTGGGTAGAACGTATTGGTCTTACAGAGCTGTTATAAGCACTTGGAGACATCTGTCAGTTACATGCTAATCCATTGTTCAGTTGAAACATATTCATCAAGGCATGATATATTTATGTATCACGGAAAAGCGAGCAATTTTATAGCGTCGATAGAGGGAGTACGGCAGGGCTGTTCAATAAGTTTATATGTGTGTTAATGCATGTAAAAGTATAGGTACTTTACAATTTATCTCTCTAAAGGGCAAAATTGTTTAAGAGTCCTTTCTTGTAGATATGAAAATTGCGTTTGTTGCCACGTGTGTCACGGAATGAACGTGGAAAATGATGGTTTGGGCGGAACGTTGGGTTATAAAGTGCATTGTTTTCCAGTCGTGGCCGGGAATGTTGAAAGTTGCTTTGATTGGAGCAGTCGTTTGAAAGGGTGAAATTCACAGGCAATATGTGGTCAGTATATCTTCTTTATGAAATTGTATTGTAAATTTATATTCAATGGGCGTCGCCATTTTGTTTCGTGATGTTGCTACATCCGGGCAGCTTTTATATGTTTCTCAAACATTAACTTGATACAAGTTGCATATGAGTCTGAAGTTAACTTTATTAGATATAATTATTGTAGTCGATCATTAATTGTAATAGAATATTAAATTGATAACGTTGTATATTAAGTGCACCAGGTAACGGTGAGATGATATACATGTATATATGCCGAGGGCGTATAACTCATTAATTGTATTACATGACTAAATTGATAACGTTGTATATTAGGTGCATTTATTAACGGTGAGATGATAGACTTGTATATGTAGATGCGTATACATGGCGTTGTACAATACGTATACATTGCTACACATCATAATTAGAGAGTGGCTCACATATATTTACTAGATAATGAATGAATTAATTAATTAATGGTGTTTTACGGCACGTCGACACATAAATAAGTCTTATTGAGCGAAAAGCCGACAAAAGATGAAGAAGTAATTAAAAATTAATGTTAAAGATACAATTATTAAAAAAAAAGGGATGATATGGTAGTTATATAAACTATATATGTAAATCAACAAATGCCCCCCAACGGGTATATAAACAAGTAAATATATTTAAGAACATATTATAATTATTCATATAGTCTGATTTCTTTTAGGAAATCTAAAACAAGACTAAAATCTATAGTATCAAATAACTCTTTCATATTAGTATTAACATTGTAGTACCTTTGACGCATAGGATCAAAGTCTACACATTCCACCAAGTGTAACACTACAGCCTTGCCATTGTAATTAACCTAATAACAGTTTATAAATGTAACACAATTAGGGTTGAAATACACCCCTCTTATAACTGATCATACAATGGGAGATTCCTAATATTGTCAGTTAGTTGTTGGTTAATCATCTGAACACCTGTTTTGTTTACCTGTTCTAAACTATGGATTCTTGTGGGTAATTTATGCACACAATGAGGTAATCACCATGGCATTGACCTGTAGCTACACAGGTCAATGTCCATATGTGAGGCATGACTAACTGCCGAAAAGCAATATAGCTTCAAATATAATACTGAGCGCACGGAGAGAGAGCAAAGAGTCTGGGGCCGGTGGTTAAAGAGTGGAGAGTCAGTCTATCTTGTAAGATGGATTCCCGCAGTCTAAGACAAGGTGTGGGATAAGTTAAACTATACTATGTAAACCAGTATATTAGTGCAGTCATCGTTACATACTAATAAGAAGATTTGAACATTTGAAAGTTTCTAAATACTATTATACTTTGTGAACCTAAGACATTTAATAATAGGGACTATTAAGTAGTTAACAAATGGATGTACTAAAAACCACTATACTAAACGGATATGTTTATATATATAACAGGATTATGAATGTGTAATTATTCGGACTTTTTTATATGTACTAATAAATTATGGAAATCACAACGCGAAGTCCGGACCTTGTTATTAAATGTACCAAGCATAGCATACGACCCCGTAGTGCTACAGGCTTGATTTGGTTGCCGTGACTCAGGATCCATTTACATTGTAAGGAGCTCGACGACTTCAGGGACATTTATTGACAATTCATATTTTAGGTCATATACCACTATTGCATTTTACATAGGGTTACATTATAGCCTTTTGGCCCTAAAACACATTTTACACATCCAAGGGAACCTTTTAGGCTACTTTATTTTCAAGAACTATCCTAGACTCACTTAAAAAAGTGCAAACAATTGGGGCTTTTGTATTGTTTTCACCTACTTTCGGTTTGATGACGGTGATGACCGTCAGGCACGCAGCAAATAAATGTGAATTTCTGACAATTTACTATACCTGCAATTTTCTCAATAAAATAGCCCAGATGCAAGAACAAATGCATATTATTTTTTTTTTATCACCTACACATATTATTTTGACATTTTATGTACATCAGTTATGATTAAGGCAATTCTACCCAATCAGAAAATAGCTCTTTCGAAAAAGATATACCCTAATACACCCTATACTTTTTTCAGCCAATCAGTAGCCCCAAAACAATAGTGGTATTTGACCTTAAGGCGGCTGTGGAAAACGGAAATAGTGAAATTGGAAAATTCGGATTTATATATCCAAGGTGAGAAAAATACCAGAATTATTTTTGTAAGTACCAAATTAGCAAGAAAAATGCATAAGCTGCCTTTTTGGGAATTTAATATCAAATATGAGAAAATGTTAATTAAATCAAAAAATAATTATTTCAAACTGAGGTCGGTTCCGAAGCAATTCAATATGGATGAATAGTGTTTAGAAACTTAAAATTATTTGAAATTGGGTAGTTAAAATTTATTTCTAAAGTTAAATATACGAGTGAGTATATAAACTGCATTTAAAAGAGAACTGCAGTCTTAAGTTAATCTCAGTGGTTACGTTATCTTTTTGTAGATGAACATATGTTAAAGACAATTATTATGTTGAACAATGTTTGAACAACATAGTTTCAATGAGAGCATACAAATTTTGTATAATACATTATTAGCAATAGAAATCAGATATTTTGACTGCCATTTAACAAGATAAATAAATGGTGCCATACATAAGTTAATGCCAGTTAAATACTGGAGAAGGGTGTATCAAATAGGATAACATTATAATGGGGAAATGGTGAACGTATGACTTAAAGTAACACATCCGAACAAAAATAGTTCGCCAGAATCTTTAAAGAATAATATGTTTTTCGGAAAACAAAATAACACAAAATTGGTTTGTAGACGATATGATAATTAGGCGGAATCAGTTAAGATGTAATGTCAAGTTGATAAGTCAATAGGCATTGAGTATAGTGTTTTCCGGTAAAGTATGGATAAGTTTTCCTTTTACCTAAAATGGAATTATACACATGAGCAGTTGAATACTTTGAGTAAGGCTGTACATAAATATCATGTTTTCATTTTTGCGATAGAAATGATACATACAAAAATGTATAATAGATGTGTACGATTATGGGTTCTGAGTACTGTTGGCTATAACTGCAAAGTTGAGTACATATAACGATCAATTCAGTATTGTCTCGTATGCCTTTAAATGCTACATCTCAGTGGCCAAATGGTATCAATCAAATATAAACGATAAAAACCTATGCTGAGGCAGACAAAACAACCACACCATTGGCCTAAAATGATAAATTAATGGGTTTAGATATCTTTATTCTGGCAAGATTATTGATAAGCACAAGAACAAAGTGATTTTAATTTGGGAATGTAATAGCAATATAGGTACAGGTATGGCTACCTGTTTGAAGCTGTTAAATATTATGCCTGTAAGAACAATATCTTCTATAGTTAGATATTAAAGGGGAACCATGCATTTGAATTGGTTGCGTTAAGCAACTGTTTTCATAATGATGAGAGGTATAATACATGTTATACTGTTTATTTGTATATAACAATATTGTAAGTTGATGTAATTAAAGGCAGAATATGTTTTATGACTGGTGATGAGGTATCACCTTTCTTAATTCGGTATTCGCTCATGCGATATATGAAACAGTCGATGTTCAACTAAGTTTGAGAAGTCTAGATTTGACCCTAGGAGAGCAAGTATTCCCCTGCATCGACGGGAAAGGAAACAAGAAACGACAGTCGCGTCGTGGAAGTTCATTAATTGAAATGGTTGCATCATCGATTGATGTTGATACGGGGAAGTTAGACCCGTAGATGGAACAAAAAACTTTAACGTGTGCATAGTTGAAGTTTGTAACTATAATTAATAGATAAAATGTAGTGCGTGGACCTGTATCCAATGTATTCATGTATTTTGTTTATGAAAAATATACTGTATAATTCATCTATCGGTAATTGGACATAACATCAAGCAATACCAAGATAAGAGGGTCTAATAAACATCAGAGACTTATCTTGTATTCGGCAGCAGAAGTATATTGACCTTGGAATGGTAAATAATTACGGCGTACGAAATGTTAAAGGAGAACTGCGTTTATAGGAATTATTTAGGTAGTGAACAATTTCGAAAACAACGAGGTATTCTGAGTGACGCAAGACTCAAAAAATCTCGGATTATCACGGGATCGAACATTGTACGTTGGATGGAGCCTAACCAGATTATCGATAACGACGAAACGATGTGGCGCTGCCGTGAACGATGGATTATCATTGACACTAGAGAAAAGACTCAATTAGTTGTGTTTATATGTGAAAATATATAGTGACTCATTTAGTGTTATATTTACTGATTTAGACAGACGTTTTGCAGTAATGGAAATATATATGAACGCTATGCAGAAATTACAGTGATTATCAGCAGCACAGACTATGTTTAGTTGTAGTGAAAGACTCAGTTAGAAATCTTTTGATTTATCAAAATATTTCATATTAGTATGGAAGGAATATGTAACACTACAGCCTTGCCATTGTAATTAACCTAATAACAGTTTATAAATGTAACACAATTAGGGTTGAAATACACCCCTCTTATAACTGATCATACAATGGGAGATTCCTAATATTGTCAGTTAGTTGTTGGTTAATCATCTGAACACCTGTTTTGTTTATCTGTTCTAAACTATGGATTCTTGTGGGTAATTTATGCATACAATGAGGTAATCACCATGGCAATGACCTGTAGCTACACAGGTCAATGTCCATATGTGAGGCATGACTAACTGCCGAAAAGCAATATAGCTTCAAATATAATACTGAGCGCACGGAGAGCGAGCAGAGAGTCTGGGGCCGGTGGTTAAAGAGTGGAGAGTCAGTCTATCTTGTAAGATGGATTCCCGCAGTCTAAGACAAGGTGTGGGATAAGTTAAACTATACTGTGTAAACCAGTATATTAGTGCAGTCATCGCTACATAATAATAAGAAGATTTGAACATTTGAAAGTTTCTAAATACTATTATACTTTGTGAACCTAAGACATTTAATAATAGGGACTATTAAGTAGTTAACAAATGGACGTACTAAAAAACACTATACTAAACGGATATGTTTATATATATAACAGGATTATGAATGTGTAATTATTCGGACTGTTTTATATGTACTAATACATTATGGAAATCACAACGCGAAGTCCGGACCTTGTTATTAAATGTACCAAGCATAGCATACGACCCCGTAGTGCTACACAAGATGTGTTTGACCGTTAAGCAGGGTATACATTCTGGTAATTAATGATTTGTATGTTTAATGATAATTGTATAAGATTGTTGTGTTAATGAACCGACATCTAAAAGTATGTACTATTACAGCCTAAGCCTCCCGGAGAGGAGCTAATCCTTTAGGATGTGTATGCCCTCTAGGTGATTCAACAGGACTCAACGCATAACTTAACGAGCGGTGGAGACGGTCTCCTTACCTGGACAACATGGTCAGGTTCTCATAGGAGTAACAAAACCCGGGACACGTGGTGGGCCCGTCATCAGACCTCACTGGAGGAACTTCACCCCACAACCTCGGTGGAGGTTATTTATCGCGTCATCATATTGAGCGCGTCATCACCCATTATAGAAGGATTTTGATGACAATCACCGATCATTGGAGTCGCTCATCATATTCATAAACTCTCGGGCATCAAATACACACATCGCGTTAGATCATCATTCTTTGTAACGTTTGAGATCATGAACACTGTTGTAACTTCAACAACACTTTAGTGACATATATAGTCAGTCGACACATTCAGTATTTGTGATAATACTACGAACGTCTTATAGTTCATGAGAACAGTCTTTTACATCTTTCATCTGTGTATTCGGTTGTTTTTATTGATAATTGTATATATATTTAACACATTTTAAAAGTTGCATTAAACTTATGTAAATGCGGACACCGACATTGATCCTTTCCTGAGTTAGTCCCAACCACTAGGGTCATCTTGCGACATCTGTCAAGCTTATTCTGTTTGCAACTCTTGGATCAGTCCTCGCACTGGCCATTTAATACAATGTTCAACAATTCATGAGGAAAACAGTTTAAGGCCAGTAGGCAAAAACTATGTCTTTCAGACACTATGGTTTACACTCATAATAACTATTACGTTGGGATACTACGCGAAGGTATAATAGTGAATATACTTTATTATTCAGTAAAATTCGCTAAATATGCATATATTTTCAGTTTACTTATTACACTAGACTGACTAGAAGTAAGTAACTATTTTCTTTTGTAAATTTGGTCAATGACAGTGTAGTTAGGAAGGCGGTCAATTCTAATATCTAGAAACACGGACAAACTAAAACAAAATGATATTCATCTTCTATTGCATTCAGTTGACAGATTACATATTACCTTCATCTATCTAATATTTATACTATCTACCTTCATCTATGGCTAATTTATGGGCAAAACACATTACTCAAAGAAATACGATGACATTCGTTTGAAACACAGTTCAAGCACTTTTCAACACCAATATCTTTTTCTTGTAGCTTTTCAGCTTTGATGATGCAGCTAATGTAGCTAATGTAGAATATCATTGCTGATAGTACCGGTCATTTAGTTGTTCTATAACATTCGACAGTTGAAGATTAGTTATATATTATCTTTATTCCATAAATAGGTGAACCCTAGATCGTTTAACACACGTTGCATTTCTGAGGCCCAAGACTCGCGAACGTTATTATTTACTTGATCTTTATAAACATCGTTGATTAAAGAACTTTGTGACTGATTAATTTTGAACCAAATTTTAATAATTCTTCCGTTATGTGCAATATCTAGAGGAATTTTACCCGATTCTCCGTGGAGTTGAAGCATTTGGAGTTTGCGTTCTGTCGTTTAAAATTTGTTTATGAAGTCCCCAGATGTCAGCTCCACAATTTAAAACTGGCAGTATCATACTATCGAATAACTTAGTAACTCTAAGTACTTTGTTTTTCAAAGCTATTTTGATTGATAATATTTTCCATTTCAGTAACATCTAAATAGATAAAATTACGGTATCTATTTGTCCATTGTCATAAAATAAATCATCAACTATAATGGGGTGTAGAACCTATGCCTAAAAAGGGCATACAATTGTCTGACAGAAGCCGAAACTCGCGAAAACCGTTTATCCCCAGTGTTTACTGACGTAAAAATGCCTGTTAAAAGAAATTTATTGCATATGAAAGAAAATGTCAAGCACATTAGTAAAAACAAACACACGTTTTTACGCCATACGTGTTGCATTTGCATGAATTTTATATCATATTAATCAAAAATATGAATTTAAATGAAATGTTACGCATTTAAAATAAAGGGTATTGCATTTAATAAAATAATAAGCATTTGAACACAAAATAAAACATTTCAATATAAAAATATAGCATTTAAATAAAGACTATATAACAGATCACGTATACACTGCAGTATGTCAGTTATGAAGTTTTCTATAAATATAGTTTTCCATGAATTTTTATCTAGTTTCATTTTCACATTTTGCTATAATTACGTGTGTCGACTAAACAAATAAATGTACTGCATATAATAAACATTATTACATGCAATAACATGTGTCACGTGACATATCCCTTTTATGTTGGACATTGTTTATTTGTCCAGTTAGTTGCTCGGTACTAGTGACAATGTATACATGCATAAATATAATGAATGAATGGTGTTTTACGGCACGTCGACACATAAATAGGTCATATTGTGCGCAAAAACCGATGAATCATGAAGGAATGAAGTATTAATTAAAAATAATGTAAAAGTATAAAGATAAAGCTATCTACAAATAAGGGATGATATGGTAGCAATATAAACTATGTATATATGTAAATCAACAAATACCCGCCAACAAGCTTGTAAACAGTTAATGTATATAGGAACATATTATATTGATTTATAAAGTCTGATTTCTTAAAGGATAAAACAAGACTTAAATATATAGTATAAATTAACTGTTTCAAAGTATTGACTGTGTAGGATCAAAGTCTACACATTCAAGATATAGGACGACACAAAGTGAGACAGGTTTTTGATGTCGGTAGGGTGGAATATGGTAGTGAATTGCGTATCTTCTGTTGCTTTATCTTATCATGTCATTTAAATATGGCGTGGGGTGATAGGATGCAACAGAAGATAGATATCAACTGAGAATAAGATCAAATTTAGAAAGAAAACTAGGTTCAAAGGTAGAACGGAGAACTAGGATCGAATGTAGAACGGAGACTAGAGTCCAATGTAGAACGGAGAACTGAAGTCGAAAGTAGAAAGGTGAACGGAAGTATGATGTAGAACGGAGAACTAGGTTCGGAAAACTGATGTCCAATGTAGAACGGATAACTAGGTACCAATGTAGAACGGAGAGCTAGAATCGAATGTAGAACGGAGAACTAGAGTCGAATGTAGAGAGAACTGGAGTCGAATGTAGAACGGAGATCTGAAGTCGAATGTAGAACGGAGAACTAGGTTCGAATGTAGAACGGAGAACTGGAGTCGAACATAGAATAACTAGATTCGAATGTAGAACGGAGAATTAGGTTCGAATGTAGAATGGAGAACCGAAGTCGTATGTAAAATGGAGAACTAGGTTCGAATGTAGAACGTAGAACTAGGGTCGAACGTAGAATGAAGAACTGGAGTCCAACGTAGAACGGAGAACGAGAGTCGAATGTAGAAGGGAGAAGTAGGTTCGAATGTAGAATGGAGAACTGTAGAACGGAGAACTGGAGTCAAATACAGAACGGAGATTAGTAGGTTCGAATGTAAAACTGAGAACTGACGTAGAACGGAGAACTAGTCGAATGTAAAACGAATAACTAGAGTCGACTAGACTCGAATCTAGAACGGAGAACTAGAGTCGACTGTAGAACGGAAAACTAGGTTCGAATGTAGAACGGAGAACTAGAATCGAATGTAGAACGGACAACTGAAGTAAAACGGAGAACTAGAGTCGAATGTAGAACGGAGAACTAGAGTCGACTGTAGAACGGAGAACTAGAGTCGAATGTATATCGGAGAACTAGAGTCGACTGTAGAACGGAGCACTGAAGTAAAATGTAGAACGGAAAGCTAGGTTGGGATGTAGAACGGAGAACTAGAGTCGAATGTAGAACGGAGAACTGGAGTCGAACATAGAATCGAGAACAAGAGTCGAATGTAGAACGGAAAATTAGGTTCTAATGCAGAATGGAGAACTAAAAAACATTACGATAATGGACCTTTGGAAACGGCCGAAAACGACACATACGAAATATTGCAGTCTCGGTTTGATTGAGACTGTTCATGAGCGGTAGTGAAATATGCTAGCTACCGATCACGCCCTCTAGCCCCGGGTCGAGCAGAACTCAATATTAATAAAATCAATCGTACACAGTTTTAACAATCCCGAAGATGGCATGCATATTGCGGTGGACATGGCGTGTCTTTCTTCCCCATGTCGTACGGCGTATGGTCCCAGTATCTAATGCAATTAAATGCCCCGAAGAGCGAAAGTAACAGTCAAAAGACTAAATTAAAAAGCAGACAACATATCCTATAAGTGGTTAAACAATACCCAGAGCCTTTAATCGGCCGAAGTGGTGGAACCAATGAATCGAAAATTAAACAAAAAGAAATGAAAAAGTACCACCGATAATTAAATATAAGTATCGGGCTCAGCGATCTCCAAAGATCGAATGAATAACAGTACTGATTGCAAGCGCGGGGTCGAATGTAGTACGGAGAACTAGGTTCGAATGTAGAACGTAGGATTAGAGTCGAACGTAGAACAGAGAAATGGAGTCGAACGGAGAACTAGAGTCGGATGTAGAAGGGAGAACTAGGTTCGAATGTAGAATGGAGAACTGAAGTCGAATGTAGAATGGAGAACTAGGTTCAAATATAGAACAGAGAACTGGAGTCGAATGTAGAACGGAGAACTAGGTTCGAATGTAGAACGGAGAACTGAAGTAGAACGGAGAACTACAGTCGAATGCAGGACGGAGAATTAGAGCCGATTGTAGAACGGAGAACTAGAGTCGAATGTAGAACGGAGAACTAGAGTCGCCTGTAGAACGGAGAACTGAAGTCGAAAGTAGAACGGAGAACTAGGTTGAATATAGAACGGAGAACTAGGTTAGAATATTGAATGGAGAACTGGAGTCGAATGTAGAATGGAGAACTAGGTTCAAATATAGAACAGAGAACTGGAGTCGAATGTAGAACGGAGAACTAGGTTCAAATATAGAACAGAGAACTGGAGTCGAATGTAGAACGGAGAACTAGGTTCGAATGTAGAACGGAGAACTGAAGTAGAACGGAGAACTACAGTCGAATGCAGGACGGAGAATTAGAGCCGATTGTAGAACGGAGAACTAGAGTCGAATGTAGAACGGAGAACTAGAGTCGCCTGTAGAACGGAGAACTGAAGTCGAAAGTAGAACGGAGAACTAGGTTGAATATAGAATGGAGAACTAGTGTAGAATGTAGAACGGAGGATTGGAGTCTAATATAAAACGGAGAAATGAAGTGAAATAAAGAACGGAAAACTAGGTTCGAATGTAGAACGAAGAACTTAAATTGAATGTAGAACGGAGAACTAGGTCCGAATGTAGAACGGAGAACTGAAATCGAATGTAGAACGGAGAACTAGGTTCGAATGTAGAACGGAGAACTGAAGTAGAACGGACAGCTAGAGTCGACTGTATAACGGAGAACAAGAGTCGAATGTAGAACGGAGAACTGGAGTCGAACATAGAATCGAGAACTAGAGTCAAATGTAGGACGGATAATTAGGTTCGAATGTAGAATGGAGAACAGAAGTCGAATGTAGAACGTAGAACTAGGTTTGAATGTAGTATTTTCGAATGTAGACTCCAAATGTAGAGTCTGAAACTAGAGTCGAACGTAGAACGGAGAACTAGAGTCGAATGTAGAAGGGAGAACTAGGTTCGAATGTAGAATAGAGAACAAAAGTCGAATGTAGAACGGGGTTCGAATGGAGAACGGAGAACTGGAGTCGAATGTAGAACAGAGAAGTAGGTTCGAATGTAGAACGGAGATCTGGAGTAGAACAGAGAACTAGAGACGAATGTAGAACGGAGATCTAGATTCGACAGTAGAACGGAGAACTAAAGTCGACTGTAGAACGGAGAACTAGGTTCGAATGTAGAACGGAGAACTAGGTTAGAATATTGAACAGAGAACTAGGTTCGAATTGATAACAGAGAACTAGTGTCGAATGTAGAACTGAGAACTGGAGTCCAATTTAGAGAAATGAAGTCAAATATAGAACGGAGAACTAGGTTCGAATGTAGAACGAAGAACTGAAATCGAATGTAGAACGGAGAACTAGGTTCGAATGTAAAACGGAGAACTGGAGTCGAATGTAGCACGGGGAACTATGTTCGAATGTAGAACGGAGAACTGAAGTAGTATGGAGAACTAGAGTCGAATGTAGAACGGAGAACTAGAGTCGACTGTAGAACTGAAAACTGAAGTCGAATGTAGAACGGAGAACTAGGTTCGAATGTAGAACGGAAAACTAAAGTCGAATGTAGAAGGAGAACTGGAGTTGAACATAGAATCGAGAACTAGAGTCGAATATAGAACGGAGAATTAGGTTCCAATGTAGAATGGAGAAGAGATGACGAATGTAGAACGGAGAACTAGGTTATAATATAGAACGGAGAACTGGAGTCGAAAGTAGAACGGAGAACTAGAGTCGAACGTAGAACGGAGAACTAGAGTCGAATGTATAAGGGAGAACTAGGTTTGAATGTAGAATGGAGAACCACAAGTCGAATGTAGAACGGAGAACTAGGTTTGAATGTATAATGGAGAACTGGAGTCGAATGTAGAACGGAGAGCTGAAATAGAACGGAGAACTAGAGTCGAATGTAGAACGGAGAACTAAAGTCGACTGTAGAACGGAGAACTGAAGTCGAATGTAGAACGGAGAACTAGGTTCGAATGTAGAACGGAGAACTAGGTTAGAATGTTTAAAGAAGAACTAGGTTCAAATTTAGAACAGAGAACTAGTGTCGAATGTAGAACAAAGAACAGGATTCGAATGTAGAACGGAGAAATGAAGTCAAATATAGAAAGGAGAACTAGGTTCGAATGTTGAACGGAGAACTGAAATCGAATGTAGAACGAAGAACTAGGTCCGAATGTAGAACGGAGAACTATATTCGAATGTATGAATGGTGTTTTACGGCACGTCGACACATAAATAGGTCATACTGTACGCAAAATCCGACAAAAGATGAAGAAATGAAGGATTAATTAAAAAATAATGTAAATATATACAGATAAATCTATTGACAAATAAGGGATGACTTGGTAGAAATATAAACTATATACTAAATATGTAAATAAACAAATGCCCGAACACGGGTTTATAAAGAAGTAAATGTAAACATATTATAATGATTTATATAGTCTGACTTCCTTCAGGAAATTTAAAACAAGACTAAAATCTATAGTATCAAATTACTCGGTCATAGTATTAACATCGTAGTATCTCAAAGTCTACACATTCCAACAAGATGTACTTGACCGTTAACGGTGCAAAGCATGGTATACATTCTGGTAATTGCTCACCTTGTAATAAATATGAATGAGTATAATGTATATGCCCTATCCTGCACCGGGCTAGGACAACTTCCTCTCGACGAAAGGGTCTACTAGAAGAACTCCATTCTCCGAGTAACGGTTTAATTGAATGAATGAATGAATATATGAATGGTGTTTTATGGCACGTCGACACATAAATAGGTCATATTGTGCGCAAAAACCAATGAATCATGAAAGAATGAAGTAGTAATTAAAAATAATGTAAACGTATAAAGATAAAACTATCTACAAATAAGGGATGATATGGTAGCAATATAAACTATGTATATATGTAAATCAACAAATGCCCGCCAACTGGCTTGTAAAGAAGCTAATATATATAGGAAAATATTATATTGATTAATAAAGTCTGATTTCATTAAGGAAATCTAAAACAAGACTTAAATCTATAGTATCAAATAACTCTTTCAAAGTATTAACTGTGTAGTATCTTTGTCGCATAGGATCAAAATCTACACATTCCAACAAGATATGTTTGACCGTTAACGGTGCAAAACAGAGTATACATTCTGGCAACTGCTCACCTTGTAATAAATATGAATGAGTACAGCGTGTATTCCCTATCCTGACCCTGGCTAGTACAACTTTCTCTCGACGAATGGGTCTACTAGAAGGACGCCATTCTCCGAGAAACGGTTTAATGAAATGGAGTTTATTGTTCACCGACAAGTCCTAAACAGTTTGCCAAGAGTTACGAATATATGTGTTAATACAACTTTTAAAATCAGTAAAAGGTAGTTTGGCAGTATATATATGTAAACCTAATGCTGCTTTAGCAGCACTATCAGCTCTATCATTACCACGTATTTCTATATGGCTTGGAAGCCAGCAGAATATAATAACATTATCAACTATAAGAGAATTGTACCGAGGTTCATTTCGCAGGGGATATAAGGTACATTCTGGTGAATTTTGGTGAATATTCTGCAAGAAAAAAGCAAGAAAGGCATGTCGTAGCGAAGACCGGACACGTAACCTAGGTTTCGTCGAAAGTAGGTCACAGAGACCCGCACTTCTGCACATGATATTTGATGCATTTAAGGAACATTCTTGTGAAGGTTGGTGAAAATCCTGCTAGAAAGAATCAAGATACGCATGTCGTTGAGGAGACTGGACGTGGCCTAGAATGTGTGCAAAGAACGTAATAGCGACCCGTTTTACACGCCCGTTTGCTAAGGTTTTATATGAAAAAAATATTTCCTAGGTGTCAGGTCAATATGATCTTGACCTTTGGCATACTGACAAAAAAATGATAGCGATTGTTGTTTAACCAAAAGCGCTATAAGTACAATGTTTCAAGATTGCTTTTTAAACAGTTAATATTAGCCAGGAAAGCATTTTTATGATCAAGTCACTCTGAACGTAACATTTGACCGATCACTGTGACCTTAGCCTTTGACATATTAACCCAATATTAAGGATGTTGGCAGGGCAAGTTTTGACATTTTCAAGTCTAAACATTGATTGTTTGAATCGTATTTTTATTTAATAACACAATTGTTTCAAATTTTGTTTTCTACTAAATACGGATATAAATTAGGATTTAAGACGGGAGCATTTTTTTCATATTGTTTTCCGTCCTATGTTACCATTTTTTGTTATCAAAAAAAGGGGGTATGGGTAGCTCTGAATAGAATTAATCATTTTGCTATGGAAAAAATTAAGTTTAA
Source organism: Cyrtodaria siliqua (assembly GCA_037043455.1). NCBI lineage: Eukaryota > Metazoa > Mollusca > Bivalvia > Adapedonta > Hiatellidae > Cyrtodaria > Cyrtodaria siliqua. Next base: position 234,921 of record JAWPHD010001320.1, read on the forward strand.
TTTTTAAATTGTGGAATACATAGTACATATTGCCCATCGTTTATGTTCTGTATCTATGTCAAAATTATGTGTATAATATTTTACAGTGAAAATGTCAAAAATGACTCCAAAGTGTGTGTAATTTAAAGAATTTTTAAAAAAAAAATCATTAGAAGCCCGATGACCTATATATTGTTTTACTTGTTTCGAAAGAAAAGGAAGACCTTGTCACATGCAAGTTTTGAAAAAAGAGTTGAGCAGTAGATCATAGTGATTTTTTTTATCTTCAATTATCTTTTTGTTTCTTTAAGATTGGATGGGGTACGGTACATATATGTTTGCTTTTTAACGTAAAAAGACGAATATTGACGAATTATTTGTGTTTGTTTTGAACGATATGTATATATGTAATTGAAAAATAATCTTTTTTTCTCAATACATTTAAGTTTATAAAAATACATTGTGATCAATGAATCTATTTTTTCTCTTTTCAGTAAAAAAATTGTAGTTAGAAACATGTGTATTATTTAAAGGCGTCTAGTGAAAAAAAAATGCGATGAATGAATGAATGGTGTTTTACGGCACGTCGACACATAAATAGGTCATATTGTGCGCAAAAAACTGATGAAAGATGATGAATTGAAGGATTAATTAAAAATTAATGTAAATATATAAAGATAAAACTATTGAAAAAAAAGGTGCGATGACCTACCCCTTTTTTGATAATTTGTATAATCTAAATGACACCAAATAAACTTTACATATCAATTTAAAAAAATCTCAGCACTACGTCCTATCCCAGTCAACTTATATTGCCTATTGATGCTGCCTTGTTGGTTAGAGATTAGATCATGGCGGGGATTTCTTTATTTACACTGTCCTGTTTTAATGGGATGACAGTAGGGTAAGTGTGAGGTTTGGTGCACCCTAGAACCGGTTTAAACCCCCAGTGGCCTACTTTGCCTCTGACCGTTCCAAGGCGGAAGCCCTATTGTCAACCCTTTTGTGTTTGTGATGTCCTTTGCATTTTTTATTACTTTTGCCTTTTCGTTTGTCTGTTTGCGTGTTTGTTTTTGTGTTTTGCGGTTGACTGTCGTCCTTGAATGCTGCTTTCCCTGTCCGATATCTTTATCCTTCCTTAATAGAAGTCATTGTTTTACCATGGGTAATATTTCTGTAAAGTTTCAAGATTGTAGGTCTCATGGTTACAAGTTAAGTAAGGGACGTGTTTCTTATGATTGGATACCGCAGAGTGGCCTATTGGTGGAGCGTTCGCCTCGCATGCGGTTGGTCGTGGGTTCAATCCCAGGCCGGGTGATACCAACGACTTTCTACAAATGGTACTAGTAGCTCCCTCGCTTGGCGTTCAGCATATAAAGGGTAGTTTTAATACTGGTCGACCCGGTTTCAGTATAATGTGAATGGGAGTGTGCGTGGTGTATCATGTCTTGTGTTTAAGGCGTGGTATTCTAGCGTGGCAGCATTATTTTACCACCTCTTTCACAAAGTGAAGTGGGAGCTATATAGGAACCACGCTGTCCGTAATGTCCACTCGCGTAACATATTAATGTCGCGTCCGAAAACACGTTTTTATTACTTGTATTCCTCAAACAGTTTTAAACGTTTTTTCCCAAACTTCATCTACACAGTACAGCTGATAACTTTGTGTCCCTGAATGGAACGCCAAACACGACTTTAATGGTCGTGTTCTATTATGATGTGGTCACCTTCCATTTATGATGTGGTCACTTTCCATTATGATGCGGTCACTTTCCATTATGATGTGGTCACTTTCCATTTATGATGTGGTCACTTTCCATTATGATGCGGTCACTTTCCATTATGATGTGGTAAGTTTCTATTATGATGTGGTCACTTTAAATTATGATGTGGTCACTTTTCATTATGATGTGGTCACTTTCCATTATGATGTGGTTACTTTGCATTATGATGTGGTCGCTTTTCATTATGATGTGGTCATTTTTCTATTATGATGTTGTCACATTCCGTTATGATGTGGTCATTTTTCATTTATGATGTGGTCACTTTTCATTATGATGTGGTCACTTTCCATTATGATGCGGTCACTTTCCATTATGATGCGCCGTCTATTGACAGGTAGGCTAATTGCAGAATTCAAAATGGCGCCAATGATAGAAATTCTCAATTATTTTTAAGTTATGGTGAAGCTCTTGTAAGACCTTTAGATGAGGGTTACTATTTAAAATAATCAAAACTAGTCAATATTTTTAACTTGCTATTTAATGTCTGAAATGCGAAATTGTTTTGCGACGCGCGCGGATTTACCGACACCATTCTCTCCATCTTGATGACCTACTAGCACAAATTGAGTGTACTGTTCCTATTTGATCAGGGACCGACCATTTTGATTTCGTGTGTGTGTGTGTGTTGGGGGGTTGGGGTGTGTGTGGGGTGGGGGGTCGTTTTGTTAAAGCCTGGATTTCTATTTCGACTAGTACACTGACAAGATTTTGTTTTGTCAACTTGAAAGCCAGAGATTTTTTTTTAGGTTTTGCTATTCGTAGAATAGAAGAGCTATTGTAGTTCTACTCAACGTTTGCGTCGACGTGTGAAACTTGAAATATGTCATCAGTACCACCAATGACACTGGTAGACACATGTTCCATAACTCTGTATTGCACTGAAGCAAAACCATGGCCTTTTTCATGCTTTGAATTTCCGGTTAAAGTTCTTTTTGACAAAGCCATGTATTTTAACAACCGAAAGTCATACATCAACAAAACTTCAGTAAAGCTTGGAATATCAAGGACGCTAGTTGACACATGTTCCATAGTAACTCTGTATTGCATTTAAGCAAAGTTATATCCCTTTTTCAACTTCCAAATTCTGGTTAAAGTTTTTAGGCAAGTCCTTGTATTTCAATAGATGATTTCAAAAGTATCAATAAAACTTCAGTAAAGCGTGTATGCTAGTAGACACATGTTCCATAACTCTGTATTGCATTTTAAAAAATTAAAATCACAAAGATGGCCCTTTCTCTGGATAAATATTTTCTGTATTGTATTTTAGAAAAGGTGTAGCCCCTTTTCGACTTAGAAGTTCTTATTTGTTGGCAAGTCCGTTTATTTCAATACCCACTAGCCATATATCTCTGTCAAAGGAGCTTGACAAGTGTCATCGGAGTCATCAATGACACTTTTAGACACATGTTTAATAACTTTTTATTTCATTTTAGCCAGATGATAACAAAAAATCAACTTAGAGTTTTTGGTTAAAGTTTTTTAAGCAGCTTCATACATTTCAATGAAACTCACTGCATACATCAAATAACAATGACAAGCCTGTAAATTTCATTAGCCCCATAAACCACACACCTTCCCCACTCCTGCACCACCACCACCATTACCCCAGATAAATAGACAAATAGTTGTTCTGTTCTTCTTGGTTTCTCTTCAGTTACCATGTTAGCATTCTTTCTGGGGTATTGAAGGTCTTGCTTTGATATTTGGTATATACTTGGTTTACTGACTACCCCACCCCGCACCCGCTACACCATCACCACCTTCTAACCTCCACAATTAAGACATTTCCAGATCGTCACCAGTGCCTTTAACTCTAACACTCAAGCGATGTACTTACTACACACTCGCATTGCATCTTTAGTTTTAAAAAGTTGTAAACAGTCAGTGTTGCATACATTTAGACTATTTAATCGCATGCAAATATACTTCATCGGATACTTTAATATACTTTAGGATTTATATCATTGTCGCCATTTTGAATTTTGCAAGCAGCTAACTGTCAATAGATGACGCTAATTGCAGTAAAACCACGTGATCACACAGGTCACATCATAATGCAAAGTGACGACATCATAATAGAAACTTACCACATCATAATGAAAACAGACCACATCATAATGTAAAGTGACCACATCATAATGGCAAGTGACCACATCATAATGTAAAGTAACCACATCATAATGAAAAGCGACCATATCATAATGAAAAGTGACCACATCATAATGAAAAGCGACCACATCATAGTGGAAAGTGACCACATCATAATGGAACGCGACCACATCATAATGCAAAGTAACCACATCATAATGCAAAGTAACCACATCATAATGAAAAGCGACCATATCATAATGTGACCACATCATAATGAAAAGCGACCACATCATAATGAAAAGTGACCACATCATAAGTGACCACATCATAATGAAAAGCGACCACATCATAATGCAAAGTAACCACATCATAATAAAAAGTGACCACATCATAATGTAAAGTAACCACATCATAATGGAAAGTGATCACATCATAATGAAGAGCGACCACATCATAATGGAAAGTGACCACATCATAATGAAAAGCGACCATATCATAATGTGACCACATCATAATGAAAAGCGACCACATCATAATGCAAAGTAACCACATCATAATAAAAAGTGACCACATCATAATGTAAAGTAACCACATCATAATGGAAAGTGATCACATCATAATGAAGAGCGACCACATCATAATGGAAAGTGACCACATCATAATGGAACGCGACCACATCATAATGCAAAGTAACCACATCATAATGCAAAGTAACCACATCATAATGAAAAGCGACCATATCATAATGTGACCACATCATAATGAAAAGCGACCACATCATAATGAAAAGTGACCACATCATAATAGAAAGTGACCACATCATAATGTAAAGTAACCACATCATAATGGAAAGTGATCACATCATAATGAAGAGCGACCACATCATAATGGAAAGTGACCACATCATAATAACGGTACCCCATCCTAATGGAAATCGACCATCAAAGTCGTGTTTGGCGTTCCGTATCCCTGTACATCACCCATTGTTGATTGCCCAATTTATTACACAAATATGACCCGTTGTTTGACTTAGAATTTACCTTCAGTAATAGAGCTAGTAAAGTTGAGCATTGATCTCAAAAGTAGACTCTGTTATGATATGACTGAACTAGGAATATCCGACTAATGCCGATTTCGAAGTTATCGCGCAGAATGCGTAGCAAGAGATGACGGTACATTGAATATTCCAGCACTTTTTAATTAGTGGCACGTACACACTTGAGCCAGTGATCGCACAGTGAAAGTGTTATGCCTATATTGCAAGCAGAGATACAAGATGAAACAAACATCAGATATAGACAGAGTTTACACGTTGACCCCTCCCAACCACTCCAGACTCTGGCACTCTGGCATTTTTCTTTGCATGAGTCATGTTGGAATGGTATTCAGTTTGATATGCCATATGACCCTCTTGGAAAAAGAACAAGAAATGTCACTGTAAGTGGCAATGCCCACGAAGTGGTTTGTGAATATATGAACGATATGTTTATGCACACAGCTCAAAATGTGACGACATCGTAAGTTTGAACCATGTTTATAAATATTCATGGGCATAATGGTAAGATCAAGTAAAATGTCAGCAAAACTGGAAGGTGACCGATGACAAGGTTATACAACGAACACAACCAATATGACTTCATTCATATACAGGGTCATAAGGCCAGAAAAAAATACTTGTGTTTCTGGTTACCCGACCGTCCCTATTTTTTGGCGCCAACGCTACAGTGTTTTATCAAAAAAATAAAAAGAATACGAAAACGCAGGGTACGAAATGGTAATGTACGAAAAGATTGAGTACGAAACATGCGCTAAAACATGGTCGCCTCCATGGTGCACTGCGCGTCCGTTTTGGCTATTAATGCAGCCATGGGGCAGAGCAGAAGTTATGAAAAACATTAACCATGACATGCTGCCAGCAGATTTGTTCTTCCAATACCACCCAGCCTCAGGAAAATTATAAAATTCAATCGTATGTAAACTCGTAATGGAAGAAAATATGTGTTTTATTCAAAACAAACATGAGGTTGTTTAACTTCTCTCCTTGCAAAATCACTATAAATTAACTACTTGACAAAGTTAAAGATACCTACCTACCCTAATTTTTCAGCTGAGTAACCAGAAACACAGGTGTGTTTTTTTCTGGCCTAAGGCATATTCAGACCTCTAAGTGTGACCTTTACCTTGAAGCTAACGGACCTGGAATTTGCGCAGGATACATAACCTTGTTCCGGTGAACATTTTTCGTTAAATAAAGGGCCATAACTCCGGTGTAACTAGTCCCATCTGGCTGATTTTCGGACTTTTCCGAGCCTTTACTCGTATTAACAATCTGGTAAAGTTTGGAAAAGATCAGATGAAACACATCGTCTTAACGAGATAAAAGTTAACGGATGGACGACAGACGACTCACCATGCGATCTTCCTTCGGCCAGTAGAGCTAAAAACATCATTTTTGTCGAGTGCCTGTCACTATTTCTTACGTTTTCGTGGAGGTAGAGCAGGACTACGTACATATATTCGTGGAAGCGAAAAAAAAGAGAGCATGCATTCTTCTGATAGAAGCCGTAACGCGAGAATCCCCGTGTTACCTGACGTGATACCCCTGATGTAATCCGTTTTACCCAGAATGCAATTATAGAATTAACATACAACTGCTTCTATTAAATGTACATTTATTGAATATGAATGAAAATGGCTAGGATATTAATAAAAAATCGTTTTTATACAAACGTATTTTTGTAGGTTAGTGTATCTAAAAAAACAAAAGAAGCAAATCCGTTTCTTACAGGCAAAACATAATAAAAGTAAATACTTACACTAGTTATTAAAATCCTCAACTATATTTTGTCTTCCGAAATATCTAGTTCATTTAAATAAATGCGTAGTTGACTGCGCCCGTTATAGGTTAATATTAAATGAACAAAGGAACTAAAACATAAATAGCCACGCACGTATTGGTGTAAACCAGATATTTTTACCAACGTTATAACAATTGCAGTTAATTCAATGAAACAATAGTTTTATGCGTTTTCGTGAATTCTGCATAAGTGGAAGGCAGCTACGTGCCACCATTGTCCTCTATGCAATATGGGATTCCAACAATATTGTAAGATTAAATTGGAAACCCACTCGCGTTATTGGACCTTGTCATCTACTTTTAGTTAAATTTGTATTGAAATTTACTAAAAGTATTTAGAGCACATTTATTTATTAATCACAACTTATTTCTTATTTTTCTTTAAATATTACATTTTTATGTAAATGGTGACTGCATATCTTTATTCTTCAAACTCAAAAATAGTTTAACCCTGTTGGGTAAAGCTACATGTAATATATGGAACTCTACACCGTAAATGTGTTAAAAACGACGTAAAACACCATTCAAATGTACACATTGTGGATTCAGATAAGACCAGTTTTAAGGGTTTTACCTGTATAAGTTTATGTAACACCTAAAGAAGGATAAAAATATCGGACAGGGAAAGCAGCATTCAAGGACGACAGTCAACCACAAAACACAAAAACAAACACGCAAACAGACAAACGAAAAGGCAAAAGTAATAAAAAATGCAAACGACATCACAAACACAAAAGGGTTGACAATAGGGCTACCGCCTTGGAACGGTCAGTGGCAAAGTAGGGCACTGGGGGTTTAAACCGGTTCTAGGGTGCACCAAACCTCACACTTACCCTACTGTCAACCCATTAAAACAGGACAGTGTAAATAAAGAAATCCCCGCCATGATTTAATCTCTAACCAATAAGGCGATGCCAAATTTTAATTCAGTATCACCATATGGACACCCCATAATATGATACAACATGACAATATATTAGAGCGCTAGGCCTTGTACAGTAAGCGTATGGTCATCTACCAAGTTTGTTCAAATTGCGACTCTAGGATCAAACCTAGGGATCAAATGTTTGATATAGAATTATATTTATAAAACTAAACAGTGTTATTCTCTTACGAAACCACAAGGCGTAGAGCTCTCGCATATAACATGCATTATAAGCTTATGGTCCTCTAACACATTTATTCAAATGGTGGCCCTTGTGTAAGGCATTACACATATACTTGTGTCTAATAATTATATTGAATTGAATTGAAACTGGTGACCCTCTAATCAAAATTTCTACACGTATATATAACACAGTTTTCAAAGGTTTTCTTTTGTTTGTGTTCGTTCGTTCAACGACTGTTATATACTCTTTTGTACCCTTTATTTGAAGTTCATAATCTATGCGAACAAAATAATTATCAATATATTGGAGCGACTCCAATTAGCACATGTGTAAGGGTAAACACGGATCTAAATATAAATAATACAAGCAATTACATAGTGTGTTTCATACTACATATGTAAACATGAAAAACAATTATAATTATGTATACGATATGTTCTCGATGTTTCAATGATTTGTCTTTTAATAATGCAAAGTAATTTGATGGGGAAAAAAGTTATTTGATATCATATTCATGATTGTGCATTCTGACATTAATATTCTGTTATAAACTTTTAGTTTTGTGTGTATGTCGGAGGATATTCAAAGTAAATGTAATCATGATTTACTCATGTGGTGAAACAACATAATAATAAAATCATTTCTCTCCCACCCCATCCCACCCCCACTCCTCACCGACAACACAGAGAAACAGTTTGTTTTTACTGTACACAAACATACATACACATCATTTACGTTTCAAATTCTCGTGGTAGGGTAATTGTATTTATGGTAAGTTTTAACCATTATAAGCATATGATACATAAATGTTTCAATAAGGTTACTTGAACTGGGAGTTTAGAGTACATTGATTGGATAACCTTTTTTTTCAAAATCAGCTGTAAAACATAATGTCTACAGTATTATATATGCAATGAAATACGATGACATTCGCGTTTGTTTTTGTTTCTATTAATACAGTTTGTAACATGTTTTGTAGAAGTTCTATATTTAACTCCGACGTAATGTTCAAAGTTAAATATAGTGCTTAAACTACCGCGTAGGTAAGAAGTGACGTGGATTGTGTAATATACCATTGTATCTGTCTTTATCGCACATATCTATGTACAGTAAACGTATCGGGGGGTTTAATGTAAAACTGTTGTAATTCATTTTCAGAAAATTATCGTAAAAAGTTTCCTCGACTATAAATTAGGAGTGTTACTGGTCCTTTGGAATCAACAAGCCCAATGTTTGTGGCTTTCAATTAGAATACCGTTAATACCGGGGCGTAAAAGGTGGAGATGCAGTTTAGATTAACCCCAGCTAGCATATTTCACTACCGCTCATGAACAGTCTCAATCAAACCGAGACTGCAATATTTCGTATGTGTCGTGCTGGGCCGTTTCCAAAGGTCCATTATTATACTCTTTTTTATAGCACAGTGGCGTTGCTTGTGCAGTGTGGCGGCCCCGCGCTTGCAATCAGTACTGTTATTCATTCGATCTTTGGAGATCGCTGAGCCCGATACTTATATTTAGTTATCGGTGGTACATTTTCAATTTCTTTTGTTTTCTTACTTAATTTTTTATTCGGTGGTTCCACTACTCCGGCCGATAAAAAGCTCTGGGTATTGTTTAACCACTTATAGGATATGTTGTCTGATTTTTAATTTAGATATGCAGGCTTCATAACCGCTGCTCCCATCTAAATTCCATTATGTTTATTTCGCTCTTCGGGGCATTTAATTTTATTAGATACTGGGACCATACGCGGTACGACATGGGGAAGCATACAACTCCATGTCCACCGCCGTATGCATACCATCTTCGGGATGGTTAAAATTGTGTACTATTGATTTTATTAATATTGAGTTCTGCTCAACCCGGGGCTAGAGGGCGTGAGCGGTACCTAGCATATTTCACTACCGCTCATGAACAGTCTCAATCAAACCGAGACTGCAATATTTCGTATGTGTCGTGCTCGGCCGTTTCCAAAGGTCCATTATCATACTCCTTTTTGATGGTTACACAAACTGAAATATAAGGCAGAATGTTTGATACAATGAAACAAAATAAACCTTGAAAGAAGTGATAGATATCCAATTATAATTAAGCGGCAACAGCAACAGCAGCCGTATATAAACAACTGTAATGAAAACATCATTGTACGCAAACTGAATATATGTAAAGCTGATCGCTAGACGAAAAGCATTGGATGTTTTATAAACAGTCAATTTAGAAGGGTCTTCGTATTAAACCAAAATTAAGAGACACTAAATTTGATTGCCAAGTACAAAGTACCACAAATTCCACCGTGGACTTTTGGAAAACAACAATTATCTTTGAAATAGTAACAAATCCAGTACAGACCCTACTGTCTTTCAAAGCAAATTTAATGAAAATAAATCGAAATACAGTAACTTTCAACATATATACATAGATGGTTCTAAAGATGGAGATAAGGTGGCTGCAGCAGCTGTTGTTCACAAGCACATCATAAGGAGCCGCCTGCCTGACAAGGCCTCTATCTTTTCAGCTGAACTTAAGGCAATTGAACTTGCCTTAAATTATATTCAGGAGTCTGATGATGACCATTTTGTAATCTTTTCTGATTCCCTTTCATCTCTTCAAGCACTGGGTAATATGAAACATGATAACCCAGTTGTGCTTCAACTTTTAGAAAAGTACAATTCTCTTATAATTGATAATATATTATTTTCTGCTGGCTTCCAAGCCATGTAGGAATACATGGTAATGATAGAGCTGATAGTGATGCTAAGGCAGCATGAGGTTTACATATATCTAATACCAAATTACCTTATACTGATTTTAAAAGTTGTATTAACACATATATTCGTAACTCTTGGCAAGCCGCTTGGGATTTGTCAGTTAACAATAAACTCCATTCAATTAAACCGTTACTCGGAGAATGGAGTTCTTCTAGTAGACCCATTCGTCGAGAGGAAGTTGTCCTAGCCCGGTGCAGGATAGGGCATACACGTTATACTCATTCATATTTATTACAAGGTGAGCAATTATCAGAATGTATACCCTGCTTTGCCCCGTTAACGGTCAAACACATATTGCTGGAATGTGTAGACTTTGATCCTATGCGTCGAAGGTACTACAATGTTGTTACTATTACCGAGTTATTTAATACTATAGATTTTAGTCTAGTTTTAGATTTACTGAAGGAAGTCCGACTATATAAATCATTGTAATATGTTCTTTTATATATTTACTTCTTTATATACCCGTTTTCGGGCATTTGTTGATTTACATATATAGTTTATATTACTACCATATCATCCCTTACTTGTAAATAGTTTCATCTTTATATATTTACATTAATTTTTAATTAATCCTTCATTTCTTCATCATTCATAATTTTTTTGCACACAATATGACCTATCCAGCACAATGCTTCCGCACTATCATAGACGCACGCCCAGACAGTATGACGTCACCTCCGGGTCATGAATATGCATTGCCTCCATTGTCAGACCAACAACTTTTTTTAGCAGCAACAGTCAACAGCAGCAAGTTAAAATTAGCTGAGATCAACAAACTGTTGATATATACTTGTCCGCAGTAAGAAAACATATTGCCTAAACACTCCAATTACATGGTTAGCAACATAAAACACGATTTCACCAACAGCCTTGGAGTTAAATAATAGCAGCAGAAGCTGAAAACATAGTGCACAACAACGATGATGATAACAACATGCTAACATTATGGCTTGATCAACATTTCTCCATCAACTAGATGGTGTCCAACAAATTATTCTTATATAAATGGTTTTCATAATAGTTCTTAAAATTTGCAGTAGATACATCATCCGCATAATGACAACAGCATTATATTTAGCTCTGCCTTGAGTCGAATAATCATATTTTTCTAATGTGACTCACTGTTATTTACAGTTTTAATTGCCTCTCGAATGACTCAATAATTATTATTATTATTATTTTCATTGTTTTTGCAAATTGATTCACTGAGTTGAAAATGTAATCTAACCATTACAAACAGGATATTGTTTACTTTGAATTGAATGTTGTTTAACGGCTCATCAACACAGTATAGGTTATATAGAGCCGCCCCAGAGAGAGGGGAAGGATACATAGGAATCCGGGAACCTGCCCTACTCTTATTATCGAATAGATTCCTATGGTTCTTTTACGTGCTCGGAGGATAGACCGATACACGGGACCGCCCGGTTTACGTCCCCATCCGACGGACGAGGCTGAGGGAACGTGTCTTGCCCAAGAACACACCTTGTTTACTTTGATACCATTTTAAATTTCCTAGTGCGGACTGTTTGCACTAACAATGTGTTACTGTAACAAAAATGAAAAGTTGTGAACAATCTATAGCCATACATCACCCACCAACATTTACAATGAACTTTCAATTTGTTTTTGCAGACTCCTGGTGGAAAATATGATAATATGATAATGTTTGGTGATTTTTGCATTATCTACGACAACAACATTACAAAGTGTATAAAAACGAATCCTGTTTCCGGAGGCAGTGAAACATCTGTTCCTCTAGCTGACTAACGTCTGTGTACGGCCTCTTCTGCAACCAATCGAGCCACTCAACGATCTGTGACGTCACTGAATAACTGAACGATCTTCCCACCCTTTGGATCTGCTGGGAGGCAACCGCTGACTTTTCCAGGTGGGATCATCAACCACGTTAACCGGCAGAGAAGTAACCATCGAACTGGCTGGCTTTCGACGACGCATTATCCAGTGTGATTATGAAAACAAAATCGACGGACAATGTATAAATCGAACACAAATGGAGTACAAATGAAAATAAAATCCTAAATAGTAATACCAACTTATTGTAATAACTGATTGTGCAGTCTTCATGTAGATCTAGTCTATTTTTATTTATTTTATTTATTTATTGATATTTTTTAGTTTTTATATTATTATTATCATTATTATTATTATATTTATTTATTTATTATTATTACCCTACTATTATTATTATTATTATTTATTTTTTTCATTTGTCCATTGATCACAACACCCCAAACTCCCTCAGTCGAAACGCACCCAGACGCATTACGCTTGCAATACACACAATGCCCTAAACATTTTCAGTTAAAATGTAACCTACCTAGACGCAATACACGCAAATACTCCCATCCGCATTATTCTAATTTAGCATATTTGTAATCAGCTGTTGACCCAGTTACCGCGAACAGCAGTGCAGTTTTTCCCGACCTGCTGCATACACCAGTAAACAGTTATTATCCTTTCTAAATTAAAGGGACATTCCATTTTGGAATTCAGGTGCGTCAGGTGGACAAGTTATGCCCAAGCCCGCAGCAAACCCCGCTAAACGAACGTTTTAAACACAAACAAAGGCAAGAAACGAAGTTATCAATGTTTAGAAACCATTTCAATGGGACCCGACAGCCACAAACCACGCAATATGAGAGTAATATTAATCAATGTCTACCTAAAGTCCCTGAAAACTTAACCGCGTGAGAAACGATAACGTCACTACACACCAGGAACAACGTAAACATCTGTATGACTAAATAGAAACGAATACATCCGAATAGATGACAAAATCATGAGCACCAGAAATATTACAAAATCATAGATCCTGCAAGTCTGATGTTAATAAATTTAAGTTTTTAAATGTAAGCTCAAAGCACATCTTACCTATTTGAGAATATTGAACATTCCGGTGTACATGTACGAACAAATGCAAAATTACTCAATAAGTGGAAAACCCAGTAACGTGTCCCCCAATAACTGTGACTATAAAACAGATTTTTTATAGTCAGTAATATTCACACTAGCGTTTGTTTAGAGATGCATGTCGGCTATAAAAGGTCCTCCGACTACAAATCAGTAGTGTTAGTACTTAGTGGTCCTTTGGGATCATCAAGCCCAATAATTTAGTGATGTGTGACGGCTGTAAAACGTCGCTCTGAATAACAATCAGTAGTTTAATTATACCCCTGTAAACGAAGTTTGAGGGGATATACACTTTGTCGGTTGATACGTCGGTTTGTCGGTCGGTCTGCTCAATAATACCTTGATGGATTTCCCCCAAACTGTGTTAGAAGACAAGGGTCAGTTTGAAGTGGAGATGCTCATATCGTTTCGGGTTCGATGATTTTTGACGGAGTTATGGTCCTTTGAAAAACTTCTTTGCCCTTATATTGTCCTAGTTGTTTTCCCTCATAACACCAAACTTTGCGACGAGCAACAGTATGAAGTGGAGATGCTTATATCGTCGTTTTGTGCCGTTTTGATGATTTTTGAAGAAGAAATGGACCTCGTCTTCTCGTTTCGGTTCGATGATATTGCCCTTTGAAAAAAAATTCTTTGCCCTCATCTTGTACGCGTTTTTCCACACCTTTATGGAGGTTTCCTAACTTTGCGAGAAGTGTCAGTATGAAGCGGAGATTTTAAAGGCTGGAGTAGTGGAACCATTTATTCGACATTAAAGTATTTGAGAAAATTCCACCGATATCGGTATATAAATATTTGTCACGGTTTGAGCGATACGCAGAGTTACAATAATGGACTAAGGATAAGTGGGCAGTTCATTTAAGTGCGTTATTGAGAGGCAAGGCCTTATATGTATTTCCTAGATTACCTAGTGTAGATTCTCTTGACTATGACAAGTTAAAGGATGCTCTTCTAAAGAGATCTGAGTTAGCTGAAGAAGGGACCAGCTATTCAATGTCTGTTGTAGAGATCTGTTCTTATTTCTAAAAGAAAGGAAATTAGCTAGTGTAGAAGAGATGGCAACACATGCAGATCAGTTTCCCGAGGCTAGAGGTGGAGCTCATAATGTAGCGTCGAAAGACAGAACGCTTAGAGATAGGCAATTGGACGACCATAGTAATAAGCAGAAAGTACAGAGTGGTAATCATAGAGGCGGAGGTAGTTCGATGGGTGCTAGAGATAGCATTAGTGGTAAAAACCTAGGTAGAGATTTTATTCGTTGTCGTCACTGTAATGAGAATCATGCTTACATGAGTGCAGAAAAGCGGTAAAAGTATCCGTTGTCGTAGACAATTGGAGTAAAAATACTAAAGTAGAATACACTGCAGGTAGTCAGAACCAATGTTTTAACAATCCATGGAGTTTTGGTAGAGGTTGAGGTGTTCAAACCCGAGGTAGAGGTAGAGGCAGAGGTGTTAATACTCTGGTTATTAAAATCGAGAGTGGTAGCTGTTATGTTAAATCGGATGGCGTAATGGCGACGATCGGAACATGTCTCTTTCCATATGCAAATCTTCCAACAGCAGATGGTAGAATAAATGGGAAGGACGTAATAGTAATGAGGGATACAGGTTGTACTGGTGTAGTACTTAAGCGTAGTTTAGTTACGGATGACCAGTTGGTAGGTAAACAGTCACCGTGTATGTTGTTAAATAATTCGGTAGAGTATGTGCCAATAGCGAGAATAGATGTAGATACAATGAATGCATGGTGTTTTACGCCATGTCGACACATATATAGGTTATATTGTGCGCAAAAAACTGATGAAAGATGAAGAAATGAAGTAGTAATTAAAAATTAATGTAAATATATAAAGATAATGAATGAATGAATGGTGTTTTACGGCACGTCGACACATAAATAGGTCATATTGTGCGCAAACACCGACGAAAGATGAAGAAATTAAGTAGTAATTAAAAAATAATGTAAATATATAAAGATAAAATATTAAAACATAAGGGATGATATGGTAGTAATATAAACTATATATGTAAATCAACAAATGCCCTTCAACAGGTATATAAACAAGTAAATATATATAAGAACACATTGTAATGATTTATATAGTCGGATTACTTTTAGGAAATCTAACATAAGTCTAAACTCTATAGTATCAAATAACTCTTTCATAGTATTAACATTGTAGTACTTTTGACGCATAGGATCAACGTCTAAACATTCCAACAAGATGTGTTTGACCGTTAACGGTGCAAAGCAGGGTATTCATTCTGGTAATTGCTCAGCTTGTAATAAATATGAATGACTATAACGTGTATGCCCTAACCTTTCGATAAAGGGACTACAGAGGCACTACGATTTAACGATAGGGAACATAGAGGGTTCAGTACTTCCGGTAGTGTCTGATTTTAGGAGTAGCATAAGTAATGCAGTAGAGACTAGAGCGCAGGTTCAGAAGCAAGCTCAGGCTTATAGAAAATTAAAAGTTCCTGCAGCCGTAGGTGATATTTCTAGAACGGAGTTTATAGAAGCACAAACTCAAGACGTGTCATTAGATCCTTGTAGAGTGAAGGCCAAGGATGGTGTGGTTACGAAATGTAAAGGGTCAGTAGTTCTAAGTTTGTATATAGGAATAGTGTATTGTACAGATAATTTGAAGATAGTGGTGGTAAACAGCTTCACCAACTAGTGGTACCTACACAGTATAGAACGACATTACTTAAGGTAGCACATGAGTTGATTATGGGAGGTCATTTAGGTGTAAAGAAAACGTCAGATAGAGTATTAGCGGAGTTTTATTGGCCATGCGTTAGTGGAGACGTAACTAGGTATTGTAGGTCCTACGATGTATGCCAAAGGACAGTACCAAAAGGGCGAGTGACCAAAGTACATTTAGGTCAGATGCCAATGATAGATACACCATTTAAACGGGTAGCCGTAGGCATAGTCGGAACAGTATTTCCAGTGTCAGATAGGAAAAATAGGTATATTCTAACCATGGTAGACTATGCAACTAGGTATCCGGAGGCAATAGTATTGCACTCACTTGAAACTGAGAGAGTAGCTGAGGCGTTAGTCGATATGTTCAGTAGGCTAGGTGTACCAGAGGAAATGCTGACTGATTGCGGGTAGCAGTGTACGTCAGAACTTATGGCTGAAGTTAGCAGGTTATTGTCTTTGCGGCAAATCACGACAACACCGCATCACCGTAGGCACGTTAAAGCAAATATTACGGCATATGTGTACAGAGAGATCCAACGATTGGGAGAAGTAGCTCAATGCTTTTCTGTTTGCATTTAGAGAGGTTCCACAAGAGAGTTTAGTATTTTCTCCGTTTGAGTTATTGTACGGTCGATCAGTGAGAGGTCCCATGATAATTCTTAGAGAGATGTGGGCAGGTGAAGTAGATAGTATCAGTATGGGTTAGATCTTAAGGAGAAACTAGAAGAGACTTGTAATATAGCTCAAATTTAGTTAGTTAAGGCAAGTACCAAATACATGTACAAACGGTACTATGACCAGAATTGAATTGAATGTTGTTTAATGGCTCATCAACACAGTACAGGTTATTTAGAGCCGCCCCAGAGAGAGGGGAAGGATACATAGAATCCGGGAACCTGTCCTACTCTTATTATCGAATAGATTCCTATGGTTCTTTAACGTGCTCGGAGGATAGACCGATACACGGGACCGCCCGGTTTACGTCCCCATCCGACGGACGAGGCTAAGGAAAAGTGTCTTGCCCAAGAACACACCGACGGAACACAGTGGCACCACGGAGGGTTGAACCCGGGGCCTCCGGTTACAAATCCGCCGCGCTACCGACTGCGCCACGCCAGCCCTCTACTATGACCAGAAAGATAGAGCTACGAGATTTAAGATAGATGACCAGGTGTTAGTGTTACTCCCGACCAACAATAACAAGCTGTTATTACAATGGAAAGGGATAGTGAACACAATGGACTATCGAATCGAGATGAATGGAAAGTTGAAGACCTTTCATGCGAATATTCTGAAAGAGGATATTAGTAGAACCGATAATGTGCAACAAGGGGTGTTAACTGGAGTTAATGTTGCAGTTATTGAGGATAGTGAGGAAGGCATTAATGAAGACACTAGTCCTATGTACTTTTCCACTAGTGTAGGTAAGCAGACAGCAGCCGATGTAGACATATCGGACATGCTTAGTGTAGTAGAGAAACGAGAGGTAGGTAGTTTACATTCTGATTGTAGTCCTGTTCGGTCAGATGCGTCGGGACCAACATATATATTGCAGTGTAGCTTTAAGCACACTTTAGCAAAGCCGATTAGGGAAACGGGAGACCCTACCCCATTTCACAATTAATATACTGGTGCGATGGATGCAATGTGTAAAGTTGTTACAGGAAGTAGTGTTATTGGTAACAGTAGAGTTGGTGTAATATACCGTGGAAAGCACAATGTTGGGGCAGACTATTTAAGTCGCCGCACATAATGACAGGGTAAATACAATAGCAGAGTACAATAGTGTAATAGTGTATGGCAGAGTATTGTATAATAGCAGTATATGTTACGAAAGTGTAGTGTAAATTTGTAGAATATTGTTAAAATTTTAATGTTGCTTATAATGCAACAATGTATTGGCACCTGAGCGATCAGCCTGTACGTTTTGTCACTCATTTGCTAGGAAAAATTAATACTTTATTAACGTGTAAATATTAATTATATTTTGTTGAATTTTAAAAAAAATAGCACTTTCTTTAAATGGGGAGATGTTGTCACACAATAATCTCGGGTAGAGCGTCTTGGTCTTACATAGCTCTTGTAAGCACATCTGTCAGTCACATGCTAATCCATTGTTCAGTTGAAACAAATTCACCAGTTGCATGATATAGTCATGTACCACGGAAAAGCGAGCAATTTTTTAGCGCCGGTAGATGGAGTACGACAGGACCGTTCAATAAGTTTATATGTGTGTTAATGCATGTAAAAGTATAGGTATTTTACAATCTATCTCTCTAAAGGGCAAAATTGGTTAAGGGTCCTTTCGTGTAGATATGAAAATTGCGTCTGTTGCCACGTGACTCACGGAATGAACGTGGAAAATGATGGTTTGGGCGGAACGTTGGGTTATAAAGCCCATTGTTTTCCAGTCGTGTCCGGGAATGTTGATAGTTGCTTTGGTTGGAGCAGTCGTTTGAAAGGATGAAATTCATAAGCAATATGTGGTCATTATATTTATTTTATGAAATTCTATTCTACATTTGTATACAATGGGCGTCGCCGTTTTGTTTCGTGATGTTCTTACATCCGGTTAGCTTTTATATGTTTCTCAAACATTATCTTGATACAACCAGCATATGATTCTGAAGTTTACTTTATTAGATACAATTATTGACATGTTATATATATGCCTGGTTAACGGTGACATGATATATATATGCCTGGTTAACGGTGACATGATATATATATGCCTGGTTAACGGTGACATGATATATATATGCCTGGTTAACGGTGACATGATATATATATGCCTGGTTAACGGTGACATGATATATATATGCCTGGTTAACGGTGACATGGTATATATATGCCTGGTTAACGGTGACATGATATTTATATGCCTGGTTAACGGTGACATGATATATATATGCCTGGTTAACGGTGACATGATAGATATATGCCTGGTTAACGGTGACATGATATATATATGCCTGGTTAACGGTGACATGATATATATATGCCTGGTTAACGGTGACATGATAGATATATGCCTGGTTAACGGTGACATGATATATATATGCCTGGTTAACGGTGACATGATAGATATATGCCTGGTTAACGGTGACATGATATATATATGCCTGGTTAACGGTGACATGATAGATATATGCCTGGTTAACGGTGACATGAAAGATATATGCCTGGTTAACGGTGACATGATAGATATATGCCGATGCGAATACCTGGTGTTGTAGAATACGGATACATGGCTACACATCATAATTAGAGAGTGGCTCACATATATTAACTAGACAACGATTTGTTTGTGTAATGATAATTGTATAAGATAGTGGTGTTAATGAACCGACATCTAAAAGTATGTATTATTACAGCCTAAGCCTCCCGGAGTGGAGCTAATCCTTTAGGGTGTGTAGGCCCTCTAGGCGATTCAACGGGAATCAACGCATAACGTAACGAGCGGTGGAGACGGTCCTCGTACCTGGACAACATTGTCAGGTTTTCATAGGAGCAACAAACCCCGGGACACGTGGTGGGCCCGTCATCAGACCTCACTGGAGCAACTTCACCCACAACCTACCTCGGTGGAGGTTATTCATCGCGTCATCTTATTCACCGCGTCATCACATTCATCGCGTCATCAACCCTTATAGAAGGCTTTTGATGACAATCACCGATCATTGGAGTCCTTTATCATATTCATGAGCTCTCGCGCATCGTTCTTTGTAATGTTTGTGATCATCAACATTGTTGTAACTTCAACAACTTTATGTGTCATATATAGTCAGTCGACACATTGAGTATTTGTGATTAGACTACGAGCGTATTAAACGTTCATGAGAACAGTCTTTTTCTTATTTCATCTGTGTATTCGCTTGTTTTTCTTGATAATTGTATATATATACTCGGTAAAAAATATTTTGGACCAGGGTATATAAAGGCATATAAAAATAAAACTAGGGGACAGAATTTAAGTATCTTTTTTTAGTATCCAAGTACTACCCTACCCGGTTAATTTGGTACCAGAAATATTAAATTCCAAACAAGATTTGATTTTAAAAAACACACAAAGGGTCTGTAAAAAATGTTGCAAAGTCCATAGAAAGTAACAGTTACGGACACATTCGAGTAACCACCAATAAAAAGATTTTTTTTTCCCGCAAACTTTCATTGTAAACGATAATTATTGTTGATTGTTGATCTATTGTGAATTATCAACTGAGATAATAAGGGTTATAGTCGAATGTCATGGTTCAGCGATCATTGTACGGGTTCGAACATTGCCATGGTCCAAAACCTTTTTTTACAGAGTATATATTTAACATATTTTAAAAGTTGCATTAAACCTATATCAATGCAGTCACCAACATTGATTCTTTCCTGAGTTAGTCCCAACCAATAGGGTCATCTTGCGACATATATCAAGTGATGCATTTGGTTTGTTATATGTTAAATATAGAGTAATACTGAAATAAACACTTTCATTCATCCTGTTATTCTTTTGATAGCAAAACAATCATCATTTCTTAAAAAAATAATAAACAGTTTTATATCGTAATATCGTATTGTTAAAGACGGGTTGCACCACAGATAAGCTGCATACGATTGGCGTCACAGTGCTATAGGATGTGACTGTGTATTTTTTAACTGACGTAGTTAACGGCTCATCAACACACTGGTTAGGTTATTTCGAGTCGCTTCAGAAATAGGGACTGTACGATAGGAATCCGGGAACCATGCCCACGATGACTATTCGTAAACCTGCTCGAAGGAAAGACACCGATACCCTGCACCGCCGGGTTTACATCCTCATCCGACGGAAGAGCCTTAGGAAAATGTATTGCCTATGGGCATACCAAAGTAACCCAGTGGAGTTTAGTGAGGCTCGAACTCGTGATATCCAAATTCAAAGACGATCGTGCTATCCACTGGCCCACAGAAACCATGTTTGTGTGAGACGTTAGGTCTGACCACCTGTACCAATGTCCGCCAAATACTAGATTCCTCAGCAACAACATAACCAACAATAACACATATGTATAAATACTTTATTTCATACACAATGTCCATCAGTACACAATTTACAATTGTTAATATTGTCAATGATAGTCACATCCGACATAATAGAAACATATATTTGTATATAGTTCAAACTTGTTCAGCTTTAAAATATGTTATAAAATCATGCTATACACACGTTACACCGACTCCTTTTAGAATGCAAGCACATTCTTCATGGCAAGAGGCTGTCTATATTTATCTGAAGTTCAATGTTTCATTTCTCTTTTGAAAACGTTTAAGCATAAATGATGCTAGATTTCTGACAGTGTTTGCATATGCTAACCTTAAATATTCTATTAGTTTTGTAATATTTGGAAGTTTCCAATAAAAAATGTGTTATGTAAACTATGCACCTTGTCAAACACCGAAGCAAAGTTTAAATATTTCACTTAATTGTAACCTTTGATTTATTTTCAAGTCCTTGTTTGCAGTACAGTGTGGACCTACGATGCCATTGCGCTCGGACACTGTGGTTTCTATAGGACCCTATATCTCATTTTCACATAAATATATGCATAGACCTTATGCCATGTAATAGTTCCGTTTAACGTCTTAGGTTTAACATGACTGTTAAAACCTAAAACATATCTTTTTTTCCCGGCCATCTTTAAAAATATAGGTACACGGGGGTCTGAGAATCATCCCCCCGTAGTACCGTACAATAATTAGCGACTGTAATAATGATTTATCTATGATAGTACATGCCAGCCAAATAAATTTCTCTATTTAACTAATCGAGATTTTTTCATATTGCATGCATAAGACACAACAATAAAAACTAATAAGAACCGAAAGTGTTATGTCTCACTGTGGTAAAATGATTTATATTTGGCTAGCGCATTCCATAATAAACACACATTAACACATTCTATTACAAATAAATCCAAACAATTCTAGGGTGGAGAAAGTTTTTTTCTCTGTTCTTTTTGTTGCCACAACAATATGCTATGCATATTAAAGAATGGTGAACAATTCATGCTATATTCAGGCAATATTTAAAAAGCGGATTATTTCCCTTCTTATATACAAATACTGCTATTGTCTCAAACAGGTTGCTTAGAAAAAAGAAATAGGTAAAAAAATAAACTTCCATTGGTTTTAAAACACCCTTATTCTAATTATGTTCAATACGATTTGTGTAAGTTTGCCATTTTGCATTAAAATCTGTCAATATAATTTGTTCTGAAGGCTATTACTCTTCCTGCGTTATATCGGTAAAATACGGAGTACATTGTTAAACACGGTGATCCCCCATCTATTCTACAAGCATAAATACATTTCTTGGCTACTAGAAGAAGATAATTTAGAGTATCATCAAGTGCAATATCTCCAAATATAATTGTACTTATGTTTAATGTTAAAATATTAAGATGTTGGCATCCCTCTTTAAGCCAGTCCGGAACTCTATTCCAGAAAGACTGCACATTTCTATAGTGCCAAAATAAATGGATTAATGATTCCGAGTCTGCATTACAAAATGAACCCCTGCCATTATTAATAATCTTCATTCCAAGAAGTTAATTAGTTGATAAAATACTATGTAATAGTCTTGTCTGTAACCAAATCAGTGATGTGTTTTTTGTTATGTTAAATGGTAGTGAAAATTTACTTCCATAAATTAATAGTTTGTATATTGTGAAATATATATGTATTTTGGGGTTTCTGCTGTAATTTTTTTTTCGCCTCAAATTACAGCAGAACGGCTAAAAATGCATATATAATAAATCACCATGAAATGGTGATTTACTTGATTTATTAAAACTTTTTTAGAATAGGGGTAGTGAAGATTGTAAGTTTAAATTTTTTTAATAGTTATCAAAATAACAAAAATAGTGCTTTTTTGTAATAAAGTTATAAAATGTTTCTTTAATACAAAACAAATTTGTCGATTTGTTATCAAAATTTTACTCAAATTAACAATTTTCCGACCTTGAATACAAAGGTGGTGGATCATACTCAAACACACTACTAAAACAATAAATCACACACTTTTTAGACTTTTTTGTAAGGTTGCCATTGCTTCTTTTCTTCCCTGCTCCACTAGTTCTTTTTTTTGAACTTCACTAATTTCAAGTTTCTTTTGTTTGATGTCCTGTTTTAAATTATAGTATCTCTCCAGTTCATCCAGAACCATCTTGAACTCTTGCTCAGATATTTGTGCATCACTCAACGCTTTTGATATTAACTGCTTTATACTATTTAACTTAGACTCTGCCAAAGTTTTTATTTCATGATGTTTTTGAGCTTTTGCGTTAAGCTTGCGTCTGATAAAATTAATACAAACACCTGTAGCTCCACATACTATTGCTGCTATTTTCAAAGGTAACACAACTGGAACAACAAATCCAATCCCAGCCATATTAACACCTGCAGATATCAAGGTAGTGTCAATTCCATCTGTAATATTAATACCACGTTTATATTTTTTATAAAGAGACTGACGTATATCTCGTTCTGTAATTAACTTTTTTCAATCTCTGAAATCTTTTGTAATCTATAATTTTGTCCGTCTTCTACTGGCATCGGTCCGTCTTCCACTGGCAACTCAGGATATATACTTGGTGCTGTCGGTTGCTTCATTTTTAGCTCTACTGATCAGAGATCAGCAGAGCTTATGCCGTGGTGCGGCGTCCGTCGTCCGTATGTCTGTCCGTCCGTAAACTTTTTTGTAGCGACTACTCCTCTGAAACTACTGAATGGATTTTCATGAAACTTTACAAAAATGTTGCCCATGAAGTCTAGTTGATCCTAGCAAAAATTCATGTTGATATGATATCCAAGATGGCCGCCAAATCTAAAAATAGATTTTTAAAAAACAAGTTTGTAGCGAATACTTCTTGAAAACTCGAAGTGATGTTGATATGGGACTTTTTCTAAAATGATCAGCATGACATGATGTTGGTCCTTGTCAAAAATCGTTTTGATTCGACGTTAAACATGGCTGCCAGCGGCCATCTTTAGTTACATAGAGTAATTTAGTAAAAACTTGTAGCGACTACTCCTCTGAAACTAATTGACGGATTTCCATGAAACTGGAATGTTGCTCTTGATGTCTAATTGATCCTAGCAAAATTTCAGGTCGGCCGGAAATTGAAGATGCCCGCCACAGTTAAAAATAAATTTTCAAAATACAAGTTTGTAGTGACTACTTCTTGAAATCTATAAGTGATATTGATATGCGTCTTTTCCTAAAATAATCAGTATGGCATGATGTTGATCCTTGCCGAAAAATATTTTGATTCGACGTTAAACATGGCTGCCAGCGGCCATCTTTGTTTACATAGAGTTATATAATGAAAACTTGTAGCGACTAATCCTCTGAAACTACTTGACGGGTTTTCATGAAACGTCACACGAATGTTGCTCTTGATGTCTAATTGATCCTAGCAAAACTTCAGGTCGGCAGGAAATTCAAGATGGCCGCCACGGTTAAAAATAGATTTTCAAAAAACAAGTTTATGGCGACTACTTCTTGAAAACTATAAGTGATATTGATATGGTACTTTTTCTAAAATGATCATCATGTCATGATGTTGTTCCTTGCCGAAAATCGTTTTGATTCGATGTTAAACATGGCTGTCAGCGGCCATCTTTGTTTACATAGAGTTATCTAGTAAAAACTTGTAACGACTACTCCTCTGTAATAACTTGACGGATTTTCATGAAACTTTACAGGAATGTTGCTCTTGATGTCTAATTGATCCTAGCAAATTTTCAGGCTGGCCGGAAATTCAAAATGGCCACCATGGCTAAAAATAGATTTTCATAATTCAAGTTTGTAGCGACTACTTTTTGAAAACTATAAGTGATATTGATATGGGACTTTTTCTAAAATGATCAGCATGACATGATGTTGGTCCTTGTCAAAAATCGTTTTGATTCGATGTTAAACATGGCTGTCAGCGGCCATCTTTGTTTACATAGAGTTATATAATGAAAACTTGTAGCGACTACCCCTACGAAACTACTTGATGGATTTTCATGAAACTTCATAGGAATGTTGACCTAGCTATCAAAAATCTTATCATTAGAGCTTCAAGGTCATTAACCTCTTGTTTTATTTAATAATAAAAAATTAAATTAATTCAGTTAATAATGACACCACCGTATTTACAGCGGTAACGTTGGCAGTCTTGCATACAAAGTTAACAACAGAACCAGCACCAATATCTAAAGGTTTATCAAAGTTATCATGTATGCGTGGGATGATGTGAAGCGTTATGCCATAATTTGGTTCTTCAACACCATTAACAGAAACTATTACAGATACGTCACCAACTAATCGTTCACTTGTTAAACCTATTCCCATAATACGACCACGGCGTGTCATTACATGCCCCACATTTGTTTCTGCACCACCGTTAGCAAATGAGAGTATTCTATTCAATACAAGTGGGCCCTTAGCCTCCGCAAATATTGTTATAATCCCATATTTAAGATTATCAACTCTATCTCTCAAAAGGTTGAAATGGTTAACAATAGGCACAACTCGCCTATGTAAATCTAGAACATGATTGGTTAAAGCCTCTAAGTCTTCTATTTTTTCAGGGCTTGTTGGCCCAAATATACTCATTGTTTTTTTTATAAAAATATATTTTTTAAATAATTTCTAAAACACAACTCATAGGCAAACCGTGATTATTTATCTTGTTGCCATGCTCATCTCTATCTTCTATTGTCAATTCAGTAATTGTACCATTTGATAGACAGTGATATTCAGGATAAAAACGTGTATATACAATATCCCCAAACTGCTTATTTACCACAGGTATAACCCCTATAATAGTGCTTGGCGCACCATTGAAATAATTACTACTCGTATTAACTTGTTTCAGACGAACATATAGCTGTTTATAAGGAGCTAAATCAATTGAGTAATCCCCGACACGAATACCTTTTAACCATTTCCTGTCATCGAATCCCAGCATTTTTGAAAGACCCTTGATAATCGTGTCTCTGTTAGCGTCTTTAAAGAGGCTATACCATTTTGATCATTAGCGGATAGTCTAATATTTGTATTTATGTAGTTAAATATGTCTGCCAAATGTTGAATGCTATAGAGTCCGTCTGGTATATGATGCGTTTCATCTGGGTTTTTCATCTTTATGACTTCATGATTAATATTATACCAACCGATAGTGTATGTAAAACTCTTTAATCCAACGCGTTTGTCTCCATCTCTATTATCGATATACCCTTGTAAATTAATAGAGTTATCTATGTTTGAAATTGTATGAAACATTTTTTTTAATATATATATAAAATACAAATAAAAATGATTTCTAAAGAATTTAAATATAACCCAGATGCCCAATATTCAAGTTCTTTCAGCAAGAAAGTGATAGATATAATAAATCAAAACATAGTCATTACATCAAACGGTAAAGACTTTAAAGCATCATTTCCCAATGTCTTTGAAAAATACAAACTTCCATACGTCAAATCAGATGCTATAGTCCAACGCTGGGGAACAGACTGGATGTCATTTTGGCAGAACCAGTTGAATTTTGCTATTTGGTGTGCAACAACTGGGTGTGGTATTGATTTCAACAATCATCTGAAAGCTGATGCCCTGGTTGGTTCGTTATTTCGATTTCATGTCTATTACCAAGTCAGAAGAATATTATTTGAGATGAGTGTAGCAATGCCGCAAGACTCAAATTGGAATGCGTGTAATAACACATATAACCGAAACGCATACGAGAGAATATGCAAGGAGTTTAATGTTGACTTAAATTCGGACTGGAGACAGAAACAAAGCTATAATAATGGTCTAGGAACAATTTATAATTACTGGACAAATATTGGTTATCATCCTTTGATAAATTCTGTATACGACAACAAAACGATGAGTTTTACAGTTTATGAGAGTGATAAAACATACCACATTGATTACATTGCACAAGGATTTAAGGCTGATAATAGTTGGTCTACTTTTATACTAGATAGTTCTGTGTGATTTACAAGAGCTGGAGTAGAACGCATCAATGACAGCATAAGAACATACTGCTGGGCAATTCTTGGCTCACAATCACAAACAAGAACAGATATACTTGGAACTGGAACGGCATTTGATGCCCAGAAACAATTTTTAGCAAATGTAGAGGACGCAATAAACAGGCCCATTGACTTGCCCAGTCAAATTTCAAGATATGAAACCACTCTAAAATATGCAAGAAGTAAAGTAAATTTTGTTTATGGAAGTGGATTGTACATGTCTCCGAGTGACATGGAATTAAGAATTGGAACAATACAAGACTACAATAATGAAATTGTAATAGCAACCGATGCGCAAGCATTAGGATTGAATAATGATGTGAATGTAAAACCAATACCAAAAAGTGTTCAACCTTTTCAAGGCACCACAACAAAGAAATTTCTGCCGGACTTTGACAAATCATCAGTACATAAAACTGTGGAGCATAACCCACCAGAAATAAAACAAATAGCGATTGAACATGAAGATAACAAAACAACTATACTTGTTGGTACTACAGTAATAAGTCTTGCTGCATTACTTATTTACGAGATTTAAACCACTTTTTAGCTGCCACATACACCAACCCGGAAACAAACACAAGCAAAGCCCATATATTGTTACCAAGCCAATTAATAACATTACCTGTTGCAGATAAAAGCCATGATACTATTGCATCAATAACTCCTGCAAGTGCTGCAGCAGCTTTACCAGCTAAATTAGCAAGAAGTTTTCCAAGATTACTTAGTTGTTTTTTTATCCAGTCCTTGACACTTGATGGATCAGGTTTTGGAGTTCAGTCCCTCCTCCCGTTGTAGGAATAATGGTCTCAACTAAAACCCCAATAATCATACCAAACGCAGTCAAAATACTAACTAGTGTTATACCTTGCTCTCTGAATAATGTTTTTATTCTCTCACCCAATGTTGTGTCTTTTTTTAACACCTTATTTATAGTTTCTTTTATCCTGTTTATTTGACTGCGTAATGCTTCTTTGTTTTCACTCGCCGCTTCAAGTCGTGCACTTCTTTCATCTTCTAAGTTTTTTATTCTGTCACGTATGCGCTCTTGTTGAAACTCATCCTCCTGCCCGGGGGTGCTAACCTGTTCTAATTTTTGTTTTTCTTTTGTTATATCTTTATCAAGCTCAGTGAGCTTTGAGAGATTATTAGTAAGTTCTCCACGGAAGCTTTGTAATCTCTTATCTAAACCTCGTATCTCTCGCAGTGTTAGATCTTCTTGTTGAACAGCAGTTTTAGAATAAGTTTCATCTATATTACTCAAATCACTCTCAATTATATTTACAGCATTTGCTGTATTTTGTACATCTTCAGTTGTTGAAAAAGTTTGCATTGGTATATTTTTTGCAGCGATGGTATCTCTTGTTTTTGTCAAGGCTGCTAATTCTGCCCTGCCCTGAGCCAGTCTTTCACGTGGAGCTAAATAATCATAAATGTTTAAATCATTTTTTATGAAGTCAACACCATATCTTTTAACTAAAGTGTCCAGCTTATAAAACTTGATTGATTCGTCTGGGTTATTTCCCCTATAATAGGTAAGTGGAACATCATCTTAGCATTAACTTCAGTAAAAAATTGATCTACTAACCACATTTTTGGTGTGAGCTGTTCTTTTGTTTTATCTTTCCCTTGAAGCTGATTAATATGGTTATTTTCATTTACAATTTGTCTCTGGAATTCTGAGTCAGGTTCTATAAATTCTGATTCTTCTTCATCAACCAGTTCAATAAGGACATCATCTGGATCGTACGCAAGATTGTCATATTCAAATCCTCCTTCAGCCATTGTTTATTTTATTTAATTTTAAAAAATAAAAACAATGTCAGCTTACGGAAACAAACTCAACCCTTATAGAAAACTAAGAGAGCCTCATGGTGCCAAGGGCATCCGCACAAGTGTAGTAATAACTAATAATCCATCAACAATAGACCAAAACCAGCAACTGCTTGTGAGATTTCCCAATCTAAGTACTAATGATGTGATAGTTCCACGTACTGCTCGTCTTGCCTTTGAAATATAACTTAAAAGCAGAACAGACGCCAACGCTACTCTATACCAGAATCTGGGTAGAGCAATTGTGAAAAAAATGACAATAAGAATAAGTGGCAATGAAGTCTTGTCAATAGATGACAGTGATATATATCATTGTTATGTAGATTTATGGAAAAGCCCTACCGAACGAGTAAACATAGCATACCAAGGTATTGGTAAAGCAAACATGTTAAAACATAGAGTTGGTGCGGGAGATGCTTCCTCAGACACCGAAGATGAAGCTGTAGCAGCAGCTTATGGAAATAGATTTTGTATTCCACTGGACTTTGAAATGTTAGAAAGTCATATGCCGTTTTATCAAGCGTGGCTTGGTGATAGGTTAGACTATGAATTAACGTTTAACGATTATAACAAAGTTATCAAAAGCAGTGATACTGATGCATATTATGTAATAAAAAATATCTGCTTGGAATTTGATATGGTTAGTGATGTTGAATTAGCTAGACAAATAAGACAGCAAATCAATGGTAATATAGTATTTATGTATGATCGTATATTGCGACATAGAAAAATACCAGCAAACAAATATAATACCCTTTGGAATATCAACATTAATGTACCAGCACGGAGCATGAAAGGTATTTTAATGCTGTTTGAAGACCCAGAAAGAACAAACACGGAATCCTTTTACAACCCAAAGATTGAAAAGGTTGAAATGACAATAGAAGGCGTACCAAATCAGTTGTATAGTCAGGGCATGAGGGCATATCAACATTGGGATGAAATTAACAAATATTTTGCCTTGACATCAAAAAGAAACAAAGAGACAGACATAGTGCCGAAGGACTTAAACTTTACCAATGTTTCTCTTGAGACCTATCTAACAAAATCATATGCTTTGTGGCTTGACCTTAAAACATGTGATGACAATTATTATACGGCAGTGGAAGAAAAATAGAAAACGGCAGTGAAGGCATAACGATACTAATAAATAAAAAAGCAGATGCAGATCAAACTTTAAATATTTATCTATATCTAATACAAGATGCGCAAATCAATTTCGAAGATGGAAGATTCAAAGAAGTACGATACTAAATATCCTAAATATCAACACAGTGCCATTATCTGCGGTCAGACAGGCTGCGGTAAAACAGAGTTTGTTCTTGACATACTTGAACAAGAGTATGCTGGAGTTTTTGAAAATATAATTATATTGTGCCCAACCATAGAGTGGAACGAGGCTTATAAAAATAGATCCTGGATAGGTGATGGAAGACACCCGAGAGATAAAAAAATAAATAATTGTCAATCCCGTTAGCAACGGTAAAGACATGCTACAAGAACTGTTGCGTTTCTTTTTCAATAAATATGCTGGCAAGCCCACACTATACATCATTGATGATTGCTCCGCCACAAAAGAATTAACAAAGAAAAAATATATGTTGTCAGAGTTGGCATTCTCTGGTCGTCACGCCAAACAATCAGTGTGGGTTATTTCACAGAGATATAATTCTGCATTGAAAGATTTGAGGGAGCAAGCAAAATGGTTGTGTATGTTTTACACCAAGGACAGAGATAGTTATGAAAATTGTTTGAGAGAGAATGATGTTATTCCGACGCTAGAAGAGAGAACCAGAATAAGAAAAGCTTTAGCAAAGACTAAATACTCCAAGTTAATTTTGAGCACCGACCAACCAACTGGTTATTGGGTTGAATAATTTTTTTTGCATCAACATTTTTTCCTTTTTGGGAAATGAAAAACTAGATCCGGCGAGTGCCAACGCACCAACCAAAACAACACTAACCATGTTTCACCCCCCCCCGCCCCACCCGCCCCCCCCCCGCCCCCCCCCCCCTACGGACGTGTTGTATCGGGGCTTGTAAAAAATCACTTCTTGGAACACATATAAAATATTTTACGCCATCCTTTGTCACAGAAAATACAGGAGTTTCCTGTGCACCTTTTATATACGCTTGTAAAAAATCACTTTCTGAAACACATATACAACATTTTACGTCATCCTTTGTCACAGGAATTACAAGCGTTTCCTGTGCTATTTTATTTTTGTCATAATCACTAATCTCATCGTCTGATATTTTCAAATTCATTTTTTTTATATAATATTTTTTTATTATTACAAAATATATTTATTTCATAATATTTGCAGGTATAATACCGTCGAATAATTCCTTTTTTTACAACTGTTGCTAATAGTAATACTAACAGCAAAGTAGCAATGTTAATAGCAATACTGACATGAAAATATAATGGAAATATCGGGGAATATAGTAAAGCTTATAGCATTGCTCATAGCAAATTAGTAATGTTATTAGCAATGCTTGCAGCAAATTAATAATGTTAATAGAAAAAATAACAATGTTAATAACAATGCTATTAACAATACTAACAATTACTAGTTGCATAAATATCGCAACTGGTTGTTT
This sequence comes from Cyrtodaria siliqua, assembly GCA_037043455.1. NCBI lineage: Eukaryota > Metazoa > Mollusca > Bivalvia > Adapedonta > Hiatellidae > Cyrtodaria > Cyrtodaria siliqua. Next base: position 266,661 of record JAWPHD010001320.1, read on the forward strand.
TGTATTTTATATTTATATCAAGATAAAAAATAAGATTACTAATATAGAAATGAATGCGGAAGAACTATTACAAAATATATCGGAACAGACGGAACCAGATGAATCAAAGCAACAAGAAACAAAAAAAGAAAGATTATCAGCCATAGTGGCTGGCGGTGGTAGTCGTCAATATTTGGGTAAAGACATACAACTCACAAATATAGATAGCATGCCCCCAGATGAAATTAACAAACTTTACTGCAGATACGAAGCAAGGCTTGGGGCAAGTAAGACCAAAACTTTAGGCAATTCTTTTATTAACTTGTATGTGATGGGAGTATCAAAATATTTCAATGTAATTAATCCACCAAAACTGATAGAAGATTTGGAGGAAGACCCATTTATTAATCATGCTTTGACAAGTGCTTGTTGTGAGTTGTATTATAGGTATGGAATGTGCTTAGCGCCATTTACAGCAATACTGACAAATGTTAGACATATTGATTTTAATAAAAATAAAAATATAGATAATATAAATGATGGAGAACCAAGAGAGTGAAGTTATACCTGTTGAACAACAAAAAGTAAAAAATCCAAAAAGAATAGAAGCTGGGAAAAAAGGAGCAGCGGCAAGAAAGGCAAAGCGTCAAGATGCACAAGATGCTGCAAAGCAAGATGCTGCAAAGCAAGATGAAAATGAAATAACAATAATAACAATAGGTGAAGAGGAACCAGAAAAAATCAAAATAAACGTATACAAAAATTATATTCCACCGTGTATGGTTTTATTAGGCATTGCTGGGTTGGTGACTCATTGCCCACCCATAAAGATTATTTGCATCAAAATACATTAAAAATCTGTTTTCCTCTTTAGTGTTATAATCAGCTACATATGAATTGTTTGCTTTGGCATATCGTTTTGATACCATACTAATTCCACCACGCATACCTTTTTCTACAAACAAGTGCATGTCAATGTCTGTCAAAAGTTCTAAATCTAATTTTGAATGTTTAATTAAAGCATCCCAAGATAATCCAGGTGCTGTATAGTAATGTAAAGGATCAAGTTTATATGCATTTATACATGTTTTTTTAAAAGTTTGAAACACATCTGCTAACAGAGTTACATCAGTTTTTAGATATAAATCATGATAGTCTCCAATAGTTTTACAGTTAAACTCTTTCCATACTTTCTGCGCGTGGTCATAATCTTTTTGGGTAATACCTTCGTCTCTAAGTTTACTGTAAAATGCTTCTATGAGTGGTAATTGCTTTTCATTAAATCTATCCATGCTATCAAAATATTCATAAGGATAAACACCTTTTCGTAAAAGTAAATCTGTTTGTTCTCTAAACTGATTTTTGGTAATTTTGAAATCAGATTTGTCTGTTGCATCAACCAATCTTTCCAAAGACGAAGCCATAAATTGAAAGCTATCCAAAAATCTAAGTTGCCCGACACTAAATGAAATATACTTTTCAGCGTTGTTTGGGATGCATGTAATATTACCTGTCATTTTATGTATATTTTGCATTATAAGATGACTATCATATCCTTTGAGGTTATGAAATACAACAGGAATGATTGTTTTATTTGGTTTTATTTTCAGTTTCAGGTTACGGTTTTTGTGTGCTGCGCCTCTGTATTCGCCTGTAAAATGACAGTGGTCTCTTACTTTGCCGTTTTTGCCACATTTCTTATCTTTTTTATTCTCGCATATCCAACATTGTGTTGCTTTTTCATGATCTTCCTCATTTTGCTGCGTCATGATTAATGGTTTGGGTGAGCAAATATATTATTAATGTTGCTCTTCTCACATTCTAGGCGATTTAAAAACACTTCAACAGCATCTTCACCTCTGTAAATAACAGGTTCTTCAGCTTTGCCATCATATCTGACAATCTGGTATCCAAAACCACAAGCTTCGTGTACATTTTGAATTTCAGATTTTTTTCCAAATTTGATTGATCGCGGTTTGATTATACTCTCAAAATCAGCATATATTGCATAAGGCACATGCATCTGATTTTGATGATTTTTAAATTTTATGTGATTTTTACCTTCTTGTGGCATTTCTATTCTGCGAGAATTTTTGTTGATACCATCACAGTCTTCTTTGTGTTTGGTAAGTAGTCCTTTTCCAGAAAAGCCGTGAAGGCAACGATCGCAGAAGTAAGTTTGACCATGGTGTTTGTTTTGGTCCCAGAGTAGACTATTCAGATTTTTAATCAAGCAATAGTGATATTTTTTTGTTGACTTCTTTGGTTCATCAGGGTCACAGTTGTCATCTATGATTCCTTCTTCATTATTTGGATCATCTTCATTCTCTGATTCTTCTTCAACCTCAATGTCTTCAGATATTAAGAGCAGATTATTTCGCTCAATATCTTTTGGTTGTTCTGATATTTTATATGGAAAAACAGTTACCTTTTTATTTGTTCCTGTTGTGATATATCCGTAAACGTTGATAGCAAGGTTGTTTTGTTTTTCTACTTTGGGAATTTGAGAAATTGGAGTGGGAAAGTCAATACCATCCATATTCAACTTACCCATGTGCTTTTTATAACTAGATATCCTATTTGGATTATTTTTATCAGGCCACAAAGCAGACACCAATGCCACTTCCAAGCACTTATTATCTTCATTCTTTACATTGATTATTGCTTTCTTATCAGCTACTGCTTTAGACAAAGGAATATATGAAGAACCTTTTAATGGTTCATATTTGCAATATTCAAATAAAACTTAACACAGTGATCAATCTCCAATCCTGATGCTGTGTTTGTAAATCTTTCAAGGCTCTCTTGTATATTTGCAGATGATTCATCGTAAAACTCATTTATTTTTTCAGAGTTTAAAATTGCATTTTGTTCGCTGTGTAATACTGCTGTGGTGTATTTTTTGGTAGCACCATCATCTTTGAATAGATTTACAGTGAGACCTAATTGAAATTTTAATCCATTCATCTCTATCTCTTTGCTTATTTGTTTTGTGATAATGGATTTTTTATCACGAAATATTTTTTGAGGGTCTTTGTATTTCTCGGCAAATATCTCGTATGCTTTAAAATAACCACACATTGGTTTGTCAACCAGTTTTAATTTTCTATCTTGAAAAACTTGTTTTAGTTCATTTATAACATTTTTTTGTAATTTAGCATATTTTTTATTTTGCTCATTTATAGCATCTTCTTGTAATTTATCATGCTTTTTTCTTTTCTCGTTTACGTAGTTTTTTATTACGTCTCTTTTGATGATTTTCAAATGTTTGTAATTTAACATCTTTTAAAGTTTCCTTTGTAGTTTCCTTTGAAATGTTAGGCTCTTTAATAGCATCTATCACCTTTCTAAGCTGATCATCATTAATTTTTCCTTCCATGTGCTATCGCACGAGTTGTAACACTTCTTTTGTACTCATTTTTGTAAAATATTTATTATAACAAGAAAAAGAAAATGGAAAACATTTGCCAATTTCTCAAAGTTGGAAATCACGAACCTTGTAAAAATAAAACAACAACAGATTCAAACTATTGCAGTTTACATAAATTCAGATTAAAGCAAAGTAAAGTTTTACCGTGTCTAACATGTGGAAAAGGTACAAGTGCAAAATATCAAATATGTGTTGGTTGTGGTGCTCATATAGTTAGATTAAGACGTAGATACTGGGAAGTAGTAAAGCCATATAGAAATTTAATGCGAACAAATCAAACTATATGATCTTCTAGTAAAAATTCATAGTTTATTATATTCGTGTTTATTCGTTGATTTGGGTGTAATTTTGATAACAAATCAACAAATTTGTTTTGTATTAAAGAAACATTTTATAATTATATTACAAAAAAAAAGCAATATTTTTGTAATTTTGATAACTATTAAAATGTTTAAACTTACAATCTTCACTACCCTATTCTAAAAAAAGTTTTAATAAATTAAGTAAATCACCATAAAATGGTGATTTATTATATATGTATTTTGGGTCGTTCTGCCGTAATTTGAGGCGAAAAAAAATTACAGCAGAAACCTTAAAATACATATATATGTGAAAGTAAATTAATAGATAGTAGTTTAAGAAATATATATTAAAGACTATTACTGTGATAAGTATTTCACTTTACTATAGAATATAATATTATTAAGGGGCTAGAATTGTGGGAAGAGTCTAGCCTATGCATTTTGTACGGTATACAGGCAAAACAGATTACAAATCCCTTACATTAGAGTGAAAAAACACCAGTTTTATATGGACTGAAACATTTTTAAAAATCGGATTGATCTCGTTTGCTTGTATGCAATGCTTTCGAAAACAATGCGTTACGTTTTTGTATAAAAGGTATAACATAATTCAGTTACGTTGAAAAACAATTTGCTATCTTTTTTAATGTTGGTAAATATCTATCTTTGTTGTCTATTCTTTTCTGGCACAAATAACACAAAAAAACAACAACAACAACAACAACACCAACACTATTTGTGTTTAAATTTCCAAACATGTTTTTCGCGTCACTACTTACTTTTAAAAGTTTCCAAGTGGTAATATTAGTTTATATTGTTTTCTTAAAAGTGAAGACAGTCACTTTTCCTTTATCAGGCATAATCAGAGGAACACATCTGTAAATGATATACTTCGCAATCATGCATATTTAGTTATTTAAGATACATGAATGTTTGGTTTAAACTTATTTATTTTACATCGATTGTAACAAAAGCTTTTTGAGTTTATTTTAATCACTCTCGGTGTATTCCTGAGTAGAACCAGTACTCAGCAAATGCAGATAAAGATAAAATGTCTTGAGAAGGGACAAAACACATATGGTCAAGTCGGGGATCGAACCCACGATCATGGATCCAACACTCTACTCCTAGACCACAACGCTCCACTGATACATCAATGCTATATATTTCCAAATCAATTTTCCGGACGCATAGACACTGAAGATGCATTTGCTTTTAAACTTCTTATTACCAATATATCGTTTCAAAATTACATTATTTTAGCCGTATTCGAGACTGCTATATCAAAATTGTGTACCATTGTATGTTCTGTTGTAACTGTTTTGTGTACAGTTTGCAATGGTTTTAGAAGGATTAGCTGATAATTAATGTTTGCAAATCATCTTACCTTGTGTATCTTTGCCAGGAAGTGCCGGAACCTAATATTTGGCAGACAGTGTTACAACAATTAGTACATGTGTCGATTTAACGGGTGAAAGAAGTCTAAATTACTCACCATGCTCACATAATCTCCAAACAATATGTACATTCATAAACGTTGTGTATTACATGTACTGTATTTTCCGTTGTAGCTGTTTCATGTACTGTATTTTCCGTTGTAGCTGTTTCGTGTACACTTGATGACCTCGAATATCAAGCTGACCTTGTATACCAAGATGGCGAGAGATTCAGATCCAGTGACTCGTGCAGCAGGTGTTTGTGCAATAATGGTCAAGTCACGTGTACCAGCATGACGTGTACAAGTAAGGCAATACTTATCAGGCCATAAAGAAAGTTATAAAAAGCTGTCACGCGGAGTACCTCGGCGATATCTACACACGATGCCCTCTTTGCAATACATAGTTTAACATAGCATACCTGTTGCTATATCCATATATAGGAACTACGTTCTTATGACTTTTATTTTATATGTTCAGTGTAATTTCTTTTAGTGGTGTATGGCTCGTTTAGCTGATTTTTTTATTTAGTATAGAAATCAAGTATATTAGCAATTCTGAAAAATAACAAATTCTGATATACTCCACTTAATACACATGCCATACCTTTCAATAAAGAAACGTCACCGCTAGTACAGTGCTTTATGTGAAAATTACTTATTTGATGACCCTTGTATGCAATGCAGTGTACTATTTTACCCTATTTCCAGGTGTTTGGATAAAGGAAAAGTGCACGTCTAACAGCATGTGTATGACGGAGAATGCGGAGTGTAACAACGTGTGTGTATGCACGGCCGGGTACAAATATAACGACGAGAGAGCTAAATGCGACTTGAGTGCAACAACAACAACAAGAACAACAACTGAACCATCGACACACCCAACAACAACGCCAACTACAACACCAACAACAGAAACGTCTACAGTCCGAACAACAACACACTTTAGCACAAAACCAACAACAGAAACGACTACAGTCCGGACAACAACACACCTTCCAAATACAAAGCCAAAAACAGAAACGACTACAGTCCGAACAACAACACACCTTCCAAGTACAAAACCAACAACTGAAACATCTACAGAGCGACCAACAACACGTCTACAAAGTATGTTAATGTTTGAATAATAATCGAAAGCTAAGCATCGCTACTGCCAAAAGTAGGTCAGTATCAATTCCTTTTACCTACATTTTCCACTTGATTAATTTACGTTAAACATTTACATTAACGTTTTAAAATAAGTCCATTGCTCACATAACAAAGGCAATACACGTTTCAAACGCCATACATACATCTAAATGACAGTTGTAAGAAGGTCAATATAAATTATCCTGACCTACTTTTTGCACTTCATTAACTTGCATTAAAGTTTTAAATTCCAAGTATTTCTTATGTTAATTACTCAAGATAACAAAGAGCAAAACGTCCATTCATTATACCTACATCTACATGGCATCAACATCTTCCTACCACCACTATGTCAATCTCAATGACCCTGACCTACTTTGTTAATTTATTCCATTTCTCACACTATATATGCCGTATAGATGTCAAACTTTGAAACATTTACATCATGCACACTTAATCTACATGCCAACAAAATGTTAAAACCAGAAAGTAGGTCAATATCAGTGAACTTCATTTTTTTCGTACTCGTGTTAATTTAGTCAAATTTTGGCTCAATTATAGCCATACAGCTTTCGAACTTCATACATGTTCCTTCTAAACGATTGTCAGTGAAAATTACCTATGGTGATGTGATTTATAAACTTCGTAAGATTCTTGGTCATGATCACTTTCATACTATCTTTGTTAAACTTGTTAAAATGTTTATCAAAAGGGGTTATGACCCTATCATTTTCAACGTACTGTATGCTTGGTGGTGGACCCTTTTACAGTTCGCCCCCATATATTTTCCTATTTAATTGTACGATGACCGGACAGGCTGTGTACCCTATGATGACGCCTACCTAAAGCCCATTGGGACGGTGGCGTTTGATGTTTGTCCATGATCTTTCTTGTCGTGCCCTTAATGGTTTATTCTCTTACTGCTCTGGCTTCTGCCAAGTCATTGTGGCTTTTTAGGCTATTGTTTTTTTTGTAAGTATATTTACACAAGCATAGTTGTGTTTTACTTATATTGCCTATTGATGTTGCCTTGTTGGTTTGAGATTAGATCATGGCGGGGATTTCTTTATTTACACTGTACTGTTTTAATGTGATGACAGCAGGGTAAGTGTGAGGTTTGGTGCACCCTAGAACCGGTTTAAACCCCCAGTGGCCTACTTTGCCACTGACCGTTCCAAGGCGGGAGCCCTATTTTCAACCCTTTTGTTTTTGTGATGTCGTTGTGGTACCCATTCAGCTTAAACCAGATTTTAGGTTGCACCAAAACGTAATACATTTAATGTTCTCTTGTCATTGCTTAACAGTCTTGCTTGGTCGATGTCACCTTAGATTATGCATATGTATTGAGTTTGTGTGGATATTAACATTATGTACGTTGCACACTCAATGTTGGAAAATCCTGAATTCGCGTATGGGCATCGCTACTCAGCATGGGAAAGCAATGACTAGCCATATATCGTATATATGTATATCGTATATGAGATATTCCGTTGTTTGTATTGTTTGGGACCCCGAAAATGTTATGGCAAATTTAAAGAGTAATTATATATATATATGTATGTACCTATGGCTGACGACCATTGCCTTCCCAGGCTCAGTGGCTATATTACCAATTTCCCGATGCTTGTGATGATAGCATTTAATATTGATAGTGAACGTTGTCTATTATCACTGGTTCTGAGGTCATTATCGAATTATTTTACAGATCATATTTAAAAATGAAAGTATGCGTCGTGTCGGCAGTCCAGAAACTTCTGGTTACGTGTTCCGTTCCCGAGATTACCGACGCCGTCCATAAGGCTGCAAAGAGAGAATTGGCTAAATACTTGCTGTCACCAGATGCAGTTGACTTCTCTGTCCTGGAAAACTGCAAAGGTAAATGATACACACTGTTTGAAGAAGGATAAAGATATCGAACAGGGAAAGCAGCATTCAAGGACGACGGTCAACCGCAAAACACAAAAACAAACACGCAAACAGACAAATGAAAAGGCAAAAGTAATAAAAAATGCAAACGACATCACAAACACAAAAGGGTTGACAATAGGGCTACCGCCTTGGAACGGTCAGTGGCAAAGTAGGCCACTGGGGGTTTAAATCGGTTCTAGGGTGCACCCTAGGGTGCACCAAACCTCACACTTACCCTACTTCATCCAATTAAAACAGGACAGTGTAAATAAAGAAATCCCCGCCATGATCTGATCTCTAACCAACAAGGCAGCATCAATAGGCAATATAAGTAAAACACAAATATGCTCGTGTAAATATAATATAAAAAAAACAATGGCCTAGAAAGCCACAATAAAGGTACTCAATGACTTGGCAGAAGCCAGAGCAGTAAGAGAATACACCATTAAGGGCACGACAAGAAAGATCATGGACAAACATCAAACGCCACCGTCCCAATGGGTTTTAGGTAGGCTTCATCATAGGGTCCACAGCCTGTCCGGTCATCGTACAATTAAAGAGGAAAGCATAGTGGCGAACTGTAAAAGGGTCCACCACCAAGCATGCAGTACGTTGCAAAATGAAAGGGTCATAACCTTTTTTGATAAAATTTTTAAGAAGTTTAACAAAGATAGTATAAAAGTGATCATGACCAAGAATCTTACGAAGTTTATAAATCACATCACCATAGAAGTCAGGTTGTGATAGTCCTTGTCGCAGAAGAGTCCTTAAATTACATTTATATTTGAAAAGAAGATCAGGGTTACGATAATAAAACGAAATTTATGGTAACGGTAACCCTGATTGAGTAACTTTTTAGTTATACAAAGATTACGAGTATTAAAATCCTCAACTCGAGTACAAGCTCTAGAAAAACGAATAAGTTGAGACGTTACTGCTGACGATCTGTATAGAAATATATATAATAAATGATTGTTAAATACAATAATTATAGAGCATATATATGCAGAAGCAAAGATTGCACACGTAAGCTTGATTTAATTTAATCTAGATCTGAAACGGTTCATTGCGTACCTCTAGCACCGACGTAGCGTATTTAAGCAGCCCAACAGCGAGGAAATGTTCACCAAGGTGTCCTTCTATCTAATTACAGAAATGGATGTAACTTAGTTAAAAGTACACACGGCAATATTGTTGTATATCCATCCAAAAGTACATGAAAACATATTTTATGTCATTTATGCAGTTTATTTGAAAGTTAAATCGGATGGAGTGTTTTTTTTTCAAAATTTATTTTCAAGATAGCTGCTTTCCGGAAAGAAAATCATTTTTCTCCATTTTTAGAGCTTATGGGATGCCAATCTGTCCGTCCGTCCGTCGTTAACTAGACGATAGGGCCTTCATTTTTCACCCGATCTTTATCAAGCTTTACCAGATTGTTAATATCAGTGAAAGCTCGGATAAGTTCGAAAGCCTGCGAGATCGGACCAGAAAGAGCGGAGCTATGGCCCTTGAATTATTCACAGTTTTACATAGACTGATATAGGGAAAAACAAAAACCTAAAAAATCTTCTCCGAAACTACAAGAGCTGAAGGTTTAATATTTTGTATTGATTATCAGCTTATGGTCCTCTAAACAGTTCGTTCAAATGGTGATCCTGGGTTTAATTTGGCCTCGCCCCAGGGGTCACAGTTTTACATAGGTTTATATATAGGGAAAAACTTTAAAAATCTTCTTCTCTGAAACTACAAGAAAGTCAAAGGTTTAATATTTTGTATTTACACTCAGCGTGTGGACCTCTACGAAGTTTGTTTGAATGGTGACCCTGTGATCAAATATCATATGTTTTACATAGAATTACATAGGGAAAAACTTAAACGAAATCTTCTTCTCTGAAATTAATAAATCGTATTTACACTCAGCTTATGGTCCTCTACCAAGTTTGTTCAAATGGTGACCCTGAGGTAAAATTTGGCACCGCCCCTGGGTCACATGTCAAACTTGGTTTGAGTGTTTATATTAACGAAAGTTTGATATGTTTTAAAGCTAGCCAAACTTGAGCGAAATACATCCCTCACCCTATATCTTGGTAATTGAAGACACTTTATAAAAAACTAGTTTGAAACTGCTATATCTGACACACAATCCTTCTATACCACACCTCACCCCACCCAACCCCACCCCACCCAACCATGGACACTATATAGCCAGTAGAGCGATATAGGCCCTCTTGCATCATTTTACTCTTTTACAGACATATACCTACTGTTTCTTGAGAAAACAGTATGCATTGAAAATGATTCGTTTCATGTTTTCTGAAAATTAGTGTTTTTACGTCAACGGTATAGAAAAAATTAAATATTTAAATAAATTAAATAATTTTTTCAACTCGAGAGATGAGAACGACAAATAATATTTATTTGTTTGTTTGAATGGTGTGTTTCGTCATTTTAACACATGTTTGGCCATAAATGAAAATCGGTCTTGTTGTTTTATGGTAGATGCAGACCATCCCATTTTTTCCTAGGTAGAACCAGTACTGTATACCTCCCGACATCCGTAAAAATCGACACTTTCTCACTTGACAATTCGAGGTCCCAGAGGGATTCGAACCGCAGCTGTTAGAGGCGAGAAGGCTTTAGACGCAGTGTATTGACTATCTCGCCGGCAAAAAACACACACTTAATTGACGTTTTTTTTTTTTTGCTACGTGAACATGTGTATGTTTGTTTATTTGAATGGTGATTTACGTCCTTTTTAGTATACTTTAAGCCATATATGACGGTCGATATTTAGTCGAAAAAAACAATCGGTTTATATATTGGCGTAAACCGGGCGGGCGGCGGCGAGCGGGCGTTTGTCAACATTTTGTGTTTTCTATATATCTGAGCATTACCATGTCCGATCTTCATCAAAATTTAACAGCACCTTCCTGTCATCAAGCACTGACCATGTCCTGAAAACTAGGTCACTCTGACCTACTTTCTCCAAAATATGCGTTACGTTAACCTTTTTGTTTAAGTTTGGGCGTGGGTGGCATTACCATGTCCGATCTTCATCAAACTTTAACAGCACCTTCCTCTCTTCAAGCACTGACCATAACTTGAAAACTACATCACTGTGGCCTACATTTTCCATATGCGTTACGTTAACCTTTTATTTAAGTTTGGGCGGGGAGAGTGGTATAAAGTTTTTGTTATATCTCGGCATTACCATGTCCGATCTTCATCAAACTTTAATAGCACCTTCCTGTCATCAAGCACTTACAGACTGGGAGGGGGGGGGGGGTGGGGGGGCACGTTCCTGTCATCAAGCACTGACCATGCCCTGAAAACTAGGTCACTGTCCTACTTACGTTACATTTCTTGTTGTTTGAATTTGGGCTTGGGTGTGTGTGTGGGGTGGGGGGTGGGGGGGGGGGGGTCGCGGAATTAAGTTTTTGTTATATCGCAGCATTACCATGTCCGATCTTCATCAAATATTGACAGCAGCCTCCTCTCATCAAGCACTGACAATACTCTGAAAACTAGGTAACTGTCCCACTTTCTCCAAAATATACGTCACGTTAACCTATTTGTTTAAGTTTGGGTCGTGGGTAGGGTGTGGGTGATTAAGGTTTTGTGATATCTCGGCATTACCATGTCGGATCTTCATGAAACTTTAACAGCACCTTTCTCTCATCAGGCACTGACCATACCCTGAAAACTAGGTCACTGTGACCTACCTTCTCCAAAGATTAGCATTTCGTTAACATTTTTGTTTAAGTTTTGGCAAGGGGAAATTAAGTTTTTGTTATATCTCAGCATTACCATTTCCGATCTTCATCAACTTTTAACAGCACCTTCCTCTCATCAGGCACTGATCATACCCTGAAAACTAGGTCACTATGACCTATTTTCTCCAAAACATATGTTATGTTAACCTTTTTAACTTTGTTATACGGGCATCATCATTTCTTCTTATATCTCGGCATTGCAATGTCCAATTATATTATAAAACTTGGACAGTAAGTTACTGTAAGTTGGACAGTAAGTTACTGTAAGTTACTGACATGTACCAAACATCATGCGCTGAAAATGAAAACTAGGTTTTCAACATTAAAGCATCCTCCCACTCCAAAAAAAAACAGTCTATCTAGAAAATCTCTGTTAAATAGTTTCACCAAACACACAGGCACTCATCTTTCACATTTTTGAAAACCCGACTTTAAGGCCTTCCACCATCCGTAAGAATCGACACTTTGTCACTTACTGAACATGCGAAAGTGTAAAACATACATCAAGATTGGTATGTGTCCCTTTAATGTCCCTAGAGAAGGGCTTTAGTAATTTTCTTGATGTAAATACCTTGGTGGGGTTTACGTGGGAGATTGGAAAATATACAAGACTTGTGGGTTTTAATGGATAAGGTATTTATGACTACGAATAAACTGATTTACTTAAGGCGTTCTTTATTTTCTTCTTTTGCACACGACAGCTGCGAAGCGGAAGGTGGTGTTACAGTTGATTGGACTAGATTGGTATGATGCTCTGACGGATACTGGTTCCCCGCAATACTGGGCTATCCTGGATAGGTTTCAAAACAAGGTTCGTGTCTTACATTCGACTGCTTCTCCGCAATGCTGGGGTATCATGGGTAGTAGGTGTCCAACGTGAAACTGGTTCTCAGCAATACTGGTATGTTATGGATACTACGTGTCCAACGTGATACTGGTTCCACGCAATACTGGGGTATCATGGATGGTAGTTGTCCAACGTGATACTGGTTGTCCGCAATACTGGTCTATAATGCATATTAAATGTCCAACGTGATACTGGTTTTGATTGGTTGACAAGGTAAACAAACCAAAATATCTTGTTAAAATTAAAAATTAAACTTTTGAAGAGTATTTATAAAGCTTAAATCATACATATGTGCAATGTATTCATCATGTGTTGCATAATCAAAAAAGAAGTATATTTTACATTTTCCTAATGTTTCTACATGCAAGTAGATGGGTCAGCACCATCCGACCCAAACAGCTTTTTCAAAACATATTGAATGTATGTATTTTTTTATAAAACTAAGATAGGTCTTTCAAAACAAATAAGCAAAAATATAGCTTCTTATATTACGGAACTCAGTACAGAGCTTAGAGCTATAATGTACGCCTATGGAAACTGAATGACCTAAAGGGCAGTTAGGCCTAGTGTCCAACATTACACTGGTTCCCCGCAATATTGGACTATTATGGACAGGTTTCAAAAAAGGTAAGTGACGTCTGCTTAGATGCGAGATCTCGTCGCAGAAACATGGCGGCACAGTCTGGTTGGGAGTCGAATCGAGGCTTTACAGACATATCTTTACACAAAGTAAGGCAGAATATTAGTTTTAAACGCTTCTATGTTAGTATATTGATAAACGTCAATACTACTACTGCTAGTGCTACTACTGCTAGTGCTGCTGTTGCTATTACTACAACGTATCCTACTAAGTACTGCGTCTGCTCAGATAGTTCAACTAATGCTGTTGTATTGTCTACTGCTACTTGGTTTCAGTAAATGTTCTTTCCAAGACTACCGCTGCTGCTGCTGCTTTGCTATTACTATAAATTGTTCTACTACTGTGTCGGCTAAGTTAGTTTCAGGGGGAATTGACCTATTCGAAAATTTAAGGGTACGCATATGAACAATATATATTTGCAAATTTGTGATTTGCGATTTGAATATGAATTTTGCTTCGTCATGTTAACAAGTTTTTAATAATAACGTCTCAAATATGGCTATGTTTGACTTTTTTCATAAAAGTCGCGTTAGTGTTAGTTTAGTCACATGCAGTTACTTTTTTATATCACTGTTCGTCTTGACGAGACCTTTCATCTGATATATCAATTATATCATTTAAATTAAGCTGTAAACTATTATTTATAGGATTTTCTATTTATTTCGCCGCTTTTTTACCATGGAATTTTAAGAAAAAGACGATGTTAAAGCCATTTAACTTTTAAATGGCTTCATAAAAAACTGCAAAATTTTAGTATGATTTAGAGAATTTAATTTCCTACGGAATATAAAACAGAATTTGCAAAATATGATTGTGTTTCATTTATTTTAACTCAAAATGAGTTAAAAATGTATTTTTTCGTTTTGTGAAGAAAAATAAAATAAAAATCTTTAAGTGTCTAAATGCTGTCTAATATGATTGTGGCAGCCTTTTTGGCAATGCTTATGTTTTTACAGAGAGCGATTATGGAAGTCTTAAAACTAGATTTACGATCATATTGCCTTTTATTGATGATTTTCTCATCTAAGGTGTTCAAGCCGCTAAAGAATTGACCTGCTATTATATGCTGATTTATTTTATTTTTTATAGTATAAAGAAATAGACCTTTAAATTAAAGTATTATATTGCAAACAAATATGTAACACTCTCTGTTGAATACCAGGTCGTAATAGTGTAATATGAAATTTATATGACAAAAAAAACAAAATGTGCTGGTCGTCGGATTATGTTTTTCAGTATCCTCGTTTTATTGATCCCAATCCCCTTCGAAAAATGACGTCTCTGTCGACGTCGTGTGATTAACATAAACGTATACATATTACGTATACATCTGTTGTAAAATGTGTCTGTTGATGGCGGTGTAAGAACTGTAAGTCTATCACCCAGATACACACACGCTGAATGAAAGCGCAAGCGATTGCCTGCACTCAATGTTCATAAAATGTTTGACGGAAAGTATTTTAAATACTGCTGTATACTATGCAAAGGTGTTGGCGTGGCCTAGTGGATAGCACGATGGATTTGAAATCCGGAGGAATCGGATCCATGCCTTACCGGCGACACTGTGTTTTGTTGGTGTGTTCTTGGGCAAGACACTTTCTTTCCATTTGCCTCGTCCGTCGTATGGTGACTTAAACCGGGCGGTCCTCTTAGCATGTAAGAGAACCACACGAATCTAGCCTCTAGTAATAGTAGTTCAGGTTCCCGGATGTATGTGCATTTTAATCTTCCCCTCTTTCTTGGGCCGCTCCAAATTACCTATAATGTGTTGATGCAGCGTTAAACAACATTCATTTCATACTTCAGAGTTAGAATTTGATTACGCCCAGATAACGAGGGTAATCCCGGTGCTCCGCTCATCACACCACGCACCCACGACCACACCACGCACCCCGACCACCCCAACCCCAAAGAAGCAGGCAAGCATATATTTAACATGTTTGTCGGATTTTAGGGAGCACGCACCAGGTCCAACTTTGTTCATCATTGGAGGTTACGAATAACATATTCTGAAAATGCCCAAGAAACAAAGATTTTCTAGTGGGCATGCACTCTAAGTCAACCAAGATCAACACCTGGATATTATCTTTACACCCACCCACCCACCCTCTTCCCATTATAGGTTATAATAGCGTAAATGAGTCTCCATGCCCCTTCCATAGTAAAGTTAAAATGTTGACAACCTAGTTAGAATTAAAAACTCAAACCTAGTTAGAATTCTGGGAAAGTTACTTTATCATGCAAATAAACATGTCTGATATTAAACATCAACAAGGAAATATGGGGTTGAATATCTTCTAAGAAACATTTTTTCAGCTGATACTAACATCGGGTCAAAGGTCAATGCTATTTTTACCACCCTGTCTACTTTCACTTCTGAAATTATATCAAAAACTGTCAACAACATCATGATCTGCATTTTCAAATATCAACAACATATCCAGAATACAGTTACAGCCAAAAACATAACAGGAAACTGTTAAAGAAAAAAAAGATTAGCACTCTTTAATACAGAACTACTTTCGACTACACCAGGCGAGCACATCCGGCTGATTTAGTGTAATTAGACCTTTTAGAGAAATATTAGAGAGTGTGATTTGGGATGATCCTACATACCCGTGAATAAACCTATACTTTTAATTGGCACGTTAGAACCCGTGAAAAACCTATACTTTGAATTGGCACATATATATTATTATATGACCTGAAAACCTAAATAGAGTTTTGATAAACGGTTTTGTAGTGTAATTTTGCCACTATTTGGCAGGTTAGTTTCTTTTACATATACATATGCGAAAATGTATCTTCAGGAGGGACACACAGCTTGGGATACGCCTCGCTGATCTTGTCGACGTCGTCATGTTAATGACACGACGTCGACAGAGACGTCATTTTTCCGAAGGCGTTTGGGATCAATAAAACAAGTATGCTGAAAAAAAATAGTCATATGACCAGCACATTTTATTTTATATTTCGATAGGAAATTAAATTCTCTAAATCATACTAAAATTCTGCATTTTTTTTATGGAGCCACTTAAAAGATAAATGGCTTTAACTTCGTTTTTTCTTAAAATGTCACGGTAAAAAAAAGCGGTGAAACAAATAGGAAATTCTATAAATAATAGTTTACAGCTTCATTTAAATGATATAATTTATATATCAGAAGAAAGGTCTCGTTAAGACGAACAGTGTGATATAAAACATAATTGCATGTGAGTTAGCTAACACTCTGTGGTGCTATTTACGTTGACAATTTTGTGCAACGCGACTGTTATGAAAAACGTCAACAATAGTCATGTTTGAGACATTATTATTAAAAGCTTGTTAACTACTGCTGCTGCTACTGCTATAACTCTATGAATACTGTTGAGTATATTAAATGTTGATGTTACTGATGCTGATGATTTAACAATTTCTACTAGTACCACTACTATATTACCAGTTACTACTACTACTACTACTACTACGACTACTAACACTACTATATTGCCAGTTAATCTACTACTATTGCCACTACTACTACTACTACTACTACTACTACTATATTGGCAGTTAATATACTATTACTGCTACTACTACTGCTACTACTACTACTACTACTGCTCCTGCTCCTACTACTACTACTCCTGCTACTCCCCCCAGTCGGTGGTGGGGTGATAAGAATCAGCCGACTGCTCGTTACTTAGCAGAGGGGTGGACCCCCCCCCCCCCACCCCACACCCACCCGAAATGTAATCCACCTGTTGACCGTGGGTGGCGACCCGTGTCGTTGGAGAAGGGAGTCCTGGTGGTTGAGTGGCGTGGAGATCTGGTAGTTATACGTTGCAACACACCACTTTGGTCCGGACTTCAACTAGACGGGCGGTCAGATTTGGCCCGATCTGATCAATCGGTTTGTCAGGCCAGCTATAAGAGACCCGACCTTATTATTCAGACAGTACCAGAACACTGTATCTTACTTACTTTTTATATTGTTCTACTTCAAACATTATATAGATATGGTATTTTATGGCGGTGGCGCACGGGCTAATCATGTATTTCAAAACGCTAAATGGCTATACTCGTGCCACTTTTTAAGCGGAACATAAGTGCGGCTCTTTGACTTTTTAGTTAAGGGGTTATGTCCGCTGGGTGGTATGGGGGGTCTGATGCGTTAGCTTTATATTAGTATACCTTCTACGTATTCTTGGCATTTTGCTGTTGGATATCCACAGCAAATGTCCCCTTGTTGGACTCCGAGGTGGGTGAGAAGCGTGGGAGATGAATTCTTAACGCCACATCATGGCATCACAAAACGCACAAACTACTAACAAAAGAAAAAAACAGAACCTGAATCCGATACTGAGGAACCAGTGATCAATCACTCCTTTCCTCGTTTTCTCATTATCGAATCGGAAAACGGGGAAAAACCCATTACAGATATTTCACTTTTCGTAATCGAAAAAACTGTCCATTCCATTGCTGGACATGTCAAACAAATTAAAAAATTAAAAAACAAAACTCTCCTGATTGAAACAGAAAAGAAATCTCATTCGGATAATTTATTAACTATTACACAAATTTTAAACACCAAAGTAAAATGCTATCCTCATTCCTCTATGAACATCTCCAAAGAAGTCATCAGGTACAGGGATCTCTCCGGAGTACCTGAAGATGAAATTGTCAGTGAGCTTGCGCCACAGTTAGTGACTGCGGCTCGCAGAATAACCATCAAGAGGAATGACACAATTATTAGTACAAATACAATCATTCTCACATTTGCAACACCCGTATTACCAAAAACAATAAAGGTGGCATATCTGCAATTGCATGTTGACGCCTACATTCCAAACCCGTTACGTTGCTACAACTGCCAAGCCTTCGGGCACCACAACTCCAGGTGTACTAAAGAAGAACGTTGTGGTAAATGTGGCGAGTCTGCATACAAGCATAACGAATCAGATTGTCCTAACGTCCTCAAATGTACCAACTGCGGTCTGGGACATCACGCAAATTCAAAATTATGTGAAAAATTCAAAAAGGAAAAAAAATCATAACAGTTAAATATACACAAAACATTCAATTTCCAGAAGCAAGAAAATTGATTGAACAAAAATATAAAATTTCAAGTCCGACCTCTTACGCATCTATTCTCAAAACAACAGCAACACACACAGAATGCAGGGATGCAAGTACGCAATACGAACCACAGCCAGAAATTCAAAATACAAAGAATACTTCCTCAGTATCAAATCCAAACAAAAGTCAACAAACACAACTTAACAAACCAAAACTAAACTTTTCTCCTAATCAAACCTTTTCATTTAAATCCAACACAAAGTCGGCAAGCTCTGGCAATGCCAAAAGCATGTCAATTTCTCAGAATTGGAAAGGGGGTTCTTCTAAGACTGTGAAGTCTAGTAGTTCCCCAGTCGTAAAGCCTAATATTTCCTCGGTTGGAAGGCCTAGTGCTGCTCCAACTAAGGAAGTTGGAAAGCCTAGTGCTTCTTCTCCAACTAGGGAGCACAAGGAGCAGCCAAAGGTGTCTAACGGCCCTATTGAGCTGCATAACAAATTCGAACAGCTCATGGACATTTCAGAGCCGGCAGCTGCACTGCCACTTCCATCCTCGCATGAGAAGTTAGTTGAGGTGCCACTTCAGCTGACTTCTTCCAAGGAGGATTCATCAGTGGAGATGTCGCTGCTTGAGTCTCCTAAGACCTCTCTTTGAAGACAAGTGATAAGGTATCTTTTAAACAATACTCATTATACAATCATATTTGTGATACAGGGGACAAGGCGACTGGTGGAGTTTCAATAATCGTTAATCGAAACATTCCTCACAGACCAGTTGCGTTGAAAACAAATTTGCAAGCTATTGCGGTCAGTGTTTCTATGCACAGAGTCATAACAATATGTTCCTTATATGTACCACCTAGTTCTTCACTAGACCCTAAAGATCTAAATCACCTAGTTGCACAATTGCCATCACCTTTTATACTCTTGGGCGATTTTAATGCACACAACTATATCTGGGGTTGTAAAGATATAAACGATAAAGGAAAGAAAATTGAGGATTTCTTAGCCAAAAACAATTTGTGTCTTTTTAATAATAAATCACATACTTACTTACATCCTGCTACAGGCTCTCATTCTTCCATTGATGTAACAATATGCGATCCAACGCTTTTGATGGATTTTTCGTGGAGTGTTGGAGACGACCTCTGTGGAAGTGACCACTTCCCCATATTTCTTGAAAATATCGGCCCTCCACTTCTTGAAAAAACGCAACGATGGAAAGTTCGCAAGGCTGATTGGACTACGTTTCAATCTCTTTGCGAAGAACAATTAAAGCCTTCCGTTTTCGAGGATGTCGAAGACGCAACTGCTCTTTTTACCAAAACTCTTCACGATATAGCTGATCAAACCATTCCAAAAACCTCGGCAAATCCTAAGCGCCCACATGAACCATGGTAAGACGATGACTGCAAAAAGGCAGTCAGCGATCGTAAAGCTGCATTAAATAATTTTAACTTGCGGCCAACTCAAACAAATTTAGATAACTTTAGAGTTTTTCGTGCGAAAGCCCGTCGTACTATTAAGGATAGCAAGAGGAAATCCTGGAGATCTTACGTCTCTAGGCTGAATTCTGGCTCATCTCTTAAGAAGACATGGGACATGGTCCGGAAAATAAGTGGTAAAGGTAATTCCAGTTCTGTAAATCATCTTAAAACAGATAATGGAGATATAACATCTGTCAAAGATATTACCAACACTTTGGCAGAAACTTTCTCAAAAAATTCTTCTTCTGAAAATTGTCAACCAAATTTTCTGAAAAATAAGAAACAAAAAGAACAGAAGTAGCTGAACTTCAAGTCGAAAAACTTGGAAAAATACAATTAACTATTCACTCTCAAAGAACTTCGAGAGTCCCTTAAAAAGGCTCATGATACATCAGCTGGTCCTGATGATATCCATTATCAATTACTAAAACATTTATCTGAATCCTGTCTCTCTACCCTTCTTGATATATTTAATAAGGTTTGGGTGACGGGAATCTTCCCCGATTCTTGGCAGGAAGCAATCGTTATTCCAGTCCCCAAACCTGGAAAGGATCATACGGACCCAATAAATTATCGCCCAATCGCTTTAACGAGTTGTATATGTAAAACCATGGAACGAATGATTAATGAGAGACTCGTTTGGTACCTGGAGTCCAACAAACTGATAACAAAGTATCAAAGTGGATTCCGGCTCCAACGAGGCACAAAAGACAATCTCATACGATTTGAATCGTTTATTAGGGAAGCTTTCATAAAAAATGAACATTTAGTCGCTGTATTTTTTTGACTTGGAGAAAGCTTATGATACTGCATGGAAGTACGGTATTATGAATGATCTACACGACATTGGTCTTAGAGGCCGATTACCCATTTTTATAGAGAAATTCTTAGATGATAGACAGTTTCGTGTCCGAATGGGTTCAACCCTCTCTGATATTCATGAACAGGAGATGGGTGTTCCACAGGGCAGCATACTATCTGTCACACTTTTTAATATAAAGATTAACAGTATAGTAAAATGCATCAATCCAGGTGTGGATTGTTCGCTGTATGTTGACGACTTTCTTATATGTTATCGTGCAAAAAACATGAATACTATCGAGAGACAATTACAACAATGTCTCAATAAACTTCAGACCTGGTCTGATGAAAATGGTTTTAAATTTCTAAATCTAAAACTAATTGTATGCACTTTTGTCAACTTCGTAAACATCATGAAGACCCTCATTAACACTGGATGGGTCACCAATACCAGTAGTGGATGAGACAAAATTCCTTGGTCTCATTTTCGACCGTAAATTAACGTTTATACCACACCTTAAATACTTGAAGGCCAAATGCCTTAAAGCTCTTAATTTACTTAAAGTTGTTGCAAACACTAATTGGGGAGCAGATCGAAAAGTCCTCTTGCGACTTTACAGATCTCTTATCAGATCCAAGCTGGACTATGGCTCAATAGTATATGGATCGACTCGCAAGTCGTACTTGCAGATGCTCGACCCTATACATAATCAAGGATTACGACTCGCCTTAGGTGCCTTTCGTACATCACCAGCCGAAAGTCTATATGTTGAAGCCAATGAACCATCACTGTCTCATAGACGAGACAAATTAGCTCTTCAATACGCCATTAAATTAAAGTCTAACCCTTCAAACCCAACTTTCGATAATGTTTTTAATCCTAGTTGTGAACCTCTTTTTGATCGAAAACCAAAGGCCATTCGACCATTTGGTCTTCGTATTAAACCAAAATTAAGAGACACTGAAATCGACCTAAATTTGATTGCCAAGTACAAAGTACCACAAATTCCACCGTGGACTTTGGAAACTCCAACAATTATTTTTGATCTTTGTAATAATAACAAATCCAGTACAGACCCTACTGTCTTTCAAAGCAAATTTAATGAAATTAAATCGAAATACTGTGACTTTCAACGTATCTACACAGATGGCTCTAAAGATGGAGATAAGGTAGCTGCAGCAGCTGTTCACAAACACAGCATAAAGAGCCGCCTGCCTGACAAGGCTTCTATCTTTTCAGCTGAACTTAAGGCAATTGAACTTGCCTTAAATTATATTCAGGAATCTGATGATGACCATTTTGTAATCTTTTCTGATTCCCTTTCATCTCTTCAAGCACTGGGTAATATGAAACATGATAACCCAGTTGTGCTTCAACTTTTAGAAAAGTACAATTCTCTTATAATTGATAATGTTATTATTTTCTGCTGGCTTCCAAGCCATGTAGGAATACGTGGTAATGATAGAGCTGATAGTGCTGCCAAGGAAGCATTATATTTACATATATCTAATATCAAATTACATTATACTGATTTTAAAAGTTGTATCAACACATATATTCGTAACTCTTGGCAAGCCACTTGGGATTTGTCAGTTAACAATAAACTCCATTCAATTAAACCATTACTCGGAGAATGGCGTTCTTCTACTAGACCCATTCGTCGAGAGGAAGTTATCCTAGCCCGGTGCAGGATAGGGCATACACGTTATACTCATTCATATTTATTACAAGGTGAGCCGTTGCCAGAGTGTATACCCTGCTTTGCACCGTTAACGGTCAAACACATATTGCTGGAATGTGTAGACTTTGATCCTATGCGTCAAAGGTACTACAATGTTAATACTATGACCGAGTTATTTAATACTATAGATTTTAGTCTAGTTTTAGATTTCTTTAAGGAAATCAGACTTTATAAATCAGTATAATTTGTTCTTGTATATAATTACTTTTTTATATACCCGTTTTCGGGCATTCGTTGATTTACATATGTAGTTTATATTACTACCATATCATCCCTTATTTTTTAATAGATTTATCCTGATATATTTACATTAATTTTTAATTAATCCTTCATTTATTCATATTTCGTCAATTATTGCGCACAATATGACCTATTTATGTGTCGACGTGCCGTAAAACAACATTCATTCATTCATTACGCCTTGAATAATTTTCTTTCTTGTTTGTGTTTGTTGCTTCCAAGGGATCCCCCTTTCGGTATTGATTGACATTCATACTAGCGTTTGTTTATTGCTGTGTGGCGGCTGTAAACAGTCAGCAAGTCTGCAGTTCAGTATTTTTATTACTTACTGGTCCTTCGGGATCTTCAAACACAAAATGTGTAGTTTTAAAGTAGAATGCCGCTTAAGCCGGTGCTAGTGGTCGTGAAGGGTGTTGCTCTTTATATTACCTCTCATGAACAGATTTGAATAAATTCTAGTCTTCTACTGTTCTCTCTTGTTTGTGTGTGTTGCTTCCAATATATCCCCTTTTCAGTATGTATTACAAAAAGAGTATGATAATAGACCCTTGGAAACGGCCGAGCACGACACATACGAAATATTGCAGTCTCGGTTTGATTGAGACTGTTCATGAGCGGTAGTGAAATATGCTATCTACCGCTCACGCCCTCTAGCCCCGGGTTGAGCAGAACTCAATATTCATAAAATCAATAGTAGACAATTTTAACCATCCCGAAGATGGCATGCATACGGCGGTGGACAAGTTTGTTTTGGGACTTTAGTACAATTTGGACTTTAGTACAATATGTAAATACATACTCATTTTTCTTCAGTTGCAACAATGCTTTTTTCAGTTCGATATTGTTTAACTCTAAGCACAGTTCAATACTGGAAAACCCTCTACTCATCACTGTTTAATTCGCATAGTTAGAAAAAGACAGATAAATAATCGTAACAAATAATTATGCAGATGAGAAATAAATATAATTATTGTTTTTTTTAACCCTTAAAAGCAGCACGAAAAACCGTATTTTATATAACGTGTATATATATATATATTTACATTCACTTGATAATTTCTTTTGAAAAACAGCGTCACTGTTCGATTTAACAATACCTTTGATGGAATGAATGAATGAATGGTGTTTTACGGCACGTCGACACATAAATAGGTCATATTGTGCGCAAAAATTGATGAAAAATGAAGAATTAATTAAAAATTAATGTAAATATATAAAGATAAAATTATTAAAAAATAAGGGATGATAAGGTGTAATATAAACTATGTATGTAAATCAACAAATGCCCGTCAACGGGTATATAAACAAGTTAATATATATAAGAACACATTATAATGATTTATATAGTCTGATTTCCTTTAGGAAATCTAAAACTAGACTAAAACCTATAGTATTGAATAACTCTGTCATAGTATTAACATTGTAGTACCTTTGACGCATAGGATCAAAGTCTACACATTCCAGCAATATGTGTTTGACCGTTAAAGGTGCAAAGCAGGGTATACATTCTGGTAATTGCTCACCTTGTAATAAATATAAATGAGTATAACAATACCTTTGATGGAGACCTTTGATAGAATATACTTGACAACTTTGTTTCCCATACCAACATATACAAGACAATGACACATCTACCAGATGTATTTGTATTTAGAGAAAGTTGTGAATATACGAAAACATCCGCTTCTTTCCGTGTGTTCTTATTTGTTACTATGAGGTATGAAAGTAATATCCATGTGTTTGATTTGTGCGCGATTATTTCATTACTAGGTTACTTGAGGTGATTTGCGCTGGATTTCTGAGCTCATTGTAATAGTGTGCGATTAGAAACAATGGAATCTGATTCGTTGATTAGATAATGAGTTTTGACATGATACAACACTCGGAAATTCACTTTGCTTTGTTAAAGTTCTTTAACTTCGACCATCGTTATTTATAAACCTAATTTATAAGTTATATTTAGTAAAAACTTCTCCAAAACTATGTGTTTATACAATGATTTACAAACTGTAGAGCTCGTTTCCACTAAGAAAAGGTCAATAATAAACTATTTCCATAGTCAAGTCATTGGCCGTGTTTCCTGTTGGTTCAATGCACGTACAATGTTGTCAACACTCACATTGCAGACACCTATCTGAAGCCGTATAAGGTATTGCGGTTGGCAGTCCTTGTACAGATGTGCAGTACTCGAATAAAGTCTGAGTGGCTCACTATAGGAAAGAAACTTAACAAGTAAAGTTAAGGATTGAACAAGTAAAGGTAAGGATTGAAGAACAAATGTAAAAAGAAAAAAACATTAAGTGTAACCTTAAGATGAAAATTGGTCAGGTACGAATAAGAAAATGATCAAAATTAAATCAAGCACAATTTAAGCATATTCCCAGCCTACAATTGCATATTTTTGTTTCTATATTATTTTGACAGATGTCAATCACATGCGTTGCATAAGCAAACAGGATCATATTTCGTTAGAAGTTTGGTTCAGCATTTATATGACAATACGAACTTTTCATAATCTATTTAACATACACCCTCGTCGTATATGTATACTCAGTTGCAAAAGAAGGTGGACACAGAGTGTTGTTTAGATTTAATTGTATAAAGCTTTTTAGAATTAAATTAACAAATTCCAAAATGAATATGCCATGTTTGGTACCAAAGTTTTTACCATTCCATTGCCAATACCATGTTGTCATTTGTTTTTCAATAGGTCGAATCATTAAGGGACTGTCGCTATAAAGAGGATAGGGTAAACAGTAAAATGTTCAAAGTGTCCAGTTTCTTTTGCAACTGCGTATATGATGCTAGTGTTTCATGTTAAGCCAGCGGACGCCTGACTTCTAAATGAGAGTGTGTGTCTGTCTCCAACAGGCTGAATATGATGTGTAGGCCGAGTTCTAGGGTGGTCTGGGGGCATGCTCCCCCTTAATTTTGTTTTCAGCTAGGCTGTCGGAGGTGCGTTTTGGCGTATATTTCGTACAGGTGAATATGTCTATAAGATCATCAATATCCTTACTTTTTACCGTAAATTATAAATCTTATAACTAAAAAGAAGCTGAAAACATTTAAAGTAATTTAATGTTATTTATATTAACGCGAAGTACTTGTATACAGGTCCCCATCCTAGGCCGGTTTTTATTGCATTTTTGGCATTTTTATATTTTCGATTTCTCAGAAAAAAGTGTAGGCCGCGGCCTACATGACCTATAGAATGCTACGCCCCTGTCCAGTATCAAACATTTCGATCTTCATACATAGCCTAAAATGTGATTTAAAATGACGTTAAACCCTGAAAAAGCAAACAAACACATTTATTTGGAGCTTTTTTTAATTTAGGAGTATATTGTGAATTTGAGACTATGGTAACCTTCAGTAGTATGAACATCTTTACAAGATGTTTGTGAATGCAGTACGTTTTCGCTGAGACTAAATGCACTGTTTATGATTACTATGTTATATTATCGATTGCAAAGAAAACGGTAAGCTACGGTTGATAAGAAAAATGCATTTCTTTTTTCATCAGGAAGATTTGCGTTCATTTCGGTCGTTGAATGCTATATTTGCATATATGTTTTATAAAATAAGGAATAAGAAAATAGATTACCTGGGAGATATTCCTATACATATTTAAAAACAAACTTACTTGGTATTGTTAAAGTAAAATGTACAATTTCTAATGATAATATTTTCTGATTTTAGGCGATGCATCAGTGCGGTGGTTCCTTGATTGACAAGCAATGGATTTAAAAAAGCGGCGCATTGCTTCGTAAATAATCTTCGTATAACTCCTGTTGACAAAATATATCTAAGTAAGTGAATTCCTCAAGAAGATTCATTTTTCACACAATTAAACCACTAAATCATGATAGACCATCACGAAAATGTATCTTACAACATTCAGTTTGCACATAAAATGGTATATAAAGTAGATATACAGAAAGTGTAGCATTCAAGGACAACAGCAACCAAAACACGCACAGACACAAACAACAATTACAAAGATAACTAAATACCAAGGTAAATGACATCACAAACATAAACGGGTTGTCAAAAGGGCTACCGCCTTGGAACGGTCAGTGGCCAACAAGGCCGCTGGGGGTTTAAACCAGGTTCTAGGGTGCACCAAACCTCACCCTTACCATATAGTCATCCCAATAAAATGGCAGAAAACGGGTTTCTGTGCGTGTTTTTGTTTGAATATGGTCCTTGAATGCTTCATTTCCAGTTCTATATTCTATATCTAGTATTTCATAATTCCTTGTCATAATTCCTTGTCATAAGTATTCGCAATAACCTTTTCAGCGATACTACTCAATTCTAGAATTATGCGATGTTGTTTTATCGGTTCGTCCAATCGCTGTTAGCAATTTACAAATTAGACATGTTCTTCGAAACCGCAATTCAACATGAATGATCCTTGCATCAGGATAAATATTAATCATTTACAAACTAGGTACGCCGTCCAAAACCAAAGCCTCAACAATTTCAGATGAAACGATCATCGAGCATATTTTGAAGTAGCGATATACCAGGCCACCACCCCATTAATCTGAGAGGGTTCCTAAGTAAGTTTTGTTTGCCCGGCATTGCTTTGTTAAATTATGTGTCCTCCCATTCCCGCATTATGGATTTGTGTTCTGAAATTTGTCAGTCATCGAGCATAACATTAATAAAAGCAAGATGTTGTAGATCGTGTGATTTATGTAATAACACTGTGCCGAAGTGGAAAATTGAAAAAAGTGTCATTAGGAACAATGACCATCACTGGCGTTATCTCACAAATAAGCTTTATACTTAATCGGTCCGATTATACCTACTTTTGAAAAGGACAAACGTTATTCATTTGCGATGGTTGACTATGCAATCGGATTCCAGAAACAATACCTTTACCAAAAATAGAGACCGAGCGGGTAGCTGAAGTGTTGCTGGATATTTGTCCAGGGGTTGCTTTACCATGTGAGAGTTTGAGTGAAAGAGGCTCATAATATACATCACAGTGAAGAAGTATGCAGATTCGTTTCACGCAAACAGTAGTTCACAACACCTTGAAACCATTATGCAACGGTTCGAAGTCAGTAAACCTGTCTTCACCCCTATCTGTATTGCGTTTTGTCCTTTTCTTTATATATTGAATTTGTTCTTTATTTGTGGTACTGTATGGACCTACGGTGTCATTGCGTTTGGGTGGTGTGGCTACTAGATTGCTTTCTTGTCTTGGCTCATCCAAATTTGACCTTGAGCTTCGTTACTGCATTATCTTAAAGGCTGCATAAGTACTTTTGGTACCTATACCCCGTGCAATCCAAATTATTATAGCCCATAAAATATGCATTATCCCATTTCACATCAAATGTAACGTGTAAAGGAACTTAATACGCATTACGCTTCCGTTCCAATCCTTTATTTGTTGTTATTGTATATATGCTTAACTTGTAAATGCAATGAATAAAATATGTTTAAACTAACTAAACTGCGTTTACGGGTCTATATCTATTACATATCTTGTCCTAGCTCAACCAGTGTTCAGCCTAGGTTTCCTTATGGTATTACCTAGAGGGAGACATACCTAATTGTATCTGCTTCGTATTCTGGGCGTGCAAGAAACCGAATTGTGATGGCTCATAAAATGTGTCTTCTTCATATTCTGGGCGTCCATGGAACCAAAATTGTGATTGCCCATATATTGTGCTGTAAACAAGGTTTGCGTGTCAGCTGTTGCATATATCCGTGTGTCTTAGCTCAACCAAATATTGTTGGGATTTCCTTATAGCAATACCTAGATGGGTGCCTAAGTAATTTACATGCAAACAAATAATGGGCTCCCTGGGTGCCCGTGGAACTCAACTTAACATAGCCTATGACACGTGCATTAATTGTGGTTTAGGTAGTGTTGGGGCGGTCAGGTGCACTATTATTATTGATTTTTTCTTTCATAAAAAACATCCATCCTCATCCTTTATTTTTGGTGGATGGTTGAGGGGAGTGGGGAGGTGCCAGGAGGGAGCCATAAAATATATTAGTAAATAACATATGTGCGCTAGTTTTAGTACTGAACATATATGTTTACACCTAATATTCATTTGATCATACATAGTTCAGCCATATTTAGGTATGGGCTCTCGTCACAAGAGGATTGTGTGAGGGTAAGTTGCACTATCAACTGGGGTGTGGGGGAAATATAAAGTATAGATTTTTGACATCCCCAGTGTTCAGTTTTGTAATGCAAATATTATTTACTGTACTCTGTATGTCCAACAGATGACTGTGGTCATGCTTATTCGATCTGTGATTGTAATTCTGTGATCCTCTTATTTATTTTCATTAAATATTTTCTTTTTCGTTTGTGAATATTGCTCATGGATATATCTTTGTTATTTGTTTCAATATTGCTTGTATGAAGAGAGATTCCGCGTTCTCTGAGTGTTTATCAAGTATATAAGTTGTTGTTCTGTGATAAAGCGAATAGTCGAGCTGCTCTCCGACAGCTCTTGTTATGTGAAAGAATGAATGGCATGTGAAAAACGCGTTACAAATATGCTTCAGGAACAATCTAAAAATGTTATCTTGAGTCGGCCTACAGTTTGCGTACAAAGAGATTCCACAAGAAAGTGCAGAGTTTTCTCCATTCGAACTGTTATATGATCGAACATGTAGACTAATGTAGAGTGACCCCTTGCACGTGTTGCAATAGTTATGGACAGAATATGAAATCAATTGAATATGAAATCAATTGTATCAAAAACACATTTATACTATTAACTTTGTAGTGTCTTTGTCGCATAGGATCAAAGTATACACAGTCTAACAATATATATGTATATACAATATATGGGCCAACATCAGTTAATTATTATTTTTCGTTGTATACACATTCATTCAAACAACATAATTATCCAGGGCAGCATCCATCGGTTCCACCGACAATCTTGTTGAGTTTTGTCCGTTAGAAAATGTTTAACATGAACTTAGTTTTGTAGAAATACCTCAAAACTATTAAAATACTAGTAAATCATCTTTCAATAATTTTACATTCGTCTTTATTTCTTACTTCTTACCAGTAATGTCTAATACGGACCAAGTATGTATGTGCCGCCAGGTGGTGCTCTTGTTGTGTTGTGGTGTCAAATAGTATACAACTATCTATTTCCGTTGAGGTCAGTGGTTAAAACTATTTATCCAAGGGAG
Source organism: Cyrtodaria siliqua (assembly GCA_037043455.1). NCBI lineage: Eukaryota > Metazoa > Mollusca > Bivalvia > Adapedonta > Hiatellidae > Cyrtodaria > Cyrtodaria siliqua. Next base: position 296,619 of record JAWPHD010001320.1, read on the forward strand.
TGACTATTGACCCGAAGCAGTGAACTTCGAATTCTTCTCGGTCAATAGTTTACTGCTGAGGGTCAATAGTCATTCCAGAGGATGAATAGTTTTTAGCTATTTACTGAAACAGAAGTAGATAGTTGTTTTATTATATTGAATCGTATAAACTCCATTAGTTTGCTTACTTTTTGCTTACTTGTTTACATGCATTACGTTACGTCATGGGAAAGCGTAACGTTATTCTCAGAGTATTGACCTGCAAAAAAAGACTATTGACCGCAAAACCGGATTGAACCAGATAGGAAACGTTCTATGTATCCTTGTAATTGTCTTGTGTTTTGGATGCGTGTGTTTGGTAGACTTGATTCAGAAAAAAATGTGTTCAATACTCTAACTTAATACTTAGACTGGATTCAATAAAACCGACTCTGCTTCTTTCCTCTCTTGTGTGTGTTTTGTTTTGTTTCCGAGGGACCACTCTCCAGTATTTATGATCAATGTAGACATAAACGTTCGGAAACTGATTCTAGATCTAGATCAATAAGCGCTATGCGCGATACGAATTGCTAAGCAATAGTGTATTTGCACGGTATGCATTTAAAATTGAAACAACCGTTGTATTCACTAAATATAGTGCTATCCGAGATGTGTTCAGTGGACTGTGACATTTAACAATTGGCTATTTATACAGTATATATACTTCAAGCTACTCAGTCTCTAAATCAATCGATGTAGCTTTATGTTCACCAGCTCATGTCGAAATCGGGGAATATAACGCAGGACATCATTTATTGTATAGACAGCGACCAGTGCAAAATAACTTAACCTATTAGAACGCAACTCAAGATGAATCAATCAATATATAGTCCATCTTGTCGCACGTGTAAAATAACATTGCCTAGTGTAATACTATATGTTATCAATACGGAACTAATATTTTGCCTGAAAACAACCATATCTCGACTTGTTATTTAGCGCTTGGTGAGTTTGCGTGTGCGCTAGTTAATACGCAATACCTTTTTAGTGTTAAAAATTGCTACAACATACCAATCAAAAAAATAGCCGTGGTCTAGTGGTTAAACTTACACATTTGAATACTTAAAAAAAAAGAAAGATATAAAAATCGGACAGGGAAAGTAGCATTCAATGACATCAGTCAACCACAAAACACAAAAACAAACACGCAAACAGACAAACGAGAAGGCAAAAGTAATACTAAAAGCGCAAAGTCTGTGGTTCAAACCCGGTTCCGGGCAAGTACTTGTTTTATAACATATATTCCGAAGCCCTATATTTATCGAAGTTACCTGTACGAAGGCTAAATAAAAATGTGATATTTTACGCATCAAATTCTGCCTAATATACTGATTTTTGAGGGTGTTCTTCGATTTGAAAATACTTGACACGTGACTCATTCATATTCATGAGTTGATACCAGTCAAAATGGAGACTGTGTAGCTTTAAGGAAAAGAGAAACGCAACTGTTTAGGGTCAGTATGTATGTTTTGTTAATTTATCAGTTATCAAAAATCGTCACCAATACCTTAACCATATTTCGTTTTAAAAATTATTTTTAATTAAAGCATAAAATGCAAAATTTAACAGATGGTCATGATGCACTGGTCGTACCATATGTACACTTGAATGAATGAATGAATGGTGTTTTACGGCACGTCGACACATAAATAGGTCATATTGTGCGCAAAAATCGACGAAAAATTGAGAAATAAGTATTATTTAAAAATTAATGTAAATATATAAAGCTAAAACTATTAAAAAATAAGGGATGATATGGTGTAATATAAACTATGTATGTAAATCAATAAATGCCCGTCAACGGGTATATAAACAAGTATATATATATATATAAGAACACATTATAATGATTTATATAGTCTGATCTCTTTTAGGAAATCTAAAAGAAGACTAAAATCTACAGTATCAAATAACTGTTTCATAGTATTAACATTGTAGTACCTTTGACGCATAGGATCAAAGTCTACACATTCCAATAAGATGTGTTTGACCGTTAACGGTGCAAAGCAGGGTATACATTCTTGTAATTGCTCACCTTGTAATAAATATTAATGAGTATAACGTGTATGCCCTATCATGCACCGGGCTAGTACAACTCCCTCTCGACGAATGGGTCTACTAGAAGAACGCCATTTTCCGTAACGGTTTAATTCAATGGAGTTTATTGTTAACTGACACATCCCAAGCGGTTTGCCAAGAGTTACGAATATATGTGTTAATACAACTTTTAAAATCAGTATAAGGTAATTTGGCATTAGATATATGTAAATCTAATGCTGCCTTAGCAGCACTATCAGCTCTATCATTACCACGTATTCCTACATGGCTTGGAAGCCAGCAGAAAATAATAGCATTATCAATTATAAGAGAATTGTACTTTTCTAAAAGTTGAAGCACAACTGGGTTATCATGTTTCATATTACCCAGTGCTTGAAGAGATGAAAGGGAATCAGAAAATATTACAAAATGGTCATCATCAGATTCCTGAATATAATTTAAGGCAAGTTGAATTGCCTTAAGTTCAGCTGAAAAGATAGAGGCCTTGTCAGGCAGGCGGCTCTTTATGCTGTGCTTGTGAACAACAGCTGCTGCAGCTACCTTATCTCCATCTTTAGAGCCATCTGTGTATATATGTTGAAAGTTACTGTATTTCGATTCAATTTCATTAAATTTGCTTTGAAAGACAATAGGGTCTGTACTAGATTTGTTATTATTACAAAGATCAAAAATAATTGTTGGTGTTTCCAAAGCCCACGGTGGAATTTGTGGTACTTTGTACTTGGCAATCAAATTTAGGTCGATTTCAGTGTCTCTTAATTTTGGTTTAATACGAAGACCAAATGGTCGAATGGCCTTCGGTTTTCGATCAAAAAGAGGTTCACAACTAGGATTAAAAACATTATCGAAAGTTGGGTTAGAAGGGTTAGACTTTAATTTAATGGCGTACTGAAGAGCTAATTTGTCCCGTCTATGAGACAGTGATGGTTCATTAGCTTCAACCTATAAACTTTCGGCTGGTGATGTACGAAAGGCACCTAAGGCGAGTCGTAATCCTTGATTATGTATAGGGTCGAGCATCTGCAAGTACGACTTGCGTGTCGATCCATATACTATCGAGCCGTAGTCCAACTTGCATCTGATAAGAGATCTGTAAAGTCTCAAGATGACTTTTCGATCTGCTCCCAATTAGTGTTTGCAACAACTTTAAGTAAGTTAAGAGCTTTAAGGCATTTGGCCTTCAAGTATTTAAGGTGTGGTATTAACGTTAATTTACGGTCGAAAATAAGACCAAGGAATTTTGTCTCATCCACTACTGGTATTGGTGAGCCATCCAGTGTTAGATGAGGATATTCGTGATGTTTACGAAGTTGACAAAAGTGCATACAATTAGTTTTAGATTTAGAAAATTTAAAACCATTTTCATCAGACCAGGTCTGAAGTTTATTGAGACATTGTTGTAATTGTCTCTCGATAGTATTCATGTTTTTTGCACGATAACATATAACAAAGTCGTCAACATATAGCGAACAATCCACACCTGGATTGATGCATTTTACTATACTGTTAATCTTTATATTAAAAAGTGTATCAGAGAGTATGCTGCCCTGTGGAACACCCATCTCCTGTCCATGAATATCAGAGAGGGTTGATCCCATTCGGACACGAAATTGTCTATCATCTAAGAATTTCTCTATAAAAATGGGTAATCGGCCTCTTAGACCAAGGTCATGAAGATCATTCATAATACCATACTTCCATGCAGTATCATAAGCTTTGTACACGGGAACACATGCCGCTATCTGTTTTAATTTTGTCGAACGTTTATCGTTTTTGTCATGTTTAATTTCTTTATGCCACGTTTACGTAAAGCAGTGAGTGATGACGCCATCAGATAGCCGTTGAACGGAATTGCGCAGCGTATGTTGTCTGTCCATCTTGGTGTGCATAAATAACGAATACGTACCAGGACCATTTCTAACCGAATTCGTTGTTAGTGTAATTATCCTGCCCGCGTTATATGACGTAACGCTTGGTTTCGCCTATGAACTTTTATCTGACACTCAGATTCACAGAAAACTAGCAGAATACTAATATCAGACCTAAGTACTGTGTAGTACATTGAAATACAATTATAGTTTTTAGTTCAATGCACTTTGGTATGTGTTTATATTCCTTTAGAATATCTAAAAATACTTTATTTTCTTTCAGGTAGAACAACGCTTACAAGTAAGGATGAAGCAAAGTTGTATCAAGTCGATCAATCTCAAGTCTACGTCCACGATATGTATAATGCAAGTGTCGAACCGAAACATTTAAACGACGTCGCCCTTGTGAAACTGTCAACAGAAGTGGAATTTAAGAAAGAACTTCTCCCAGTCTGTCTTTGGAACGAAACAGATATGAATAGTTTGTATCTAGATTAATTAGTTTTATTACTTATATAAATATTTATATTTGGGTTAAGATAACGTTTAAGTAAACAATGAAATGTAATAAAGTGTAAAAACGCAAAAAAACAACAAATTAACTGAAACATAATAATTTCAATAATACTGAAGAAGAAAGAAAATTGATAAAGATATATCCTCGATCATTATCATGCAGACCCTAAATGAGTTTGTTTTATTTTTATCAAATGTTAAGATGTCCGCCATTTTCTTCTCGACAGCCACTGAGTAGATTTAATATGATTCATATACACTATCAATTTATGTTGGTAAGAAAAAGCCCCAAGACGGAGGTCACATGTCTGAAACCAAGACGGAGGTCACATGTCTGAAAGATAGTGGGGGAAGTGGGCAGCGGGGGTGGGGAGGGGATGCTTTAAAAGAAAAGCATTCTCAGAAACCAGGGTAAAAAGGTTGAAAGAACATCATTTTTGTTGTTTAAAGTTTTTTCTCTTTGTGTTTAGGGATGCACCTTCAGTTATATTAAGCTTGTTGTAGCCAATGCATTAACACATTTTTAAATTAAATTAAGGAATCTTGTATGTATTCTGAGGAACTCGGACCGCTTTGTTTTATTGATCAGAAAAAAAAGTAAAGAAACAAAGATGTTTAGATTTACTCGCATCAAAGGCGGATTTTGACGAAGTTATATTGCCTCTGTATACGGTACTGTCACCCAACTATTTATTTATTTTAAACTTGATGATCCCAAAGCAGCGGTAAGTAATAACACTATTGATTTTAGTCGGGGTGACGTTTTAAAACCGCCAAACACCACTAAACAAACGCTAGTGTGAATGTCAATAAATGCTGGAAATGGGATCTCTTGGAAGCGACACAAACAAGAAAGGTAGCAGACTCGGTCTCATTGAATCTGTTCTTGAGAGGTAATATAAAGTGCAACACCTAAGACTGAAGTATTCTATGCTATCACATTAAGTATGTCGTCAATCTGTTCATGCTTACAATCGTTCAAAACCAAGATTGCGTAATGAAACCCACTAGGTAAGATATTAAATGGTATCGCCTCATGTGTCTCATGAGTGTTATTTGTCTATATATGTAGTAGTAGTAGTAGTAGTAGTAGTAGTAGTAGTCTTTATTTCCTCTATAGGAGAGCATATACATAAACAATGATACACCCACAATTACATACAACTAATTAGTATAGAACAAACAAATATAGAAGCCTTACATAAATCAATTACAATTTATCACAATTTGCTTTACACATATCATATTATTTTCACAACAGTCCACTAAAACAGCTTGTTATCCGTATGATAAACCTATATCATATAATGTTAATATTAGTACGGATATACATGCCTATTAATCCACCACGGATTTTTAATAGTTAATAATAGTTGCAATTCAAATGCTGATTACTTTAACTTAGTTTGTCTTCGACAGACTTTAAATAAACAATGACATATACTCAGTACATTTAAAAAACGCAACATTTTTCATTTTCGATTATGTTTAGTCCACTGTTGTTATTTTTCAAACTCAAGACTAACACGTGGCGATAAACAGTTGCATACTATTTGCTCTACTTTTTTCAGTTAAAACACATTTATATTTAACATCTTTAACTTCTCTGAAGTTACCAAGTGTTGCGTTTTCAAATGTACTAAGTATAGATACCCGTTGTTGAGTGAAGACAAGTACATCTTTAGTGAAGTAAATTGTATTTACCCACATGGACATCTTATTTTAATAATGTTTTTTAGCTAAGCTTCTTAGAACGCATACAGCTTAAAACAACTGATTCAAAAGTGAAAAATATGGATTTAACCATTTGATTCGTGGGAATAAATATTACAAAAGAAACAGGAAACGTATGCATAAAAGGCGAACAGGACAAGTAGCTATCATAGAACAAAGTCAACCAAAACACGCATTAAAACAAACAACAATATTAATAGGAAATCGGGAATCATCACAAACGGTATGACAATATGCAATTTGATAATCGAAATAGATTTGTTTTGGATTTAGGAAAAACAGGTTTTCTTGTTTAGGAAATATAACAATTATGTCGTGTACCACTGCACCTCATGCATTGTAGGATCTATACAGTTGCGTATTCATTATGATGCTGCTATATTTCAGAAGAAACATACGAAGGGCTCTTCAACAAACAATTTGGTGTTGTAACTGGTTGGGGAAAATCAGATGAAGATAAAAATTCAGACTATTCAAACAATCTTAAACAAATGCAGATGGAGATAAAAACGGATAGCGACTGTACAAAAAATCTGGACAGAACTCAAACTAAAGGAGTCAATATGACTGCTATGTTTTGCGCCGGTGGTACAGGTACACTCAGTTTAAAGAAACTAAACCGCCAAATACAATGTAACGACAAAATTACACTACAAAACCGTAAAACCGTTTATGAAAGCTCTATTCAGGTGTTAAGGTCATATGATAATGTGTATGTGCAGATTAAAGGTATAGGGTTATTAACGGGTTCTTAAAATAAACGGGATTGAATATGTGTAAAATGAATTATGAGTTGGTAACTCTTAATTCGACGTTTCAATTTTTGGGTTTGGATTGGCTGGTTAAAGCCGTTTATATTGTGTCTATAGAGTTTGGATTGTCAAAATATGCAAGTTATATAGAGATTATTTAACTGCTGGAATCGATTATAGGGAAATCCTTCACGAGATGATAGGCGTGCTGTTCTTTTCACGAACGATCGTTCGCCTACCATCGAGTGTAGGATTTCCATATAATCGATCACAACAGTTTAATAATCTATTTATGACATTTTTAATCAGATTATGTATGTTATTTAGCGTTATCGGCGGATGACGTCGACGTCACCAACACGTTATTGACGTCATAACACAGCGTCGCAGTTAGTTATTTTTGTGTTTGGAGTTATTACTATTTAGTGATTATGGATATTCTTTCACTGAGAAATCCCAATCTTTCACCCATAGAAATGTAATAAATATATATATATATATATATATACCTTGCCATCAGTAGGTTTAGAAACGGTATACATATTCTATAAAATGTGGCTGTTGTTGGCGGGATAGTAACTTTAAGAAATTCAATCATAATGCTTGGGTATGATAAAAGAACTAATTATATAATGTCCACATATCTGTAAAAACAACAGATAATAATTTAACGTCTAAAACTATATGTTTTACTTTCTGGACTAAAACGTTTATAAAATGATAGATAATGATCTTTACTAATTGCGTAAATTATTAATCGTAAATAAAACAATATTTTTTGTACGTATACATGCCATCCTGATAAATGAGGACTGACTGATAAACACTAGCAAAGGTACATGTATACATGTATCTAGTGTCGTAAAATAAAAAGAGCTCCGTCCTTATGGCAAGGAAACAAAGTGTGTACTTATACAAAATAATAACGTTTACAGAGGGAAAGCAGACGTTGGAAATAACAAATATAAATTGCTAATTATATTTGAAGTGTGATTCCCAAAATGTACAAGGGTTGACAGTAATGTACCGCCTAAACACAGCAGTTTTCAAGTTTAGATATGACGTTGATTTGTTATACACCAACATCAAAGTAATGAGATGGTAATACAAATTTATTTTAGACAATATCGACGGGGTAACGAAAATTATAGACGCATGCAGAGGAGATAGTGGCGGTCCATTTGTTGTTCAAAGTCCTGTAAAAGAAAACCATTTCATACAAATAGGTAAGTATTGCTTTAAAATTGTCTTTTAAACGTAGAAGGTACGTACCATCGCTGTTAAAACTCTCTTAACTTAAACAATTCCTTTGAACGTATTGCTTCTTTTCTACCTTTTAAAAGAAAAGAAAAGAGACGTGCGCTTTTCTATCGGCGCCAACATCAAGTTTTAACGCGCCAAAGTCAGGTTTTAATGCGCCAACGTCAACTGTTAACGTTTAGATCTGTTTTTCAGGAATACAGGCACTATGTCAATCAGACTCATCTCATGGTTCAATATTTGGTGGTACAGCTGAATTATATACTCACTGTGTCGATTCTTACCGATGGCGTGAGGTATACGGTACTGGTTCTATCCAGGCAAAAAGCGTGGTCAGCCTTCACCACCAAAAAATCGACTGTCATATATAGCCTAAAAATAAGTACAAAATCGAACAGGAAATGCAGCTTTCACAGAACACAGTAAACCCCAAAACACGCAAAACGACAAAATCTGCTGAAAATACCCTTGAACACCTTTCAGCAACAACATACACTAACTGTCACAGAGCAGTTCTACATATGAACGATTTTAGAGGTCATCAACTTAGGCAGGTTTATGTAGGTATTGGCTCTTATGTCTGTTTCTCTACACCAAACTGATGTTCATACTGAGTAAAGCTGAACACAATGCAGAGGATACACAAATGGTCTTTGAACTGGCCAATGTGTCGTTATGTATTTGCTGTTTGCTGTGTTTCCTATATGTCATACACTAAGATGTTTGTTTGGATAATGTTTCGTTAAGTGTTTGAATGTAGCTGTATTTCTTCAGGGTCATTACCTTTAACAATATCATGTTAAGCGTTTGCTTTTATTTCTGTTTCTTGGAAACTATATTTACTCGATACACATACTTCTCTCTCTATGTAAGCAATTTCAAACATATCACAAAACACTGATATGCTTATATGTTTAAAATGTTTTGTACTTTAACAAGATATGATTCTATCTGTGGGATAAAATTGCTTAAATAGAGTTTAATAACCAGTGTTTTGTGATACGGGAAATATCTCCTGAGGTTGAGAAACTAATTCACTCGTGAGAAATATTCTTGCTCACTCGGGAATTATTTTCCGTATCACTTCAACAATGTTAATTAAACGCTATCTATTCCCAGTATTTTCTGTACAAATCACAGACAAATATGTAATATAAGTGAATATCCGTTAAGAAGCAATAATAAAAAAGCCTGACTGATTCGTAGTAGGTGCAGCATTTTACAGTCGCTACATATCACTTAACAAAACTAGTGTCATGGCAATACATACTAAAAATGCCATCCATTGAAATCAACGAGCACAAACAATTGAAACAAGAAGCAAACTTGTTTTTATTGAGACTGTTCATAAGAGGTAATAGATGTGTGTGTTGACAGTATAGATACCGCCTTGAAACGGTCAGAGGGTGAAAATGCCACCTCTGGTTGAACCCGTTACTACGGTGCACCACATCGAATAAAAGTAAGTTTCTACATTATGTAGTCGAGTTGAAGACTTCATTATTCCTAACCTTTGTATAACTAGACAGCTACTCCATTACGACTAACGTTATCCTAATCTCTGTCCCGTCATCGCACACTCAAACCGGAAAACATAGTAGCGAACTGTAAATTGGTCAACCACAAAACATGCTGTGCGTTTCAAAATGGCAGGGTCATAACTTTTCTTGATAAACTTTTTAAAAAGTTTAATACAGATTGTATGAAAGTGAGCATGACCAAGGATCTTACGAAGTGTGTTAATGATGTCACGATATAAGTAAAATGTTGATAGTCCTTGTCAGAGAAAAGTTCTGAAATTATTTTTATATATTTCAAAAGTATACCAGGTTTAAGATATTAACACAATTAGTCCCAGTCAAATCGAGACTGCAAGATTTTTGTGTATTAAATTTCTCCTTTCATACTCTTTTTAGTAACTGTAGCCCTGATGGAGTAGCTTCTTAGTTATATACAGATTACGAATAGTAAAGTCCTCAACTCGACTACAACGCTAGAAAACGAATAAGCTGAGGAATATCCTCATCTAAGTGGGATAATTAACAATATCAACATTAAAATCATCTCTCTTATGTTTGTTTTAGGCGTCGTTTCGTTTGGTTTTGGGTGTAAGAAGAATGGCACATATGGATTCTACACCAAACTTACACCAGATATAGTAAGGTGGATACATGCCACGATCAAGAAGAATGCTGCTTAACCAGTTCAAGATGGTCAATATTGATGAATAGTTTCAGATTCTACGAAATAGACGGACTCTTAAATAGGGCAGTTAATCAATAGATGATTATAGACTCTCACATTTACTCCTTCCTTTTGTATATAGCTCATGTTTAAAAATAAAATATTTTTTTGACATTTATTCCCCTTCATTATGTGTATTACAACATGTGAAACACGTATACGTAGATTGTGTGTACGTGAAACCCATATACGTAAATTGTGTGTACATCAGACCCAAATACGTAGTTTGTGTGTACATGAAATCCGGATATGTAGATTGTGTGTACGTAAAACCCGTATGCGTAGATTGTGTGTACGTGAAACCCGGATACGTAGATTGTCTGTAAGTTAAACCCGGATATTTCATTGTGTGTACGTGAATCCCGTATACGTAGAATGTGTGTATGTGAAACCCGGATACGTAGATTGTGTGAACATGAAACCCGGATACGTCATTGGGTGGACGTGACTTTCGTATTTACGTAGATTGTGTGTACGTGGAACCCATATACGTCGATTGTGTGTACGTGAAACCCGGATATGTAGATTGTGTGTACATGAAACCCGGATAAGTAGATTGTGTGTACGTGGAAACCATATACGTAGATTGTGTGTACGTGAAACCCGGATACGTAGATTGTGTGTACGTGAAACCTGTATACGCAGATTGTGTGTACGTGAAACCCGGACATATAATTGTGTGTACGTGAAACCCGTATACTTAGATTGTGTGTACGTGAAACCCGGACACATACTTGTGTGTACTTGAAACCCGGACACATAATTGTGTGTACGTGAAACCCGTATACGTAGATTGTGTGTACGTGAGACCCGGATACGTAGATTGTTTGTACGTGAAACCGTATACGTAGATTGTGTGTACGTGAAACCCTCGAACGTAGATTGTGTGTAAATGGAACCGGATATCTAGATTGTGTGTACGTGAAACACGTATACGTAGATTGTGTGTACGTGAAAAACGGATACGTAGACAGTGTGTACGTGAAATCCGGACCCATAATTGTGTATACGTGGAAACCCGTATACGTAGATTGTGTGTACGTGAAACCCGTACACGTAGATTATGTGTACGTGAAACCGGGACACACATTATGTGTACGTGAAATCAGTATAGGTAACTGTGTGTACGTGAAACCTATCAATGTATTAGTGTAGTGCAGAACACAAGTTATTTTCCGTAGCACTACTGACGGGATTGAAGAACGAAAACTCTACATTAGCTATTGTAAAAATCCTGTCTAGAATGTAACGGCTTGTCATTCGTTATAATTGCTTTCGACCTTTGTCGCATTATATAAAACACATGAACCTACATACTGTTATTATTGCTTTTCGTTGTATACGCCTTCATTCATAAAAACTCCAGTTCGGGGAGCATCCATTGGTTTTACCGATATTCTTGCTAAAGATAGTTACTATGACAATGGACGTATGAAAATTATTGATAAAAATATGTTGCATAACGCCTTAAGTGCTAATTGGATTAATTACTGTGTTCTTAAACTAGAAATGTGTCCATGTGACACGGTATTGCTATTGCTTCACATTTTAATAAGGAAATTGTCTTTCGGACATTAGTTTATGATTGTTTACTATTCCAAGGGGCATAACTCTGGAACTACTACAGCGATGGGGCCGATTATAGAACTTGACCGAGACATTGTGCTCATATACAGTTTGACCAAGTTTGGATAACAATTACCCAAAATGAGTTCGGATAATTATTTTGTGATTTTTTTTATTATTCGAAGGAATTACTGCTGAGACATTGTGCCTATATACAATTTAACCTAGTTTGAAGAAAATTGGATGACAAATACACAAGTTAGAGTCTGGACAGCATTAATTTCGTAAATTTCTACTATTCCAAGGGGCTTAACTCTGGAAATACTTTCGATGAGCGATGAAGCCGATTATCGAACCTGGCCGAGTGTAGCATTGTGCCACCACACTCTGACCAATTTTAGAAAATATTGTATACAATTACAAATTACAAGGTAGCGTACGGACAACATTTATTTACGTGAAATTTTACAATTGAGACGAAGCAATCGTACAAACTCGGTCGTTTCCGTAGATCATCGGAAATAATGTTCGTAGATATTTCCAAAGATACACGTCGATTCAATGGGTTTGGGTAAAGTACCGTGTACACCGTAACAAAAATACAGACCCGGAAATTGATTGATTTTAAACATATTTGTGTTATTGATTAAATTGTTTACTCTTTCAAAATTTCTTATCATTTTATAGTCAGTTTAAATTAAATAGTTAAATGTAAAAAAAATTGTAATTACTTGCGTACAATCGTACAATCTCGCTCATTTCTGTAGATCATCGGAATAATGAGTAGCATGCTGGTTTTATGGGTGCCGCCATTGTTTATTTCACGTGACTGAACCCACCTGACCGAGAAGCAGTATCCAATATGGTGTATATTCCTTTCCGAGATTGTTTTTGTTCCGATTGGAGGCGAAGGGTCGATTATCGAACTTGGCGGGACATTGTACCGATATACAATTTGACCAAGTTTGGAAAATATTGGATAACAATTACTCAAGTTAGAGTCCGAACATGGGTATAAGTCAGGAATTATTGAGGTAATGGGGCCGATTATCGAACATGGTCAAGACATATAGCCATATAACTTTGTCCAAATGTGGAGAATATTGGCTAAAAACTTCTCAAGTTAGAGTCCGGACAGCATTTTCGACACGGACGCACGGACGCACAGACAGACAGACAGGGGTAACACTATATGCCCTTCCACTATTCTTTGAATGGTTGGGGTGGTGTGGCGTTGGGGGGGGGACATAACAAAACTAAAATTAAAAATATTTTAAATGAATAGATTAAACACTTTCGGAGGATAGCTTTTATTCGATACTGATAGTTTAACTAATTTGAGGTAATATTCCTAAATTTATAATCATAAAAATAAGAGTTTTTAGATATTTTAATTACACAAAATAATATTATGATAAATCGACTATAAACGTAGGAGGAAATAACATGGTTTTCAGCAGAGAAATAAAACTAAAATGATTGTGGCACTATTGTTATTAATTTTATTTAAACAGGTCTAAACAATTTGTGAAGGGTAAGCTAGTTATCAAAATACCAGATTACATAATGGAGATATGGCTATTACAATTACAAAGAAATGTAAATGAAGACAACATCTTGGAAGGATGACACCTTCAAGCCTCTTACCACATATGGCATATTGATGAATATCATCACTACAAAGAAATGTACTACAAATGAATGTAATATCTTTAAATGATATACAATGTGTATGTTTTACACTTTGCATGTTGTACAATTGCTGATATCACTTGCTTTAAACGAGATTTGTCAATATATCATGTACAGTGAACGGGCTTGATGACGCAATCAGTCTTGTTAAGCTTGTTAACAAATGTTCATTAGGGGAAAACTTCTGTATTTATTTACTTGTTCATGAGAGGCAATAAAAGGTGCAACACCTCTCACGCCCACTAGCACCAGCTTCAGCGATATTCTACTTTAAAGCCACAATGATAAAACTCGTTTGAGAATATCTCCTTTTAGAAGAATAATGTTTTATTATAGAAAACACAGTTTTATTGTATTAATTAATGTTTGTTTTTCAAAATAGACATGTAATAAAACGCTGTTTTTCTTAATAGATATAATTTATTATATTGTGTTTTTCTTTTAAACATTATGATATTAGAATAGTGACACTACATTTGGCCACTCTTTAGTTAAGAGGGAAATAACATCATTGAGAAGATATAGAGAATATTATGTCAGTGCCTTTTACTATCAGTGCCTTTTACTATCAAGTTTATTAGGCGAGGCTTAGAAAACGAAAAATAGCCGAGCCATTCTTCGTTTTCGTGCCGAGCCTAATAAATTTGATATTAAAACGCACTATTTATCATGTAGATTATCCACATTTTTTTGTATGAATTACTATTATTACCTATTTCTCAGAATGTTACGCTTATGGAGGACGCCGCCATGTTGTTGTTTTTTGTTTGTTTTATGACGTTAGGCAACGTTACGTGCATGACGTCAGATAACGTTACGTACAATAAACGCCGAGGGATTCCGCATTGATTTGCTCTATTGGTCATTGCCTAATAAAGCAAAATTTAATAGGTCACCCCTTTATGAGGCATAAAAGTGCATATCTGCATGATAAAACTAACTTTGTGGTAGGTTTAACATGAATTAAACATGACTACAAATCTTTATGATAAGTGTTTTTAAAGTCAGGAAATATTTATACGCTCTATTCCGCGTAAAGTTGCGATGACTTTCTTAAAGTCTGTAAAAATTCCAGACATAGATTGTTTTAGTATTACTCATTAGTATCAAATATAGTGAAAACATGTAGATATTACACAAAATCATTAAAGCTAAACACATATATACATTATATTATTTCCAAAGAAAACATTGTCTAAAATCTGAAACAGCAATATGAACGGTAAAACCTGTTGAATGGAAAGGTATATTGCATGATTTAAAATAGAAAAATAAAAATAAAATCAACAATAAATATAATATTAACGAACTATTAATACAAATATCTAATATCTAATTTCTTTTCTGGGAATGTATGCATATTCAACAAATCTGGAATTATGTACATTTCTTTGTAATTTCGTTAAAGATTAAAACGTAAATCTGTTATTTAAAAAGTTCACATGCCTTTCAAATTAAAATTCAGTTAGAAAAAGAAAATATCGATGAGTTTGACAACCATGGTATTACTCGGCGAATATTTTATCTTATTGTATATATTGTACTTATAAACAAAATGACGATCTTGTACCAACTGTTATTACTTGTAAAATGTAATACTTAATGGAAGAAATAAAATAGTTTATGTTCCAGATCCATCTTTAGTTTCTTCTCTGCCATATTGTCTTTGTGTATCATAATTGTCTGTGCCAATCCAGTGTCGTCCTATGCTGTTCTTCTGCCATATTATGTTCATGCATCATCATTGTACTGCAGTAATCAAAATAAAATAAAAAATGCATACGTATAGGCAACGTCTGGAATCAGCTGAACAAAAGGTTAAGTTTTTAACATTAATCTTTAAATTTTGAAATCTTACACATATAACCACCACCATCGTTTTACTGCAGTAATCAAAATAAGAATGAATGAATGGTGTTTTACGGCACGCCGACACATAAATAGGTCATATTGTGCGTAAAACCCGATGAATCATGAAGGAATGAAGTAGTAATTTAAAATAATGTAAAAGTATAAAGATAAAACTATCTACAAATAAGGGATGATATGGTAGCAATATAAACTATGTATATATGTAAATCAACAAATGCCCGCCAACGGGCTTGTAAACGAGTTAATATATATAGGAAAATATTATATTGATTTATAAAGTCTGATTTCTTTAAGGAAATCTAAAAACAAGACTAAAATCTATAGTATCAAATAACTCTTTCAAAGTATTAACTGTGTAATATCTTTGTCGCATAGGATCAAAGTCTACACATTCCAACAAGATATGTTTGACCAAATAAGAAAAGAAATGCATACGTATAGGCAACGTCTGGAATCAGCTGAACAAAAGGTAAAAGGTAATTTTGAAATCTTACACATATAACCACCACCAAAAAAACACCTTTTTAAATATCGTTTCATATGTACAAAATATACTCATATTATTTCGGTATACCACGTTTCTATGATATATTTCTGCATATATGATATACTTTCACAGTGCCAAGCATTTTATAAGTATAGGATAGAGCATGAGTTTTGCACGTGTACGGGGAGATAATGCACGAGCGTTAGCGAGTGCATTATCGTCCGTACACGTGCAATACTCATGCTATATTGTATTTATACCACAATAACTAACATATGCTGTGTATATCCTCGGGTATTACACGATGCATAGTGTGTATTTAGGCTTTTGTGGTATAATATTCAGATATGTGATATAAAAAACAGTGTGATAATATATATGTGGTACATTCTAAGAGATATCATCTTGATAATGTATGCTTATTATAAAACTGCCATTATTGTAACTAATGTATATAATTATGTAACTTTAGCCTGCAATGAAATGAAATGAAATGAAAGGATATGCATGAATATGGTTTATTGTTCCTTATGTTGATAATACTAAATAATTTCGATAAATTATTGAATGTATAATTCTTTAAAAAATATTTCATTACCAAATATGTTTTCCTTCCACATATAGTTTTTGTTTTTTTGCCAACCGTATGAAAATCACATTGAAACACCATCTCGTGACGTTGAACCATACTATATAAACGCATACACATCAACATTTTTAACATTAACCCAATAAATAGACATTTAAACATTGTTCTGTGACCTTAACCTTGATGATAATACACAGAAGTTCATCCATATTAATTATTAACACCAACGTTCACTCATTCTTATTTATGCAGTCATAAGTTGTGCTATAGGTGAAACGACATAACATGTTTGAAAGGTGCATGCCTTTTAACTAAGTATTTATATATATTACGCTAGATGATGCTTGCCTCCAGAATTAATCAACCTGAATCGTCATTACGTGGTCCCGACTTAATTCCATTAAGCGACGGGAAAACTTATATTAGCAGGATTTTATAACGGATATTTCGACAATAAAATATGTATAAAAATATATTTTACTGAATAACGCGATAACCTGTTAAAAATGACCTATTAAATGTTTTACATTTACAATATGGAAACATTTTAAACCGAAGCTAAGGTTTTATTTCGTGCCCCAGCCAACCCCGTTTTCGCTTCTTGGAGAAGGGGTTGGATGGTGTATGAATGTTAATACACGGACCTTGTAATGTTATTTGATTGTTCCGAGATTGGAAAAAATAGAAAAAAACAATTCATGAAACGTGCGTAAGCCATATTTAAAAACGTTATCATGCTAAAACAATGCCTGTAAACAAATACCTTCCGCATTCTCGAACTGGACAATTCGAATGCATTGAGTACTCGGTTTCTTTGTTCTGAATGCAGTTTCTATATTGTGAACTGCGTGACTATTGTCCAGTCCACAATTAACGAATAATTTCGTAATTGTTATGCTTTGTTTAAATTAATAAAAGTATTATAAATACATACAAACTAAACATTTATAATTTGATTACCTATTTCATTGAACTAAGCGCTAGACAACACTTTCTTTGGTGGGATGCTATATTCTCTCCCAATGAAACAAATAGTACACGCACGGACAATATTCATACTGACAGATTTCTTTAAAGGAATTGCCTCCAGAGACAATAGTCATACTGAAGGAGGGGCTTGCCTTTACGTAGTGCCCATAATGAAGATTGTCCGGACTTTGCATGGGGAGTGAAAATGCCAACTAAAAGTGATTCTGTTTGCTGAGGACTCGTCCAATAAAATTCATCAGTGTTCCGTATTGAACACTGTACAATAATCTGATTTCAAAATATGTGTGACTAAACATGTTTGTTCTTATCATAATAATATGACTATCATACTATTAACATTCGACAATTTGCAACGTACACACGTTTTTAGGATGTATTGCACGCCCACATTATAGGTGGTAGAACATCTTTTGAGAAAAAAAGTACATACTTGCCATCTGCAATTTCAATTTTTCTAGTTCGTTCTCTCCCATCCTTTCTTCGTGTTTTTGCTGATCCCGTTTTATCTCTAGCTCATGTTTTCGTTTTTTGTCATCCATCTTTTGTTCATGGTCCTGATTACATTTTATCTCCGTCAGGTTTTGTTCGTTTTCCTTTTTTTTCCTTTTGTGATAATGACAATTATATTGGTAAATTCTTTCCAGAAAATATCTTTAAAACTATGGAATAATGCATATTTTTAGCCCAATAAATAAACACGAATGAGGATGTTTCAGGATAAATTTGTTGCGATTGAAAACTTTCTAAAACAAACAACTTGTTTTAGGCGAATTAATCATAACACATTTATTCAGTAATTGAAATAATTACTTTTAGAGAGAGAGAGAGAGAGAGAGAGAGAGAGAGAGAGAGAGTTACCTTTCTCGTTCATCTGTACATTTTTGCTTTTCTGTTTCCTGTTGATGTTTAAACCTTTGCTCTTCCTTTTCCAGTTCATCTGTACTTTTTTGCTTGTCTGTTTCCTGTTGATGTTTAAACTTTCGCTCTTCCTTTACCTGTTCATCTGTACATTTTTGCTTTTCTGTTTCCTGTTGATGTTTAAACTTTTGCTCTTCCTTTTCCCGTTCATCTGTACGGTTTTGCTTGTCTGTTTCCTGTTGATGTTTAAACTTTTGCTCTTCCCTTTCCCGTTCATCTGTACGTTTTTGCTTGTCTGTTTCCTGTTGATGTTTAAACTTTTGCTCTTCCTTTTCCAGTTCGAAATCATGTTTCCTTCTGTAAAGAAGAGATAATTATTATTACGTTTTAAATATATTGCCATGCTCGAATACTCTAAATAATGTTATGTTGTACGTAGAGTATTTCATTTAAGTTGATTTGACTTTGATGCAGAGTATACCCCACTACTTCTAAATAAATGTATACATGTTTTATACATATATGACACACTATTTGGTATAGTATACTTTCCGAAATCAACAGAATACTCTTTACCTAAAATGTTGTTTCTCTTCCCTGAAGGGACTTGTCTCTAAAACGGTTCTAAAATTAATCGCTTTATGATTATTCCTAAATTGTGTAGTAAAATAGGAGACAACGTCTATAACATGCATAGGCAATACTTAAAACCATAGTCGTACTAAACGAAACATTTTCAAAACACTAAAACATGCCTACGGTCACACATTTACATATTGTAGGGTCTTTAAACAAGAGGGCATGTGGACGCTCTACTGGCTAACATGGCTCTGGTTGTCCGGTTGACACCTGTGATAGCACACTCGCTTCTTAGCATTGCAACCCGGTTCCATTCCCCTTTCTGACGTTGTAAGATTAGCCGCCCACTCGGACATGTGGGGTTTTCCCCCGTGTTCTCCGGCTTCCTCCCACATCAATATCTCGCGTGCGATGTCATCCGTGCCATCGATAGTAATTTGTGTCAGCTATGTAGTTTCATAATCGATGTAAAATAAATAAATTTTGCAATAATTTGTATGGCTTTTATAATAAAGGGTGAGGTGGCATATGCATGCTGTCAATCCGATTCAAAATAAGTAGATGTATCAGAGAATATTTATCTATGTTGGTTTATTTCTCGTTATAATTGTTTTTCTACAGTGGGTTTCCCCCGTGTATTTGATGTGCAACATACCGTCTATTGATCCAATATACACATAAATTCATTCCGGTTTAGACACCGTGGATGGCACATACAATGTGAACGATGTCGACCAATACATAGTTCATATCATTCTGTCAATCAAGCTTATATCCACCAGAGAGTTAAGCCAATTAAACGTTCAATCGATGTTAAACTTAACACCTTTACGTGTTGTCCCACAAACAACTCCAAAATACAATAGATCACATGGCCAATGTTTGTGGGAACATGATCCAGGAACAATAGAGGGCGGGGCTAGAAAATGATGTCGGAACTATCCATTACCATGATCTTAAAGCTACACAGTCCTAATAAATTCATGTCGTTTTTACGAAAACAAACAGTGTGTATCAATAGCTAATGTTACTACGATGGGATTTTATGTTTTCTCGTTTTGGATATATACAGGTTTTGAACGCGCGCTTTTGCGCTTTTATAGTAGGAGGTGGCTATCGCTTCAGTAATTACGAAAATTAGTCGATGTCGATTTACCAGGAATACGAGTATATAAATCAAACCTTTTGTATAGGAAACTGGTCAGTCACAGTACAATCGCTTGGATGAAAACATCCAATACACATAAGCATTAACCTTCAAATACGCAACATTAAAAGTCATAGACTTGAACAAAAAGCCATCATTGTATAGTAAGGCATGGGGCATACACACAAACGAACATAGAAAAGTAATTTAAAATTATAATCCGTGTATATCCACACACATACGTATGTCGATTATCTAGCGACACAAGCGCAGACGCATAGCCAGAGTTTACAAAACATCGAGATAAACCTAATCGGGAGGTCCGGGTGTCCTCCCAGGATTGTTAAAATACATTTAAAAGAGTTTTGTACTGTTCTTTTTAGTACTGTTTTTGAAGGTTTTTAAGGTTTCTAAAATATATTCATGTATTACGGAGACAAATATCACACCACAACACGGTTTTGTTTGATGAGTTAGCTATATTTGTCACATCACTCACAAAGATCTTTAAAAAAAACACAAGAGGCCCAAGAGGGCCTGTGGACGCTCTACTGGCTAAAATGGCTCTTATATCAAGGGTTGTCGTCATAAAAATCCCATCAGTACTTCTTTTAAAATATTGCCAAAAACACCCATAAAACAGCAACACCCACAACAGAAACTTAAACCCTTGACCCATGCTAAAAGTGTATAAAAAGAGGCCCTAGTTCTAATTTGGTATGGTTATTTAGGGACTGGAGGCACAATAATTTGTTAAATAGAGTTTGACCGCCAGTAGAGGGACCCCTTTATGCAGGCGGTCAAAACCAATTTAATATAATTGTTGTGCCTCGACTCCCTAAATTAGAACTAGGGATTGTTTTTAGAAAGAAAAGTCTGACCATACAGGAGAAAGAGCCATAAATCCGCTAAACATCATTTAACTGAAACACGACGAAAGTATGTGAAACTAGACTTGGTAATGGTCATCATTACAAAGTTTCATGGAAATCCAGGCAGGGGATCAGGAGAAGTAGTCGGGACAAAGCTTATTTTATTTATCAAAACTTTTAAAGGGCCATGACTCCGCCAAAACCATTCAATCGGAACAAGATGACGATATGCACAGCTAGGCTTGGTACTGATCATCCCTGCAACGTTTTGCTGAAATACGGCAATATGAAAGCCCTATCATAACAATCTGGTAAAGTTTGGTCAAGATCGGATGAAACATAAAGGTGCTAGAGTGTTGACATCAAAAGTTTTTTTTCCAATTATTTAAGGGTCATAACTTCGGTGTTACTGGTCCGATCTGGCTGTTTTCGAACCTGACCGAGCTTCCATCAATATAAACAATCTGGCAAAGTTTGGTAAAGGTACGATGTATTCGCTAGTGTTGACAAGACAAAATACAGCAATTTTCGTTAATTCAAGGGCAATAACTCCGGTGTTACTGGTCCGATCTGGCTGGTTTTCGAACTCGTAATATATAGTAGATATGCACTTGGCCCCCACACCCCTCTAAATTAATAAAATTTAGCTTTTATGTTTATTTCAGCCTTCGTATTTCAGAGAGGCTCGAACCTATGCTCTTCGTATTATTTAGAGTCGAATGTACTATCCGTTAACTCACTGTAAAAGTCGGATTAGACTAACACATGTCAAACAAACACAAATCTACAATTTAAATTCCGCCACATCGCGCATGCCTCAAGAAAACCTTTCTTCCGTACTATACCCAGTCAACACGGTGGGCTGCACTCTGAATAACCGCTTACATCAATAACAATTATGTTTACGAAAGAAAATGTTTTCCGTGCTTGATGGATTATTGCAATGTCAAAATTATAGTTTATAATTCGTGAAATTCGTTTGTAATAATTCAGTAGTCGTGTTATATATAATGGGAAATTAAGTGTATTATAAAATGATGAAACTTAGGTTAGTACATTTAAATCATGTTTGCGCCATTGTTTCCGTTACTGTGCATGATTGTATTGTATTGCAGACGGAGTAATCGAACCGAGCGACGCGTGTTGCAACCCTAAAGGTAACAACTGCACTAAAGGTAACAAACTGCACTAAAGGTAACACTTTTGAGACTAAAGGTAACAACATACACTAAAGGTAACAACACAATCTTGGTGCAGATTTTATTGCAAATTTATGGTATTCAACTAAATCTGATATTTATTTAAGCAGAATGTTTCTTCTTTTGTTGTACACATATTTAAATATACATTTTTCATCTGGTATTTTCCGAACTTCAGAATGTTTATATCAATGACAGCTTGTATACGTTCAATAACCACCCAAATTTCAGCAAAAACAGAAGATGTGTGACCATTGCGTTGAATGAAAAGTGTGTCTTGCTTTGTTAACACTGTAGGTCCATTTTTATCCAGTCTTTACCAAACTTGTTTTAATGTTAATACAAGTTAGGACACGTTTGAAAACCAACCATACTCTGACTGAAACGCATCCCTATGTCCCACATCTCCTGCCACCCCTCCCCTATCCCAGCCCCAACATTGATATTAACAATCCGTGAACGTTCGGTAAAGATCAAATAATAAATGAAGGTGCTAGAGTGTTCACAAGTCAGAATATGGAAACAAGGGTCATAACTCCGGTGTAACTGATCCGATCTGGCTGGCTTCCGTCCTTTCGTTGATATTAACAATCTATGCAAGTTTGGTAAAGATCAAATAATAAATGAAGGTGCAAGAGTGTTTACAAGGAAGACAATGGCAATTTTCAGGAAAAAACAAGGGCCATAACTCCGGTGTAACTGATCTGATTTGGCTAATTTACGAACTTGTCCGAGCTTTCATTGATATTAACAATCTATGCAAATTTGGTAAAGCTTCAAATTAAGCAATGAATTTTCATCGAAATGGCCCACCTTCTAATTTCGGACATTTTTGAAAACTTTGAAGGCTAAAAATATATGCTATTTAAGTTTATGTAAATCATACATTTAAGTCAAATGTGGTTTATATCGATTGCAGCTTCTTTTTTGTTATTAATTTAATTTAAGGAAAATATTATCCGAGCACGCAAAATTCCCTTTTCATAGCTTGAAATGATCATATGATTTTTTATTTTTTATTTATAGAACAAAAGCTACAACATAACAAGAGGCCCAAGAGGGCCTGTGGACGCTCTACTGGCTAAAGATAAAGTTTATGCACAAGGGGCAATAACTCTTTCAAATATCGTTCAGCCAGAACATGATGATGATATAGGCAACTAGGCTTGGTACTGATTGTCCCTGACAAGAAATCCAGCCAGAGGTTCAGGAGATCTAGTCTGTACAAAGTAAGTGTATTCAAACTTTTAAGGGGCCATAACTCTGCCAAAATTTATTCAACCAGAACACGGCAATGATAGGTGCAACTAGGCTTGGTACTAATCATCCCAATCAAGATTCGTTGAAATCCAGCAAGGAGTTCAGAACAGACTAATCTGGACGTTTCTCTATTAAAACCTTTAAAGGGTCATAACTCTGACAAAAATCATTCAACCCGAATATGGCGATGATATGTACAACTAGGCTTGATACTGATCATCCTTGTCAAGTTTCGTTAAAATCCAGCCAGGGGTTCAGGAAAACTAGCCCGGAAAATGTTTGTGTATCAAAAACCTTTAAAGGGCCATAACTCCACCAAAAATCTGTTAACCGGAATGCGACGATGATATGCACAACTAAGCTTGGTGCTGATCATCCCTGTAAAGTTTCGTTGAAATGTGGGGAGACGTTCAGGAGAATAGTCCAGACAAAGTTTGTGTATTAAAACTTTTAAAGGGCCATAACTCTGCCAAAAGTCATTCGACCGGAACATGGCAAAGATTTGCACAACTAGACCCGGAACTGATCATCCCTAAAATGTTTTGTTTAAATCCGGCCAGGGGTTCAGGAAAACTAGTCAGGACAAAGTTTGTGTATTAAAACCTTTAAAGGGACATAACTCCACCAAAATCATTCAACTGGAACACAGTGACGATATGTACAACTAGGCTTGGTACTGATCATCCCTGAAAATTTTCAATGAAATTTGGCCAAATGAAGGCCCTTTCTTCTTAATGAGGCCAAAATATAGCATATTTCAGAAAAAAAATCAAGGGCCATAACTCCGGTGTAAAATGGTCCAATCTGGCTGGTTTTTGAACTTGTCCGAGCTTTCAATAATAGTAACAATCTGGTAAAGTCTGGTAAAGATCGAGTGAAAGATGAAGGCCCTATTGTCTTAACGAGGCAAAATTTAGCATTTTTAACTAAATCAAGGGCCATAACTCCGCCGATACTAGTCCAATTTGGCTGGTTTTCGAACTTGTCCGAGCTTTCATTCATATTAACAATCTGATAAAGTTTGGTAAAGATCGGATGAACAATGAAGCCCCTATCCTCTTATCGAGGCTAAAATATAGCATTTTTAACTAAATCAAGGGGCAATAACTCCGCTGTTAATAGTCCAATCTAGCTGGTTTTCAAACTTGTCCGAGTTTTCATTGATATTAACAATCTGTGCAAGTTTGGTAAAGCTCAAGTATTAAATGAAGGTGCTAGAGTGTTCACAAGGCTAAATATGGCATTTTTCAGCAAAACAAGGGCCATAACTTCAATGAAATTATTTCGATCTTGCCGGTTTTCGAACTTGTCCGAGCTTTCATTGATATAAAGACACTGGCAAAGTTAAGTAAAGATCCGATTAATATTGAAGGCCCTTGAGTGTTCACAAGGCAGAAAATAGCATTTTTCAGAAAAAACAAGGGCCATAACTCCGGTGTGACTGATCTGATTTAGCTGGTTTTCGAACTTGTTCGAGCTTACATTGATATTAACAATCTGTGCAAGTTTGGTAAGGATCAAATAATAAATGAAGGTGCTAGAGTATTCACAAGGCAGAAAATGGCATTTTTCAGAAAAAACAAGGGCCATAACTCTATAGTGTTACTGACCCAATTCAGCTGATTTTCGAACTTGTCCAAGCTATAATTAGTATTAATAATCTGTGCAAGTTTGGTAACGATCAAATAATAAATGAAGGTGCTAGAGCGTTCACAAGACAGAAAATAGCAATTTTCAGAAAAAACAAGGGCCATAACTCCGGTGTTACAGTTCCGATTTGGCTGGTTTTCGAACTTGTCCGAGCTTTTATTGATATTAACAATCTGTGCAAGTTTGGTAAAGATCAAATAATAAATGAAGGTGCTAGAGTGTTCGCAAGGCTTAACATGGCATTTTCAGCAAAACAAGGGCCATAACTCCGGTAAAATTATTCCGATCTGGCTGGTTTTCGAACTTGTCCGAGCTTATATTGATATTAACAACCTGTTAAAGTTTGGTAAAGATCGGATGAAAAATGAAGGCCCTAGAGTTGTCACAAGACAAAAGTTAACAACGGACGACGACGGACGGACGACGGACGACGGACAACTTGCCAACCCATAAGCTCTGCTGGCCTTCGGCCAGTAGAGCTAAAAACTATACATAACCAAAGTGACCGTTGTTACAGACATTTTCCTAAAAATGACGTAACGGAATACAATTGAATGTATTTACAGATTTAATATAATTTTGAAACACATAATAATGGTTTTAATTGTATTTGAATTTACTATCACACCTGTTCAATATTGCTTGCTTGTTAAGCAATTCAGCTTCACCGAAACTGATGATGTTCATAAACCATCCTGAGTAATCCCATTTCAGGGTATTACTTATGGCATACGAACTAAAATAGTATAAGGGAGTAGCTTGTTAAATTAAGAATTAATTTGCATTTATGCAATGTTTGTGTTGTTTGAACTAGGACCACTGGTATTAAATGGCACATTTCATTAAGGACTTTGGCGATTTATGGTAAGTTTGTCATTCACTAACAGTGTTTAAAACCGTATAAACGCCCAAACAACGCGCTTCGTAGAACTTACCATTTACTATCGGCTTTTACAACCGCATAAACGCCAAAAAAAAATAAATCAATTATTATATAAACCTTATTTACCCGTCGCTATAGTACCAATAATAACGTGCCTTGATAGAATGATAATGATAAAAAAGGGAAAAAAGACAGCTACAGTCAGGGTATTTTCAAACAGTGGAATAGCCTCTTTCCATTGAGACACATCATAGGCGTAACTACTATTAGGCCTTACAGGCCCATGCCTATACAAACAATTAGAAAATAATAAAATAATGAATGAAAACTTCAAATCCTCAATAAAAACTAAAGCCGGAGGGGATGGGGGTTAAGGGTCAACATTTGTTTCAGTGTAAGAATTCAACTTTGTCAAATGTTATAATTTTCAGATTTGTTTAAAACATATTTCTTCAAATACCACACAAGTGTTCTGTTAGATATACGCCAAAACGCACCATTACATTGCTAAGTTAAAATAAATGCAGGAGAAGCATGCCCCACCCACTACCCCACCACCACCCATCCGTGTTTGTCGGGCCTATATGTGCATTATAGGTCAGCTAGTCCATGCACATTGGATGCGCGTGGATAAGCTTCGCCTCCTTGAAAAGAGAAGTTTTTCGAAATCAGACGCTTTTTTCAACTGAATATAACAATTACTCAATACATTTAACTACCAAGAATTTAATTTGCCGCTTATTTTTCTCGCAAAAATGTATATCCGAGTTTAAAATCTGAAAACAAGTACCTACAATGTATTGTTACTTTTAGGGCATAGGGTTGTTATCTTTAATGAATAAATGAATGAATGGTGTTTTACGGCACATCGACACATAAATAGGTCATATTGTGCGCAAAAATTGATGAAAAATGAAGAAATAAAGTATTAATTAAAAATTAATGTAAATATATAAAGACAAAACTATTAAAAAATAAGGGATGATATGGTTTAATATAAACTATGTATGTAAATCAACAAATGCCCGTCAACGGGTATATAAACATGTAAATATATAAATTTACGTCACGTCCGGTGTGCAGTAAACAAGTTTTTCTGACGCTCCGTAAAATATTGAAATTTTAGTACTTTACGTCGTAAATTTAGTTAAAAACTAGAAAAAAAACACTGAATTCGAAGAGTTCTTGCCGAGACAATCATTTTGATATTTTGATATTCACGCCTTTGTGTGACAGTATGGCGAGAGACGAAGATTACCAAATTGTAAACAGAAAAGGACAATCAAATGTTGGACGGAGTGTTAATGTAAATGCACAGCAACAGCAGCAGAAGTTTGTAAATAGTTCTACGGAAGACAAATTTCTTAGTATGTTTATGGAGCTGCAAATAATTCGAGCCGGCCAGGATGAGAGTAACCGAGGTATGTTGACATTTCAAGCATCACTGCAACATGTGCACGAGCAAATGGTTGATATTGTAAATGTCACCAATAGAAATACAGATTTACTTAAAACTTTGGCCTATAAATCTATTGACTTAGAAGCTCGCTCCAGACGAAACAATCTTATTTTCTGGGGTATTGCCGAAAACTCCGATGAAAACTGTCACATGCTCATAAGTGAAGTGCTCGAAAACAGATTGGACCTTGACCCACAAGCGAGATACATTTAGCGAGCACACATATTGAGACACCTTAGACGTAATCATCAGCATCCACGTAGGCCCATTATTGTCAACTTCCGGGACTTTGGTGACACCGAAAAGATTATGAGCAGAGCCTACATGCTTAAAAACACACCGGTTTCAATTGATTGCGATATGCCGAAAGAACTACAGGATGCACGTAAAAGATTATGGCCAAAATATAAAGAATTGAAATCGAGAAATAACAGATCAAAGGTGCAAATTGTGTATCCGGCGAGACTTGTAGTAGATGGCAAAGTTGTATGTGATGAGTTTCCCGATTGGTTCAGTATTATCAGAAATAATGGTGTTATAGATTTTACACATATTGATAACGGTCAGAATGTGACAAATATTCCGTCGAATTCCAATGCCAATGGACGGGAGGCATATCCCATTTACAAAACGCCTAGTGTTAATATACAAGACAATGTACCGTTGAACCATATACATGGCAGTGGAGCGTGCGGCACAGAACATGTTTGTGTGAGTCAGAAACAGAGTGACATATGCCTACCTGACACCAGATTACAACAGTTATTGGATCCAGTAAACACTGACGTCATTAAGCCCATCATTAATCCGTCTCAGCACACACTCTCGAATATCCAGCCAGACCAACCACAGCCAACTATTTTAAGATCGTGGGCACCTGTGAATGCACCTTCACATATGGACAATACCGAGAAACAGGTTTTAAATAAAGAGACTCTACCTGAGGAAGTGGACAGTTCACGTGTTTCTAGTGCAAGGGTTCGCGGAGAAAGTCGGTACGTGTACCATTCACAGTCATCAGTGGAAAACAAGAGAAATGAGGTCAACGAGTCACAAAGTCGTGAACGGGCTTCCCGCCTGTCTAAAAATAGACAGATTGGGGATATCCAGGATCATGAGATACATGACGCAAATGAAAATAACCAGTAGGTAAACAATGAGAAGGTGAAGTTGCGTTTTTCGCCTATGAACATTCAAGGACTAGTTACAAATAGAACAAATAAACTGAAAAGTGTTGAGCTAAATGATATTTTTAAATCGAGTGATATTGTGTTGTTTACAGAGACATGGACTGATGAATATTCTGATGTTAATGTTGATGATTTTGATTGTTACATATTACATAGGACTGAAAATAAGAAATCGTGTAAGCGTAACTCAGGCGGTATAGCGGTATATATCAGACATGATTATGTTTCGAAGGACACATTGGTATACCTTAGTGATGATGATATTATTTGGGTAAAAATTGAGGGTAAAAGATTATCATTTAGTAGTGATTTATATATTTGTTTAACATATGTATTACCCGATGATAGTAGCCGCCAGGCAATGGTTGAAACCAATATTTTTGATCGCTTATTAGAATCTACTGCATGTATTGAAAATAAAAGTATAAATGAGTGCAAAATGTTAATTCTCGGGGATTTTAATAGTCGTACATCCACTAATTTTGATTATGTCATAAACGATAATAATGTTCATATGCATATGTTGCCTGATGATTATATTATTTTCTGATATTGAATTGCCGCGTTATTCTGAGGATAAGGGTCATGTGAATAACAATGGGTTACTTTTATTAGATTTGTGTAAACAGAGTTCTTTGCGTATTTTAAACGGTAGATTTGGCAATGATAAAGGTGTCGGTCGCTATACTGTTGTAGGCAGTAGGGGTAGTTCAGTAGTGGATTATGTTTTGTCGTCGCAGAATCTATTAACACATGTTAGTGAGTTTGAAGTTGGAGAGCCAAATATTTTGTCGGACCATTGTTTAATAACATTTTCATTGTATCAGCTCAGTTAAGATAAACTGCATATTTAAACATGTATTGTTTGTAATAACTACACTGTTGTCATGCTTTGTAATTGAATTTTGTATCCTCATGGGCTTTTAAGCCTATTGGAAATTGGAAATAAAGATCTATCTATATAAGAACACATTATAATGATTTATATAGTCTGATCTCTTTTAGAAAATATAAAACAAGACTAAAATCTATAGTATCAAATAACTCTTTCATAGTATTAACATTGTAGTACCTTTGACGCATATGATCAAAGTCAACACATTCCAATAAGATGTGTTTGACCGTTAACGGTGCAAAGCAGGGTATACATTCTGGTAATTGCTCAGCTATGCTGTGTTTGTGAACAACAGCTGCTGCAGCTATTTTATCTCCATCTTTAGAACCATCTGTGTATATATGTTGAAAGTTACTGTAAATCGATTTAATTTCATTAAATTAGCTTTGAAAGACTGTAGGGCCTGTACTGGATTTGTTACTATAACAAAGATCGAAAATAATTGTTGGTGTTTCCAAAGTCCACGGTGGAATTTGTGGTACTTTGTACTTGGCAATCACATTTAGGTCGATTTCAGTGTCTCTAAATTTTGGTTTAATACGAAGACCAAATGATCGAATGGCCTTCGTTTTTCGATCAAAGAGAGGTTCATAACTAGGATTAAAAGCATTATCGAAAGTTCGGTTTGAAGGGTAAGATTTCAATTTATTGGCATATTGAAGGGCTAATTTTCCCTGTCCACGAGACAGACATGGTTCATTAGCTTCTACGTATAGACTTTCGGTTGGTGATGTACGAAAGGCACCTAAGGCGAGTCGTAATCCTTGGTTATGTATAGGATCGAGCATCTGCAAGTATGGTTTGCGAGTCGATCCATATACTATTGAGCCGTAGTCCAGCTTGGATCTGATAAGAGATATATAAAGTTGTAACAGTACTTTACGATCCGCTCCCCAATTAGTGTTTGCAACAACTTTAAGTAAATTAAGAGCTTTAAGGTACTTGCCCTTCAAGTATTTAAGGTGTGGTATAAACGTCAATTTATGGTCGAAAATGAGACCAAGGAATTTTGTTTCATCCACTACTAGTATTGGTGACCCATCCAGTGTTAGATGAGGGTCTAGTTGACAACAGTGCATACAATTGGTTTTAGATTTAAAAAATGTAAAAACATTTTCATCCGACCAGGTCTAAAGTTTATTCAAACATTGTTGCAGTTGTCTCTCAATAGTGTTAATGTTGTTTGCACGATAACATATAACGAAGTCGTCAACATATAGAGAGCAATCCACACCAGGATTGGTACATTTAACTATACAGTTATTTTTTATATTAAAAAGGGTGACAGAGAGTATGCTGCCCTGTGGCACACCCATCTCCTCTTCATGAATATCAGAGAGGGTTGAACCCATTCGGACACGAAACTGTCTATCATCTAAGAATTTCTCTATACAAATGGGTAATCGGCCTCTAAGACAAAGGTCATGAAGATCATTCTTAATACCGTACTTCCATGCAGTATCATAAGCTTTCTCCAAGTCAAAAAATACAGCAACTAGATGTTCTTTTTGATGAAAGCTTCCGTAATAAACGATTCAAATCGAATGAGATTGTCTGTTGTGCCTCGTTGGCGCCAGAATCCACTTTGATACTTTGTTATCAGTTTGTTGGACTCCAGGTACCAAACGAGTCTCTCATTAATCATTCGTTCCATGGTTTTACAAAAACAACTCGTTAAAGCGATTGGGCGATAATTTATTGGGTCCGTATGATCCTTACCAGGTTTGGGGACTGGAATAACGATTGCTTCCCGCCAAGAATCGGGGACGTTTCCGGTCACCCAAACCTTATCAAATATATGAAGAACGGTAGTAAGACAGGATCCAAATAAAACTTTTAATAATTGGTAATGGATATCATCAGGACCAGCTGATGTATCATGAGCCTTTTTAAGAAAAGAGTGAAAAGTGTATTTTATTTCTCCAATTTAGACTTTAATTGAATGGCATATTGAAGGGCTAATTTGTCCCGTCTATGAGACAGTGATGGTTCATTACCTTCTACGTATATACTTTCGGCTGGTGATGTACGAAAGGCACCTTAGGCGAGTCGTAATCCTTGATTATGTATAGGATCGAGCATCTGCAAGTATGATTTGCGAGTCGATCCATATACTATTGAGCCGTAGTCGAGCTTGGATCTGATAAGAGATCTATAAAGTTGTAAAAGTACTTTACGATCTGCTCCCCAATTGTTTGCAACAACTTTTAAGTAAATTAAGAGCTTTAAGGCACTTGACCTTCAAGTATTTAAGTTGTGGTATGGTATAAACGTCAATTTACGGTCGAAAATAAGACCAAGGAATTTTGTTTCATCCACTACTGGTATTGGTGACCCATCCAGTGTTAGATGAGGGTCTTCATGATGTTTACGTAGTTGATAAAAGTGCATACAATTAGTTTTAGATTGAGAAAATTTAAAACCATTTTCATCCGACCAGGTCTGAAGTTTATTATCCGACCAGGTCTGAAGTTCTGTAACATCGTTGCAGTTGTCTCTCAATAGTGTTCATGTTTTTTGCACGATAACAAATATAACAAAGTCGTCAACATATAGAGAGCACTCCACACCAGGATTGATGCATTTAACTATACTGTTAATTTTTATATTAAAAAGGGTGACAGAGAGTATGCTACCCTATGACACACCATCTCCTATTCATGAATATCAGAGAGGGTTGAACCGATTCGGACACGGAACTGTCTATTATCTAAGAATTTCTCTATACAAATGGGTAATCGGCCTCTAAGACCAAGGTCATGAAGATCATTCATAATACCGTACTTCCATACAGTATCATAAGCTTTCTCCAAGTCAAAAAACACAGCGACTAGATGTTCCTTTTATATGAAATCTTCCCTAATAAACGATTCAAATCGAATGAGATTGTCTGTTGTACCTCGTTGGCGCCGGAATCCACTTTGTTACTTTGTTATCAGTTTGTTGGACTCCAGAGTCTCTCATTAATCATTCGTTCCATGGTTTTACATATACAACTCGTTAAAGCGATTGGGCGATAATTTATTGGGTCCGTATGATCCTGTCCAGGTCTGGGGACTGGAATAACGATTGCTTCCCGCCAAGAATCGGGGAAGTTTCCGTCACCCAAACATATATACTTTCGGCTGGTGATGTACGAAAGGCACCTAAGGCGAGTCGTAATCCTTGATTATGTATAGGGTCGAGCATCTGCAAGTACGACTTGCGAGTCAATCCATATACTATTGAGCCGTAGTCCAGCTTGGATCTGATAAGAGATCTGTAAAGTCGCAAGAGGACTTTTCGATCTGCTCCCCAATTAGTGTTTGCAACAACTTTAAGTAAGTTAAGAGCTTTAAGGCATTTGGCCTTCACGTATTTAAGGTGTGGTATAAACGTTAATTTACGGTCGAAAATAAGACCAAGGAATTTTGTGTCATCCACTACTGGTATTGGTGACCCAATCAGTGTTAGATGAGGGTCTTCTTGATGTTTACGAAGTTGACAAAAGTGCATACACTTAGTTTTAGCTTTAGAAAATTTAAAACCATTTTCATCAGACCAGCTCTGAAGTTTATTGAGACATTGTTGTAATTGTCTCTCGATAGTATTCATGTTTTTTGCACGATAACATATAACAAAGTCGTCAACATATAGCGAACAATCCACACCTGGACTGATGCATTTTACTATACTGTTAATCTTTATATTAAAAAGTGTGACAGAGAGTATGCTGCCCTGTGGAACACCCATCTCCTGTTCATGAATATCAGAGAGGGTTGAACCCATTCGGACACGAAACTGTCTATCATCTAAGAATTTCTCTATAAAAATGGGTAATCGGCCTCTAAGACCAATGTCATGTAGATCATTCATAATACCGTACTTCCATGCAGTATCATAAGCTTTCTCCAAGTCAAAAAATACAGCGACTAAATGTTCTTTTTTTATGAAAGCTTCCCGAATAAACGATTCAAATCGTATGAGATTGTCTGTTGTGCCTCGTTGGCGCCGGAATCCACTTTGATACTTTGTTATCAGTTTGTTGGACTCCAGGTACCAAACGAGTCTCTCATTAATCATTCGTTCCATGGTTTTACATATACAACTCGTTAAAGCGATTGGGCGATAATTTATTGGGTCCGTATGATCCTTTCCAGGTCTGGGGACTGGAATAACGATTGCTTCCCGCCAAGAATCGGACAAGATTCCCGTCACCCAAACCTTATTAAATATATCAAGAAGGGTAGAGAGACAGGATTCAGGTAAATGTTTTAGTAATTGATAATGGATATCATCAGGACAAGCTGATGTATCATGAGCCTTTTTAAGGGACTCTCGAAGTTCTTTGAGAGTGAATAGTTTATTGTATTTTTCCAAGTTTTTCGACTTGAAGTTCAGCTTCTTCTGTTCTTTTTGTTTCTTATTTTTCAGAAAATTATCTGTTTTAAGATGATTTACAGTACTAGAATTACCTTTACCTCTTATTTTCCGGACCATGTCCCATGTCTTCTTAAGAGATGAGCGAGAATTCAGCCTAGAGACGTAAGTTCTCCAGGATTTCCTCCTGCTATCCTTAATAGTACGACGGGCTTTCGCACGAAAAACTCTAAAGTTATCTAAATTTGTTTGAGTTGGCCGCAAGTTAAAATTATTTAATGCAACTTTACGATCGCTGACTGCCTTTTTGCAGTCATCGTCGTACCATGGTTTATGTGGGCGTTTAGGATTTGCCTAGGTTTTTGGAATGGTTTGATCAGTTATATCGTGAAGAATTTTAGTAAAACGAGCAGTTGCGTCTTCGACATCCTCGAAAACGGAAGGCTTTAATTGTTCCTCGCAAAGAGATTGAAACGTAGTCCAATCAGCCTTGCGAAGTTTCCATCGTTGCGTTTTTTCGAGAAGTGGAGGGCCGATATTTTCAAGAAATATGGGGAAGTGGTCACTTCCACAGAGGTCGTCTCCAACACTCCACGAAAAATCCATCAAAAGCGTTGGATCGCATATTGTTAAATCAATGGAAGAATGAGAGCCTGTAGCAGGATGTAAGTAAGTATGTGACTTATTATTAAAAAGACACAAATTGTTTTTGGCTAAGAAATCCTCAATTTTCTTGCCTTTATCGTTTATATCTTTACAACCCCAGATGTAGTTGTGTGCATTAAAATCGCCCAAGAGTATAACAGGTGATGGCAATTGTGCAACTAGGTTCAAGAAGGCAATAGGGTTGTGTTCATTTAAAATTAAGCAAAGTAGTGATAAAAGTTGAACAGGAAATATAGCTTTCACAGAACAGAATCAACCAGAAACACGTATTAAAATAAACAACACTAATTACAATGTTAATAAGAAGCAAGGCATGTGACATCATATACACAAACGGTTTTACATTTAGAGCTACCGATCTGGAACACCATTGCAATATTTTTTATATTTATCGTGTTCGGCGATTTCCAAATATCCCCTTTCATACACTTTTATTGTCAGACCCATGACTCCTAAACTGTTTTAGATAATGGGGTATAAATGGATGTGTCTATGTATAAACCAGAACAAATGCGACGGCGCGGCCGAGTTTTAAATAATAAATCATTTGACATGATCTGTATCTCTTTAATTGATGACTATTATACCAATTAATGTGTAAAAGTATGAAAAAATTACACCGTTATTGCATTATTAGTGTATTTGATGCCCCTTCTTCTAGGCCCAACTATAACATAGGAGGAAACAAAAGTATACAGTGTAAGCCGATCATCATGTTTCATTTGAGACATAATTATAATTTTTTTTCCAAATTCCACCCCTCCAACCGGGCCCCCGAGCAGACGGTCATAGTAGTAGTAGTAGTAGTAGTAGTAGTAAGTAGTAGTGGTACTAGTAGCACTAGTAGTAGTGGTAGTAATAGTAGTGTATTAATAGTAGTAATAGCAGAAGTGTAGTAGTAGCAGTAGTAGTTGTAGTAATAGTAGTAGTAGTAGTAGTAGTAGTAGTAAGGAGTAGTAATAGTAGTAGTATAAGTACTAGAAGTAGTGTATTAGTAGTAGTAATTGCAGTAGTGTAGTAGTAGTAGTAGTAGTAGTAGTAGTGTAATTAATAGTAGTAGTAGTAGTAGTAATGTAGTAGTGGTAGTAGTTGTAGTAGTAGCAGCAGTAGTAGTAGTAGTAGTAGTAGTAGTAGTAGTAGTAGTAGTAGTAGTAGTAGTGATTACATTACCTATTAATTGTTGAACATACAGGCAAATAGACTGAACTATATGTTCTTCTCTGATGATTCTTTGTTATTTCGAATCAGATTAACATAGTACTTTTGTCACTTTCTATATCGATATAAAAACGTGTCAGCCAGTATATCTTCCATAAGCCCTCTTGGGCCTCTGTATATCTGAAATCCAATCATACTGGAGCTTTATAAGCTACAGAGTCAACAGTTAGGACGCTTACCTTCCACTTTCTCTTCGATTCTTAGCAATATATCAATAATATATTTAGGTATGATGGTACTATCCAGATACCCAGTATTTTCCAGAATGTGTCAACGATTCGTTTCCACCACGGAGAATGTGTCTTTGTCATTGTTTGAATCTCCTCCTTCTTGTCTTCATATGCTCGTTCTAAAAGGAAATAAATTATACAGTCAAACCACTGGTACTGCGTGCGTGCGTGCGTGTGTGTTGTTTTTTTATACGAGACTTGCGCAGTGGAACATACCAGAGTCGTTTATGTCTGATGGTTGCGGCTTCGCAAATCGAATTAAAGACACATTTCGAGCCTATTGTATTTGGGGGGGGGGGGGGGGGGGGGGGGGGGGGGAAGGAGTTTCTATAGGTAACTGTAAATCGCTGTTAGAAATACATTTGCACAAGAAAATTAAGATTATTAGTGTTTTGTCAAAGGATGAGGCCCGTCCCATAAAGAGTGTATACGGTAATAATGTAGTAAAAAGTATAACGTTTTGCATTTTATTTGCACTTGTATATATGTTAAAACAACTATGTATAGATGGATTTTTTTAAAAGACCCGTGTTAACAATTTATAGTTTTTGTATTTTTAGCACAATATACTCTATTATCAATTACTTCTCTGCCATTTTTTAGTAAATCTCAATGCAAGAAACTCATCGGGACTTCAAAATTCAAAAATCGTTGTCATCGGTCAGTGTTTTGATTACCTGAGCCGAAGGCTCAATGTGATGTTTTGGAATCACTCTTCGTCCGTTGTCTGTTGCTTCTGACGACTGTTTCTCAGAAACCGTTTGTCGGAATTCAATCAAATCTTATATGAATTCATTAAACTGGATTTTATAGTTGCACCAACAGCTAAGGTCATTTGGCGACATTTCAGCTTTTTATTGGTGGAGGAAGACCCAGGTGCAAACCCGGGCATTTTTTTGTGCACGGGCGCGCACCTGAGTAGAACCACCGACGTTCCGCAAGCAAGCTTAACAGTCCTGGCCCCATGGGGAATCGAACCCACCAGCGGTGAGGGACATGTGATTTCAAGTCTGAGACACTCGACCACGGACAACCCCAAGTTTATGTGAAGCATCATTATATGTTTGTTCGAATGGTGCACCTGAGGTCATAAATGCCCACGCAATGGGGCTTATCCGTTTTATTTAACAAATCTAAAAAATCGTCTGCAAAAATAATACAAGATATAGAGCTGTGATATTTTGCATGTAACATCGTCTTATGGCTCCTAACTAGTTTGTTCTAATGGTGACCCTGAGGTCAAATTTGGACCCGCCCCAGTGGTCACATATTAAACATAGACTTATATAGGGAAACACTTCAACAATATTCATCTCTGAAACTACAATAGGCCAGAGGTTTACTATTTTGCATTTACCTTAAGGTTGGTCTACAATTGGTCAATCTGACTCAAGTTTG